>OX246738.1:69573070-69918070 GCA_945910005.1 Isoperla grammatica
AAACACAAAGCACTTTGTACCTACCCAATAAGATTATAAAAAAGAACAAAAAGGGTTAACAAATTTATATTAATCCATACAAATAATATTTCTACATTCACATGTTATTGACTGTCCACTGTTTAAGGATTTTTTTAATTTGTGAAAAGGATGTAAGCGATACTAGCTCTTGTGGCAGTTTATTATACAATAATGGCACCAAATGTTTCTTTTGTTGCTCGCCATACCTATTAAAAATATCACGTGGCATCAGAAATCTTGTTTTATCTCTGGTATCGTGCGAATGCTGAGCCATTAATTTATGTTCTCGAGAGAAATTATTTGTTAATATAAAAATATAAAAATGTAATTTTCTGACTGTAAGTAATTTACAAGTATCAGATTTTCCAAAAATGACTTTCCAAATTGAATATTGCAATCTTTCAACTTTACTTAAATACGAGGCTGTGGTATTGCCCCATGATAACAGAGCGTATCTAATCAATGACTCACCAAGTGCATAATACACGGTTACTAAGACTCCTGTGGTTACATACGGCTTTAGAACGCGTATACTATATAGCGTAGACCGTAGCCTACGACAAAGCTTATCAATATGTTTATCCCATTAAAAAGTATTATCTACAGTGACACCTAAATAAACATGTTCAAAACAATTTTCTAAGAATTTGTGACAACTACATACCATTTGATTCGTTGAACAATTGAACCTAAAATTCCTATGTAGACATGCATAGTCATGAAAAACAATTTTAAGTTGCTGTGACACTGTAGATGGAGAGTGTATATGCATTACCTTAGTTTTTTTATAGTTAATTGTCAAACCATTATCATGGGACCATCTCAAAATATTCAGAAAATCAACTTGGAGCAATTTATTTACAATGTCGAAAATTTTATTGATTGCCACTAAAACTGTGTCATCCGCATAAAGAAAAATGTAACATCCTGTCACAACTTTCAACATATCATTTACATACACTAAATACAATAGTGGGCCCAAAATAGAGCCCTGAGGCACACCAGATTTACAGTTCCCCAATTTACTGTAAGTAGACCCATACTTAACAGTCACTCTCCTCCCTGTAAGATAATTCCGAAACAAATCTAAAAGAGGCCCACGTATTCCTATCTTTTTTAAAGCAAGCAACAGCCGATCATAAAGTAGGGTATCGAATGCTTTTGAAAAATCTATGAAAATTACACCAACATGTAAATTTCTATTTAAAGCTCCAAACACTGTGTCCGAAAAGTCATTAAGTAGATGACGTAGTATTAGTAGTAGTATCAGTAGTAGTAGTAGTAGTAGTAGTAGTAGTAGTAGTAGTAGTAGTAGTAGTAGTAGTAGTAGTAGTAGCAGTAGTAGTAGTAGTGGTTGTAGTAGTAGTAGTAGTAGTAGTAGTAGTAGTAGTAGTAGTAGTAGTAGTAGTAGCAGTAGTAGTAGCAGTAGTAGTAGTAGTAGTAGCAGTAGTAGTAGTAGTAGTAGTAGTAGTAGTAGTAGTAGTAGTAGTAGTAGTAGTAGTAGTAGTAGTAGTAGTAGTAGTAGTAGTAGTAGTAGTAGCAGTAGTAGTAGTTTTTTTTTTTTTTTTTTTTTTAAGATTTTTATTGATGAAACATGACAATATACATTACAGACTCCACAAAGCTACTGCATCGTAGCTTGACTGCAGAGTCGTTAACAACATATGTATATTACAATAGGTATTCTTGTCCCATCACTTAACCTACACAAATACATTAGTACAAATACACACATACAAAGATTATACTTAACTAAACAATGATCTTGAATTGGTCTTTTTTTAATTTAAAATTTAATTGTAATCAAGGCTTTAAGTCATAATGTGAAAATAAACCACCTTGTGCAAAAAACAAAAATAAATCAGTATCAATATTCGTACAATATTCATACATTCATTCATACTCCTACCATATCGTTATCAGTTGTAAGAACCCATCTTTTAACTTGTTTTTTAACTTCACTTAATGTTTTCAGACTTTGAAATTCCTGTGGAAGGTAATTAAAATATTTAGGCACCAATACTTTTTTCCCTTGTGCTCCGTAGTTATTACTGTATCTTGGAATTATATATTTATCACGATTTCTTGTTCCGTATTTATGTTCTGCAATCAATTTATACTTATGTGAAAAATAATACGTTCTTAAAATTAACTTATGTGAAAAATAATACGTTCTTAAAATTAAATACAAATGTAATTGATAGATTGTCATTATACCACAACCGGAGGCGTTGTTACTATCCGGGCATATAATTTTAATTATCCTTTGCTGAATATTAAAAACATCTTTCAAATATGTTGCTGTGGTTGCTCCCCATGCTAGTAGACCGTAAGTTATTAATGATTGTGCAACAGCAAAATATATCGTTTTCAACAGCTTTTCATTTACATACATTTTTAATACTTTTATGATTTTATCCCATATAAGGCAGACCTTAATCTTGAACACAACTTTTCGATATGGTTACTCCACTTAAAATTATAGTCAATCACAAGTCCTAAATATGCTATTTCCAAAACATTATCTAACTTTCTGCTACAATTACAATTAATATTAACTAAATCTGTATCAGCTCTGAAATTCCTATGTAAACACCCATAATCGTGATATACTATGTCGACATTTTCATGATTTTTAATAGGTGAGTGTATAAACATAACTTTTGTTTTTTTGTAATTGATAACTAAACCATAATCATGTGCCCATCGTAATAAGTTATTAAAATCAGACTGCAATATCCGCCTTGCAACACTGAGTTGCGCATGAGCCACTGCCAAAGCTGTGTCATCTGCATATAAATAGATTGAACATTTTTTAACCTGACGTAACATGTCGTTAACATAAATCAAATACAGAAGAGGACCTAAAATGGATCCTTGTGGTACCCCCGAAGAAACCAGTACTTTTCTACTAATGAAATCATTAATTTTTACAACCATGTATCTGCCTGATAAATAATTTTGAAACCATGCTAACATTGGTCCACATATACCTATTTTTTCCAAAGCCTTTAATAATTTTGTGTGAGATAACGTATCAAAGGCCTTAGTGAAATCAATAAATGCTACCATTACATTCAAGTTCCTATCTAACGCCCCTTTAACAAAATCCGAAAAATCATTCAACAAGGCACCAGTGCTTTTCCCTTTCTGATAACCATACTGTCTTTTATCAATAATTTTAAATTTATCTAAATAATCAATTAATGCATCAGCGACATAGCGTTCCATAATTTTCTCTATTGCAGGTAATATTGATATAGGTCTGTAATTCGTAAAACTTTTATGATTTCCATTTTTATAAACTGGTCTAACTATTGAGCATTTCAAAAATGAAGGTATTATACCAGTAGAAAAAATCATTTTTAAAAGATGGGCAATTACAGGACTAATACTTTTAACACATGACTTTAAATCTTTCATGCGAATTCTATCCAAACCAGGTCCTTTGTTGCAATTGAAAGTTAATATTATTTTCTCAACAGTTTTAGCACTGACTTTTTTTAAATAAAATGACTGTGAGACATTTCTATTGTAACGTTTACTCGTTTCCATTGAGCAATCATGCTTTATGACCTCTACTTCCCTTTTAAAACTGTCAACAAATTCTTGTGCAATTTCTTCGTCAGTGTACATTGAACCCATATGTTTATTTACAATTTCATCTATAGAATTTTTAGTAGGTTTTCCAATAATTGAATTAATTAGTTTCCAGGTTTCCCTCAAATTATCCTTACTGTCAATAAATTTATTTTTGAAATAATTAAATTTAGAGTTTTTAATTTTCCTATTAACAATATTTCTTAATTGTTTGTATTCTATCCTATAATTGTCATTCTTTGACGATTTCCATTTTTTAAAAAGCACGTCTCTTCTTTTAATATCTGCTTTAATTTCTTTATCTATCCATGGCTTTTTATTTCTAATACAATTTATGTCATAGGATTTAACTGTTTCCATTGATGAATCGTATATAGTTTGAAATTTATTAACAATTACATTATATAATACTTCCGGATCATTAATTTGTAGATACTGTTCCCAATTAACTTGCATAATTTCTTCTTTAACTTTCTGCTCATTCAAAATGTTCCTCTCCCCTTGTTTACTACTTACGTTGCCATTATCTCCACTATCTATTCCAATTAATATAGGATAGTGATCTGATATTTTCACTTCAGCTATAACCGAAACAATTCCATTACTTTTATTTGTAACTCTTACAAAACAATGGTCTAGGCAAGATCGAACAATGTTATTTAATCTATATTCTACTCTTGTCTCACTTGAAATACATTTTTGCAATCCATTTGCTGCCATAATATTTAAATATTGAACTACATGAGAAGCCTTCTTGTCTAAAAGATTTATATTTATATCTCCCATACACAAAATCTGATCTCTATCATTTACATTGCACAAGAAACTATCTAACTCATCCATAAACTCTAAAGTATTTGTATCAGGTGGCCTATAAATAGCCAAAAGATGCGTAAGCATACCATTTAACAAAAAAGTTCCATGAATTCCTTCAAAAGAAACGAATTTGGTCCTAATTAACTGAAAGGTAATATTTTCTTTAACATAAATTATTAATCCACCACCCTTTTTCTTATCTCGCAAAACTGAAAATGAATTGTAACCTTCAATTTTGTACAAATGCAATTCTTCATTTAATATATTTACTTCGCTCAAAATAATAACATTAATCTTATTAATAGTATCATGAATATAATTAAGAAACTCATCAAAGTATTTCCTAATAGATCTTATATTGAAAAATAAACAATTCCATTTAGTATAACATTCATTCTTCATGAACTCTGTCAAATTAAACGTCACAACATTCTCTACATCACAACAAACATCAAGTTCAATGCCATCCTCGCTTATCACCAACTCATGTGCCATGACCGCTAGCAAGATTGTCAACAAATGAATCAAACCATCTGATATACCACACTACCGTACGCCACGAAGGTCTTTCTCACTTGTTATTCTAATTACATCGCCTACGTCACTTTTCTTCATTAATATCTTGCCGTATTTAAACCAAGTATACTTATATTGTTTTTCCCGAGCCACATTCTTAGCCTTCCAGAGTAAAGCTTTGAAATACGGGCTCAGACTTTCATTTACGTAAATTCTCTCCTTACTATCACCCAAACCAACATCCTTATTGCAAATAACTCCCTTATTCTTATTGGCAATCAACTCGTTCCTCTTCTTCCTTGAGGCGAATTCCACAATCACACTTGGAACTTGTTCTCTCTTGGCCGGCAGACGATGCACAACCTCGATTTCTGATTCAGCAACATCGACATCTAATAACTTTGCAACGTTAATTACCACAGATTCTAACTTTTCTCCCGGTACCACTTTAACGCCATGTAGTTCAACCATATTTTTCCTACCGTATTGTTCCAACTGATTTACTTTAGATGTCAGTTGCTCAATAATCTCATCTTTCTGATTCATTTTCTCAATTAGTTCCTCAATTTTCTTATGAAGGCTACGTACCACACTATTGTTGTCCTCCATCTGCGATAGTAAAGAATCATATTTATCAGACAAAAATTCTTGGTTACAAATTCTTGGTTAAAAATTCTTGGGTAAATTCTTGGAGTAGTGGTAGTAGTAGTAGTAGTAGTAGTAGTAGTAGTAGTAGTAGTAGTAGTAGTAGTAGTAGTAGTGGTAGTATTCTTTATTAGCAACAAGGCTACAGCCCCACAAGTGCAATATAATACAATACAATAAAATAACTACTATTTGTCAAGCTATTCCTACTTGAAAGATGTTTGTCAAGTATCATTAAATAACAGATGATAAATTGCCAATATACTTGAATGATGTTAATTCTTACCGGTACCTTTAGTGCTTAAATAATTTTACTATTTGTCAATGTATCAATAAAAATTCATACTTGAAAGATGTTTGTCAAGTATCATGGAATAACATGTTACATGGTGAATACAAAATGACTCATACTGTACTACGTGTTATTTCTTTAAAAACGTCGAACTTTTCGAAAGTCTCTCATTTTCTAATCGAACGTCAAAGATGAATTATCTACTTCTAATTTTTTTAATGACTCAGGTCGTCTTTGCCTCTAAGTAAAAGGATACTATTTGAAATAAAACATTAATTTGTGTAAAGTTATCACTTTTTTATTTTATTTTTAGTAAACGAAACCGAAACTGGAGACGGAGAGAAAAGTTCGGCTGAAGAATTTAAACTCCTTGCTTGTAATAACCTGAATATCATTCCAAGATCCCGTAGAAGGACAAAACAAGATAATTCATTTCGCTCCATATGCAGGCTTTATCATATGGGTCTACCTAATATTACTCAGGTAAATTTGGATAATAGAGAATCTCTAGAGTTGAGTTCTGTGCTGGAGTAGTAGTTCAGATAAACATACATGGTCCACAAAAAATGAAGCGCCCATCCCCTCCTCGTTGTCCTAAGAAAATGGAAAACAATTCAACTGCTAAAATCGACGATGGTCTGGAACCTCCTTGTCCCAGGAAGACCCCGAAAAATAAGAAGAAAAAATCAAATGCTGTTCAAACAAACACTTTTGTAATAGGATAACTTAATAACAGTTATTCATTTGGATATGATTTTATTTTTTAAACTTTTTAAAATTGCGATAACTTTGAGAGCTGTTTGTTAAATGTTTGAGGACATGGACATGGACGTGGACGTGGACGTGGACGTGGATGTGGATGTGGACGTGGACGTGGACGTGGACGTGTCACGCAGAGAGTGTCTCTAGTTTTATATCTGTTTTAATATGTTCTAACATCTAAATAACGAATTCCACCCATATGTAAAAAAAGCAAGTGAAAATTACTTTTTTATGAGGTTTACGTATTATAATTAAACATAGATTACACGTCCATGAATGTATTATGTAAACAGTTGATTTGTGTAAAGTAAAAACATAACTAGTAGATGCATGTAAGAACATGTCATGATCAATTAAAGGTTGAATAAAAACAAAAAGTGTGCAACGTAATATTTTAAAATTAAAATTAAACTTTTTCACACATGTAGGGACGTTTTGTAGCCGTATAGTTGCAGAGAATCTCGCTCATTTTCAATGTACTGTTCAGGAAGGTGGCGCAGTTTTTCAAGACATCCGTAGTTCCCGAATCCCACTTCAGGTGCGGCGTTGTAGTCAACGGAATCCCTGTAACGAAATTAGAATATAGGCGCAGTAACCGAGTGCACTTTATCAACTTTGTTGGGAAGAGGACAAAAACATAGATTTGACAACAAGGAGTGAAATCTTGGAGGCTCTATATCCACCTTTCCTACGAAACTCCCGATAAATTACGAAAAAGTAAACTAATGTACGTTACATTCTATAGAATTTGATGTTTCTTTTACCTAATAATATTCCCGTTTTTAAATGTTCTTATTAACTTAATCGCAAAGGTCTCACGGCTTGCGTCTCCTTGAAAGCTTGAAATGTCAGATGATTCTCAAACTCTGGATACACAAAAAAAAAATTATTAAAAATTTAAAGTTATTAGATATTAAATGAGTGCGATGTAGCTTACCAGTGAGTGAGAGCCAAACACCATTGACGCGTTGAACACCGATGAAGGGGTTGGCCGTGTAGGTGGACAAGCCAGCTGTGCCCACACAGGCGACCCCGTACTGGTTAAGATATTGCATCTTGGCTATAGTTTCGGGGAAGAAAAGGTTTCCCCCGTCCTTCTGACACTCAGCCTGGGCACCCAACCAAGACAGGACGGCGTAGGGGGCTTTCACCACTCCTATTCCAGCGACAACTACGTAGCCAGGTGGAGCTGGAAGTTAACAAAACATGTTATATTGATTTCGTTTATCATGGAAATGCTGCTAAATTCTACAATCTTTCTTGACAAAATATTGAGTCAAAGTCACACGAAAGATAATTTTCTTTCTTTTAGGTTACATTTTGTTTCTCTATCCTAAGCTCTATTAATCTGTGTTCAATTTCATGCACGCTGTTTCAATGAATGAACACTGTGATTGAAAGGTTTCTTTCATACAGTTATGAAATGGCATTTCGCTGAGTTTAAGTGTTAAATAAAGGACAACGGAAGATGGATCCTGTGATCTTACGACACGATGCACAGTTGAGTTTCCGTTCCCGTATCCCGGTAACGAAATCGGAAAGCTCGCCAAGTTAGCGATTAATCAAGCCTACTTGTTGTTATCTTGTTGATGAAATTTTTTATCAAGAAGGCGTTGTCATTTTCTCAGCTGATTGAACACAGTAACTGGTTTTTGTTTGAAACAGTAAAGTTTAAAGTTTAAACAATTTGTACTTCATAAATAGCTCCACATCGTGAAACATTAGTGAACATAATGTTCTAAGCAGCACAGATGAAATAATTATAATCATGGTAGTGGGATGTCCGCACCTCTACAAGAGGACAAGAATTACAAGGACACAACCAAAGATATAGCACAACTATGACAGACAATTCTACCACATATGTGGCATCTAAAAGTATTACAAATACAGGATAACCAACTTAACATTTTATTCGTTTTCGTCTGATTTACGGGCTATTGTGCATCGCAGCCCTTTACGTTACGGTTTCCTCGTTATCTTTCCCGTTCTCTTTAACGTTTCCGGGCTGTTGTGCATCGCCCTGAAGTCTCGCCCGCTTTGGTTGGGTTTTCCCGGTATCTAAGATACGCTACTTAATTATCACTGATGTATCTGTTTTAATATGATGGTAGCCTAGTAGGAACTATATAACTATAAAATTAACTCAGTCCTTTTGAACTCGGCTAAAGTGCCTTTGCATTAGACTAGTTACGCTGGACATCTTGAAATATGTGCGTGTGTATGTATGTTTTCCATCAAGAACACAACATAACTTACGAGGTGTAGAAGGGGTTGATGCTGTTGTCACTGTAGTTGTAGTTGGAGCTGTTGTGGTATCAGTAACAGTGACGAGCGCAGTAGTTGTAGTGTCAACAGTTGTTGTTGTAGTTGCCAAGGTTGTCGTTGTAGTGGTGGGAGTAATTGTAGTGGTAGTCAGTTCAGTGGTAGTAGTAGGAGTTGTAGTAGTGGTGGTAGGAGTTGTAGTAGTGGTGGTAGGAGTTGTAGTAGTGGTGGTAGGAGTTGTAGTAGTGGTCGTAGGAGTTGTAGTGGTCGTAGGAGTTGTAGCAGTGGTTGTAGGAGTTGTAGTAGTGGTTGTAGGAGTAGTGGTGGTAGAAGTTGTAGTAGTGGTTGTAGGAGTAGTGGTGGTAGGAGTTATAGTAGAGGTTGTAGGAGTAGTAATAGTGGTTGTAGGTGTAGTGGAGGTAGGAGTCGTAGTTGTAGGAGTAGTTGTAGTAGTGGTAATAGTAATTGCGGTTGCATTTGTCGTGGTAGTTGGAAAAAGTGTGGTGGTTGGAGCAGTACTTGTCAAAATGGCTCCCCACGTTGGAGCTTGGGTAGTCGAAGTAGTTGTGGTAGTAGCAATAGTTGTTGCTGTCATTATATTGGTTGCATTTGTGATGTTGAGTGCTGTTGTAGTGGATAAAGTAGTCGTGTTAGGCGATTCAGTTGTGTTTGTTGTGACGTTATTGGCGATTGTTGTGGTTGCAGTAGAATCCGACCACCATGTTTCGGCTGTTGCGTTATCACTTGAACTGACGGTTGTGGTCTGCTCAGTCATCGCCTCGGTTGTCGCCTCGGTTGTCGCCTCGGTACTCTCCTCAGTTGTCGTGTCGTTCCATCTAGATGCCTTGGTTGTCGCTGGAAGAAAAAGTTAGGGTGATCTAACGAGGCTTTAGTGGTAGTGACATCACATTTACAATCGAGATCTTTGAATATTTGGTATACATGATTACTTAAATCGTGTAATAATATCAGTATCTAGATGTAACGTTATAAAGATGTAAGATGTAAGATGTAAGATGTAAGATGTATGATATAATGTAAGATGTAAGCTGTAAGATGTAAGATGTAAGATGTAAGATGTAAGATGTAAGATGTAAGATGTAAGATGTAAGATGTATGATATAATGTAAGATGTAAGCTGTAAGATGTAAGATATAAGATGAAAGAGGTAAGCTGTAAGATGTATGATGTAAGATATTAAGATGTAAGATGTAAGCTGTAAGATGTAATATATAAGACTTAAGATGTAAGCTGTAAAATGTTAGTTTTAAGATGTTAGATGCAAATCTAAGATTTAAGAGCTATGATGTAAGATGTGACAGATGTAACTCGAATACATTTAAATGATTTATTTCACAAATGGTAACATAAACTTCCGGTGACAGTTCGCTTGGCCATTGAATGGCCCAGGGTAAAAATTCCATGAATCTCTACCACTGTTCGGTCTGAGTAGCGTTAGGATAAAGGGCTGGTTACTTTCTTACCGATTGAAATGTCATAGTTTATCTTATCGTCGAGTCAACAGAGAAGCGAGGGATGTACCCAGTGCAATCCTCATATATATACTGGCACCTTGCATTGCTTCCGTCATTGGCGAGTGATTCGTGGCCAACCAACGTGCCCCATATCGCTGGTTAGTCACGAGTTAGTCGTCAATGACGAGTGATTCGTGGCCAACCAACGAGCCCCATATCACTGGTTAGTCACGAGTTAGTCGTCAATGACGAGTGATTCGTGGCCAACCAACGAGCCCCATATCACTGGTTAGTCACGAGTTAGTCGTCAATGACGAGTGATTCGTGGCCAACCAACGAGCCCCATATCACTGGTTAGTCACGAGTTAGTCGTCAATGATGAGTGATTCGTGACCAACCAACGAGCCCCATATCACTTGTTAGTCACGAGTTAGTCGTCAATGACCAGTGATTCGTTGCCAACCAACGTGCCCCATATCGCTGGTTAGACACGAGTTAGTCGTCAATGACGAGTGATTCGTGGCCAACCAACGTGCCCCATATCGCTGGTTAGACACGAGTTAGTCGTCAATGACGAGTGATTCGTGGCCAACCAACGTGCCCCATATCGCTGGTTAGTCACGAGTTAGTCGTCAATGACGAGTGATTCGTAGCCAACCAACGTGCCCCATATCGCTGGTTAGACACGAGTTAGTCGTCAATGACGAGTGATTCGTGGCCAACCAACGTGCCCCATATCGCTGGTTAGTCACGAGTTAGTCGTCAATGACGAGTGATTCGTGGCCAACCAACGTGCCCCATATCACTTGTTAGTCACGAGTTAGTCGTCAATGACCAGTGATTCGTGGCCAACCAACGTGCCCCATATCGCTGGTTAGACACGAGTTAGTCGTCAATGACGAGTGATTCGTGGCCAACCAACGTGCCCCATATCACTGGTTAGTCACGAGTTAGTCGTCAATGACGAGTGATTCGTGGCCAACCAACGTGCCCCATATCACTTGTTAGTCACGAGTTAGTCGTCAATGACCAGTGATTCGTGGCCAACCAACGTGCCCCATATCGCTGGTTAGACACGAGTTAGTCGTCAATGACGAGTGATTCGTGGCCAACCAACGTGCCCCATATCACTGGTTAGTCACGAGTTAGTCGTCAATGACGAGTGATTCGTGGCCAACCAACGTGCTCCATATCGCTGGTTAGTCACGAGTTAGTCGTCAATGACGAGTGATTCGTGGCCAACCAACGTGCTCCATATCGCTCGTTAGTCACGAGTTAGTCGTCAATAACGAACGCATCTGTAAGGATGTTTCCAAACAAGTATACCGGTGTTATTTACGGCATGTAGCAGGCTCAATTGGATTTAAATTATTATTATTCTCCATTGTGAAGGGTAACAACCTTGTGTTTAGTTTTTGCTACTCTCTAGTTTGTATAAAATAAACAAATAATCATATGAGTTAGTCGAGGAAGATGGAACGTACTGAAGGCCGTGTACACTCTTGCACATTTCTGTGGAACTGCACCACGAAGTGAGAATTTATATTCCGTCGGTCCGCATAGAGTCAGTACTTCGACGAACCATCAAATGGGAATGTCGGGCGCATTTTGCAAAATTCTCTCTGTTTTTGGCATCTAAAATTACTGGATTTATGATGTGTTGCTGCATTTGAATAGAGTGTACAGAAACAAAGAAGTTCTGCAGGATTCGAAACATAACAAAAATCCAGAAAGCTACTTAACAATGATGCGTGGAATGTGATGACACATTGAAATGTATTTCTACATTGAAATGTGCTTTTCATTTGACGAGTCCCAACTCAATAGAAGATGAAATACCCGTTGGGTCGCGGTGCATTTTCAAGGTTCATTCATTTCAAGGTTCATTCATTCAAGGCACAAGTTGTGGGCGTGGCTTAATATAACTCACACGCTCGTTTGCAAGTGATGATTGGCTTGTTCCACTTCCGGCCCCACAGACAGAGCGCTCCCTTTTGCTTGTCTGACGTCACAAAACCTCGTTTGCATTTGAAGGCTGCCTTGGTCCCCAATGGAACCCGCTTCTTACAGTCAATCGGAAGAGTGCGACCTTTCTTATCCGTTTTGGTGCAGTTTATCTGCACCATTGATGATTTCAGTGGGACACACCCAATAATGGCTGCATCTATCTTCTTTACAATTTAAGCAAATAAATTATCATTAATGTAATGTGTAAAACCTAAATAAAGGCGATTGTTTTAGAGAATATTTGTGGGCGCATGACGTCACATCATTGGCAATCTGACGATATTGAAATGCTGCTGCAAACTAATTCCACTCTAAACGAGACAAAGTAACGACTGATAGCGCTGCTAAGTTACCTTCTTATCTGCGCCATTGATGGTTTCAACCAATCAACGATGAGTAATCTCCTCCTCATAGAAGTTTATTTGCTTGCCACCAGATTGCGTCTAGTATATTTTCAGTGGCCTATACAGAAGGGATCTAGCTCAAGTATTATTTAATATTGCATGGAAAAATAAATGAACATCCGAACACTCTGAGTGCCGACATGAAAGTTGAAGGTCGGTTGGGGGTCGTAGTACAGCTGTATCGGTTCTGAGCTCGCTAGCGCCTTACTGATAGACATCGAACTTATTGTGTTTCACTGAGTCCAGCCACAACACTCGGCGACTGCGGACAGCGCCGCTCAAAACAGATTGCAACTTTTCTACACATCAAGTCACAAGAAAATTAATTGCAGGGCATTTTGTAGAAGTACACGTTTCTACTAAGAAGCATGTTATCGGTAGAGAAACGATGCACATTCAAACTCTTGATCGATTTATGATGTGCCCTATTTTAACGGTGGTTTAACTATCTCGAGGCAACATTTTTTTTGTATGGGAATTACCATGAGAAAAGTTGCTCGGTGCTACTTGGTAGCAACAAGCCAAATAATCGCGTTTTCTTTCATTTTTTAACCACCTGCTTTTAAAGTATGGTATATTTTAGTCATGTTTTCCATATTTTGAGGGTGGATATATACAAATGGTAGTTTTTTAGCTTTTCCCCTTACTGTCCTTTTAAGAGAAGTGTAGAGACTAATAATTGAAAGAGGAGTACAAGATATGCAATCATCTCCATATTTGATTTTTTCAAATATTTTTGCCCAATATCTTATCAGGTTTTATTTGTGAATTGCTTACTCAGTTTACCAACTACTACGATGATTTACAATCATTCATATTTAACTTCTGCTTCCAATGCAGATGATCCAGGGTGCGATATCCGTTTTTATATTTGGTGCTTTAACGTTGTGAGTTTTCTTAAAACTACCTTAATGGTATAGAATTGTATGTGTAAACGGTGGCTTTGAGCGTCATAACAACAAAGCACATAGAATGCGTGAACTCGGGCAGTCTGTTGTTTGACTGTCAGCCCGAACAGAAGGATTGTTTTGCTCACGCCGGATTCACAAATTTTATTTTCAGTTAATTAAAATATACAGATTAAATATTTTTTTTTATGTTCATAAATATTATTTTTTCGTATATTCTGGTGGTTTTATTTTGGGAATAAAATTATTATAAATTAAAATTGAATTGCACATTGTTCCCCCATTGATCATCATTTGATGGAAAGAACGGGTTGATTGATACATTTATTCATTTAATTTTAACTCAAATGTTTTTACTCGCATTTATAGGACATTGTTTTATACGTGACTAAAAGTGGGTTATGGTGGTTATTAATGTGCAGTGCCTCCAATCGGAATGCACCATCAAGACACAAATTTAAAACACTAGATTGTCTCTCCGTTACGTATGTACACAATGTGTACGTACCTGCATTGTTTGGCGTAGTAATGGTGTTGATTCTTGCTTAACTGCAGTTGACTGAACGAGGCTTGCGGCAGTGCTAACATATTGGTAGTCCTCCAACTGAAGACATAAGAATACAATAGCCCGCCGGATACGTGTCAAGCATACATAGATTGAACTGGGTGAAAATAATATTTAGGTATATTTTTTAGCCCAGTATTACAAAATATTTGGTTGGATACTAACTTTTTTTCACCGTTGCAACAACCAATGGGAAGACTGAATACCATTGTCAAAACAAGTTAGTAGCTGAATTAATATTTCATAATTTATGATCTAAACCGTTTTAAACGTAGCCCTATAAATAACACATTACTTGAATAGAAGGACCATTGGGTCCAATAAATTGAATCACGCATATCCACACTAACCACTTTTATAGTTTATAACGATGAACTGTGAGCTCCTATTTTGCACTTTGCATTGTATAAATTAACTACAAACTACATATTAAACTTTAAGTCAATTGGTTGCCAATACAAGTACCCAAGTTTCCAACCTCAAGAGTTGTACCTGTAGGGCAACGCACGGTATCAGAATAATAGTTGTATGATCAAACTAACATATATTTTATAATTAAAATTATTTTTTGTCGGATTACGTGAAAAGTAAATGAACTAAATTTCTATGTTGATGTAAAAGTTCTACTAGACCCGGTATTATAAACTTCGGATAAATATATAGAAGGTTGCTAACAATTGTTTTCACCATGTCAACCAGACTTCCCCATTGGTTAATGCAATGGTGAAAACAATGTTAGCAACCTGCTCAGTAACGTCTTACCAAAACGAAAGCAGTAATTAGCCCGAAAATGCACCAAGCCATGGTCGCTGTTTATTGGTTCGAACTGGTGGATGTCTTTACGGCTCCTTGTAACAGAACGCGCGCATCTGGCCGGGGCTTTTCGCACACAAACGTTTACCTCAACTGCGGTCTATACTCTAGGCCATATTGAAAAAAACAAATACGTTTATTTCAACAGGAAAAGTATTCATCATCAACACCAGATCCATCCATCAGAACATCAGATTAGACTCACTAAAAAATCAATCACATAATTCGTGATTTTTAGATAGGCAGGAAGCTGCCCTCATTAAAGGTAATTGTAGAATCAATCCGGTCAATTGAGCGTGTATGCAAGAGAGAAAATAATTATTCATTCCAATGTCTATCACTGCGACGAATCTACGGAATCCCTGCGTCACAAGCAGACAATACGCAGATAATCTTGCGGAAATCCGGATGTACAAAACGTTCACACATATCTGCCATGTTGCTCGTTAAATCTACCGCCACAAGGCCAACTTTACCTGAACCAATCACGGTTCTCGGAACGCACGACCTAATTTAAACACGAAATACAAATTCAAACACTCTGTGAGCACTGTGCTGAGAATGTTTTGACATTAGACCTTTTGTAGTTTTGTGGTGTTGGGGGGGGGGGGGGGGGGGGAGGGCAGGAAAGAATATAAACACACAAAGCCTTCATCTTAGTGTTTATGGTCTACATGATTCAGGCCTGTTATAATGACATTTTATTTTATTCTCTGTAAATACAACATAATATGGGCATCAACATAAATCAGCCTAAGATCTAGTCACTACTCCCATTAAGCTTTAGCGGTTCCACGCTGTATCTTGGTATGGTGCCTACGCGGGCCTAGACCTAGCCTAATGTGGGTTCAATGGTATGAACATCCAGAATGGTCAGGGCTATTTGTATAAGAGGTGGTCTAGTATAAAGCCTAGTGGCCTAACTCTTGGTATGACGTATGTACCGGTATACGTTGGTCTAGGTACGAAATAGTGTAGGTTTACTGCGACTACACCAATTCACTTTAGACCGTGGGCCAGCTAATAGAACCCCCCCCCCCCCCCCACCCAGTGCGGAAGGTTTGAAAGTGATTTTGTGTACCACTTAATATTGCATTTTATTATTATTATTATTATTACAACGCTTATATTAACTTGCCTTGTTTGTCTGGACGGAATCTTTGAATCGATATTCCACCTACTTCTAGATGTCCGATCAAGCTGAAATGTTTTACACAGACGTATTCCTGATGACAATACATGAATTAACTGTCATATTTACTTAATTGTCAATAAATTCATCATAATTAATTAATTAATGTTTTACATGGAAATCGATGAATCTTTGAATCGATATTCCACCTACTTCTAAATGTTCGATCAAGCTGAAAGTTTTAACATAGACGTATTTTTAATGACAATACATGAATCATTTGTCATATGTACTAAATTGTCAATTAATTCATCAAAATTAATTAATTAATGTTTTATATGGAAATCGATGTTTAACCCACTTTCTAACGTCAAATCAAGTTGAAAGTTTTCACACAGACGTATTTCTAATGACAATACACGAATCATTTGTCATGTATACTTAATTGTAAATAAATTAATCATAATTAATTAATTAATGTTTATATGGAAATCGATGTTTAGCCCACTTCCCAGCGTCAAATCGAGTTAAACGTTTTCACACAGACGTATTTTTAATGATAATACACGAATCAATTGTCACATTAACTAAATAATCAATAATTTATCAAAATTAATTAATTGATGTTTTATATGGGAATCAATGTTTAACCCACTTCCCAACGTCGAATCGAGTTAAACGTTTTCACACATACGTGGTCTTAATGACAATACACGAATCAATTGTCATATTAACTTAACAATCAATTAATTCATCATAATTAATTAATTGATGTTTTATATGGGAATCAATATTTCACCCACTTTCCAACGTTGAATTGAGCTGAAAGTTTTCACACAGACGTATTTTTATGACAATACACGAATCAATTGTCACATTTATTAAAAATAGTCAATTAATTTATCATAATTAATTAATGTTTATATGGGAATCGATGTTTCACCCACTTCCGAACGTCGAATTGAGTTGAAAGTTTTCACACAGACGTATTCTTAATGACAATACACGTATCAATTGTCATATATACTAAAAATAATCAATTAATTCATCATAATTAATTGATGTTTTATATGGGGATCGATAAAACACTCACTTCCCAACGTCGAATCGAGTTGAAAGTTTTCACAAAGACGTATTCTTGATGGCAATACATGAATCAATTGTCATATTAACTAAATAATCAATTAAGCCATCATAATTAATTAATTGATGTTTTATATGGGGATCGCTAAAACACTCACTTTCGAACGTCAAATTGAGCTGAAAGTTTGCACACAGACGTATTCTTAATGACAATACATGAATCAATTGTCATATTTACTAAATAATTAACTAAACCATCATAATTAATTAGTCGATATTCGATATATATTCGATTGCAAGATTCGTTAAGACTAAAACGTATAAAATAACAATTTAGTAAATATGACAGTTGATTCATGTATTGTCATTAGAAATACGTCTGTGTAAAAAATTTCAGCTTGATCGGACATTTAGAAGTAGGTGGAATATCGATTCAAAGATTCATCGATTTCCATGTAAAACATTAATTAATGAATTATGATGAATTCATTGACAATTTATTAAATATGACAGTTGATTCATATATTGTCATCAGAAATACGTCTGTGTAAAAAATTTCAGCTTTATCGGACATCTAGAAGTAGGTGGAATATCGATTCAAAGATTCCGTCCAGACAAACAAGGCAAGTTAATATAAGCGTTGTAAAATACATTATTTATTAAATTACTTATATTATATTATATTGTGTTGTGTTTAAATGGGAAAAATGTATAGTTGACAATTTCAATGTGTAAAAGGTTACTTACTTCTAAAAATCTACATTTTATCGTCAAAATCACAATTATCATTAATATTGCTAATTATTTCGACATTTTGGATAGCCCTGGTGGGTGCACTCACAAACCCCTTCTTGGTTTACAAGTATAAATCGAAAGATCATTG
Organism: Isoperla grammatica; assembly: GCA_945910005.1. Taxonomy (NCBI): domain Eukaryota; kingdom Metazoa; phylum Arthropoda; class Insecta; order Plecoptera; family Perlodidae; genus Isoperla; species Isoperla grammatica. The sequence goes on from OX246738.1 coordinate 69,591,258, forward strand.
TATCAAGGTATACAAAAACACTTTCAAACCTTCCACCATTCGAGGGGTGGGGGGCTACAGATGGGGCAAATATGATACATTTTAACTCAAAAAAACACACATAAAGTGTATATAGAATGATTTTCTCACCCCTTTAAAATTAAAAAAATCATGTAATAAAGCATATAAGATGCATAAAGTTATATACTTACAATCATTTTAATTAATTCTCAAGAATAGCATATAATGATATATTAATATCGATTTGTATGGTGGCACTTTTGGACAACCCTGGTATATGCACCCGCAAAACTCATCTTTGCTTACAAGTGAAAATCGAAAATCCATGTATAGAAGTAATCGAAACCACTTTCAGACCTTCCATTATTTGAAGAGTTGGGGGTTACAGAGGGGCCAAACTATGTACATTCTACGCTTGAAATAAAAACAAAACATGTACATATAAATATATAACTGGTTTGTTTAACCCTGAAAATAAAAAAATCCTATAAGTTGGTAGTTTACGTATAAACGACTACAATCTTATAAAAGAAGATAGTTATTTCAACTAACAACATACCCCAATTAATATTTGTATGGTTTTCACAGTACCACATTTGGACACCCCTGGTTGGTGCACCCACCAAAACTATGTTGGCTAACAAGTGAAAATCGAAAGTCAATATGTCAAAGTACTCAAAACCTTTTTCAAACCTTCCGCACCGTGGGGGGGGGGGGGTTATAGCTGGCCCAAGGTCTACCATGCCAAGGTCTAGGAACAAGAATAGAATATAATTGTATTTGTATTAGCTCTACTCTTCGGCTATGACCCAGGTTTTGGCGGGGTTCCGTATGCCTGGCGGATTCTACACAGCCTACGCAACGTAGGCTAGGCCTACGCCGAGGCGTCTTAACGGGCAGCGTCGCGCAAAAGGTTCTCGGTTTTATACCTGCTACCGGGAGGTATTGTGTTCAGTCTGAGCTTGGACGTCGAAGGCGAAGCTACGTCCGTTTCTTTCACGCTCTCTCGGCTTGTTCGTGGTGACATTTCATACTGCCGCAGGGTGGGTTTGAGTCAGCCGAGTTGAGAGAGGCTGGCATCCTATTGATAGTCCTTCTAATGGCTTTACTACCCCGCCAGACACTGTGACGAACCGTTTCTTGGAACTAGCCACTTGCGAATACAATACGAAACATGATGTTTACAACGCTTTCTGTTGCATGCTCTCTCTCAACTCAGGAAGAGAACTGTACTGACTGGTAGAGCCCTGCGCAGGATCCGGCTTGGGCACTGATAATATTATTTTGGCGGGTTCGTGCCTACGATTATAGACTATAATCAAATCGGGCATTTTCGGGCTTTTATAATATGTTGTCTATTTTGTCTTGTTGGCAGTTGAGCGGGCTAATATTGGCAGGTGACCGGGCTGATACGGGTCAATTTACCTTCACCCGGGCTCGAGCCATGCCCGGTTTTTGATTAGATTACTCACTAAGGGCCCCGGGTCAGGCAGGGCTCACCATTATGCCGGGGCCGGGGCTTTAGAAGTAGGTCCGTGCAGGCCTCCACAGCATCGGTTCTGGCTTGGCTTTTAGTCCAAGCAACGAACAGTTGGACCCGGAACTAATTGGTACAGAATTTTTTTTTGATCAGAAGTTTTTACTTATGTGTACCTACTTGCGCATAAGAAACTTAACTACTGTTCGATACCCTTAATTAGCATAATTAATTGAAATGTTAAAACTAATTAATGCTCATGTTATGGTTATTTTTGAAGATTTTTGAGAAGTTATATTTTCACCACATCAAACAATCTATTTTGAAATTTAAAAAAATTACTTATAACAATATAAGTATTCCCGTAGTCATTAATGAATTACTATTAATTATAATAGCAATTTCAATTAAATGCTTCCCGTGTAAAGTTGGTGCGATTGAATATAGTTTTGTCAGTTTTAAATATAAGAATAATAACATACAAAACTAGTGTAGTAACTTTACTGCAATCAAAATATTATTTGTATGATAAATCAGCATAATTAATAATTATTTCATTAAAACTGATATAGTTACATATTTGAACATAGACGAAAATGGGTATAATAAAAAGAAAGCTGCTGATACGCTGATTTTAAAATCGGTACTCTCAGAGTCATTCAAACACATTTCCCAAGTTTTTTTGGGGGGTAAAAAGAAGGAGGGGGAGGGGGGATTAATAAGGATTGTCGTCAAACGTATCAAAATCAAACGAAAGCTAAATACGTTTTGTATAGCTAGTACAAATATTTTTAGAATGATAAAAAACAATCTACCCTAGTGTTTGGCTAAAGGGGGGGGGGGGGGGGGGGGTTAAAGAGCGTCCTCCATAAGTCAATTTTGGGTCAGATTTGACACTCATTGAGTCTTTGATGTTAATAAGATTAACGCAATTGTTTTGTGATTAATAGATAGGATTTACTGCATCGTATATATTGGCTTAGACTCGATAGTCTAGCTTCTAAAACCTTTGTGTAATATAACATAATGTAAAGGACATCAGATGCAAATATCATAAGACCAAGCATTTGATAGCTACGATAGAGAGCAATCACCAAAAGACGTCACATATTTGAAAGGGAATGGTGGTAACAGATAGAATACAATCAAGTATACGAGTAAAATATGTCATTGTTAGTCAATATAAAACAAAGAACAACTCTCAATAGAATGATAAAAAAAAATGAAGATTCACAAAGCTTTTTACATCACAGTACTTTAAGCTCAAGATAACGCCGTTGTGTTAATTGTAATTACAACAATAAAGTCAACTAACCATGAAAACAGCACCCTCACTAGTGATGATTCAGATTTGCTAGTAATTGTATGTATTTCTTCAATCACGAAAATCCTGTTTATGATCTTATCTTGAAATCGGAGTTGAAAGCTGGGTGCCACCAAACAGAAAATATGGAATATGCGTTACATAAAAAACAAGCTGGGTTAATAATTCATTCGCGTAATAAGTGGAAGTGACACTACTTCAAGATTGTGTAGAATGGATTAAGCTTTGCTATTCAAGACATTTGCATAAGATTTTTTTTAAATTCACATATTTCCAATAATCCCACATCTCCTAACACAGAGATTCTTGAAAGCAGTGAAAAAGCAATTGGCCTGTTGGAAAATGGTAAGCCATGACAGAAGTTTACACATAAATTAATAACTGCTAAAACAGTATTCAGCGTGAGACTCGACCACTTATATCATTAGCGTCTCTTATCACATTGTGAGTGTATTATTATTAAACTTTTGGCTTGTTGAAGTTTAGATGTGCTCTGCTCTATCAAAAAACAATTTTTCCTGTAGGCCTACCAACTGACAAGCCACCAGTCCCACTACATATTTGTTCAAATTCTACGATGTAATTGTAAAGTGGTCTGCTCTAAATTACGATGCAACTTCAAGAAGCTGCATCCGTTCTAAACGCCTGTTCGTTGGTGTTTGAAAATTATTAATATGTCGTTAGTTGATGACCCATTGTCGTAGCCATCAAATACTACAGTAATTGTAATATGATATTTGCTTTTCATGCTCTTCACATACTATAACCCTTCATAAGATATGTCTCTGGACCAAGGTATGCGATGCGTCTAAATCATCCTCTGATGACTCTCGAAGGACACTCAAGAGTTGTTGGAAAAGCAACAAATGATCAACTTCAATTGTATCTCCATCAACGTTCGCGGCTTTAATTTTTGTACGTGGTTGACAAGAAGTGAAACGTACTAATCTCGTTTACATAGGAATTAGTTGAATTAATATATCGTTGTAATAATAAATGCAATCACTGTATTCGTCAAATAGTCATCAACTAAAACTTCGTTTGGTTGCACTGGCACAATCTTTGCATTATACTGTTTTGCTTAGGTACTTAGTTAAAAAAACTACGTGGTAATGACAGTACCCATTTTGTTAAATTCTGATATTTAAGCCTGGAGTTTTATATCAGAGTAATCGGACCCCCTCTCTAAAAAGTGAAATCAGTGAAAAAAATCAGACGTAAAATTGGGAAATGAGAACACTTTTTACCGCCCTCCCCCTCCCCCCACCCCCCCCCTCCCTCTATTAGCCCAACACTAGGGTAGGCTATATCGTATTTCATCACTCTAAAAGTATTTCTACTAATAACCACGTAATAGCTTTCGTTTGATACGTTTGAAGATATATTCTTCATTTATCCCCCCCCCCCTCCCATTCTTTCTGCCCCCCTATAAAAACTTTGGAAATGTGTTCGAATGACCCTGAGAGTACCAATATTAAAATCGACGTATCAGAAGCTTTCTTTTGATACCATATTGCATAACATATTGCATATGTTCAAATTTGTACAAATGTCAGTTATTAACGTGATAATTAATTATTATTTATGCTGATTTATCATATAAATAATATTTTGATTGCAGTAAAGTTTCTACACATGTTTTGCATGTTAATATTCTTATATTTAAAACTGTCAAAACAATATTCAATAGTACCAATTTTACACGGTAAGAATTTAATTGAAATTGTTTTTATAATTAATGATGATTAATTAATGATTACCGGAGTACTTATATTGATGTAAGTAATTTTTAAAATAACAAAATTAATTGCTTGATGTGGTAAAAATGTAAATAACCAATAATCTTCAAAAATAATCAATATGAGCATTAATTAATTTTTACATTTTAATTAATTACGCTAATTAGGGGTGTCGGACAGAAGTAAAGTTTCTAATGTGCATGTAGGTATACATAAGTTACAACTTCTGATCAAAAAAATTATGTACCAATTAGTTCCGGGTCAAGCCTATTTATACGGTGCGTATCTTGGTCTGTCTGCAAAACAACTGTTATAGAATGGATGGGTTGACCAGGAAGTCTGTCTGTTGTTATTGTGCGGTATGACAAAACATCCTCGCATAGACTAGTCTATGCCTCGAGGACACACCTTCCTACCCCTACGTCTGGCATGCCATTCCACCACCTGCCAGTGATGCCTCTCGCTCGAATCTTGTCTCCCGCTCCGCTCGCGGAGTTGAGCTTCATGAAACTGCCACCGCGCGGAGACACTCTCCACACCGTTACGCACAGTTACGCACAAACAGTTGCCACTCGTTTTAAAAAAGACTAAATAAGTTATCACCATAGAAAACATGTTATAGCCCGAAGAACTCACTCGCCTACATTTGTTATGTTTTGCAACTCTGTACATTCAAAAATATTAAACCTGTCTTCAGAAAACTAAAATGGACCGAACACACCGTACAATTTAACTGACGACACGTTAAACATGGATTTTTGAAACGAAAAACTATAATATCCATAAGAAAGGGCATTAAAATCTCTGAAGAATGATCATATCGTCGGCCACATACATTTCTTTGGAGCACAAAAAAAAATGGTAAACACGAAGTTGTGCTGGCGCATCGCTGGTCTCCGCGCGCGACTCGCACAGACCTATATAACCCCGGCTCTGCCTGCCTAGCTGCTTGCACAGAAAGTGGTTATTTATTTTTCGTCTACGACTGAACTGAAGCTCCTTCTTTCTTTAGTTCATATGTTCATATGTTTCGTTCATATGTTTATGCTGTGTGTATATTATCTGTAATGATAAGGTTGGCTACTCTCAAAGCACGCCTTTAAGCCAATAAATATTAAATATCTCTCGCTCTCTTACTGTCTCTTTCTGTCTCTCTCGCTGTCGGGTCTCGTTCGTTGTCTCGTTTCATTGATTCAGTTTTGTGCTCCGAGTGACCCAGCGCGATCCGTCACATCTTGAACCTGAGTCGGAGACAGAGTTTTATCACCCGCCCACCCTCCTCTTAGCATTTCACACTGGCGTCGCACTAAGAGAAAAAAACTCCTTTTTATTTCTTTATTCTTCATCTTTAGTGTTAAAAGTGTGCGAGAGGCCTCGCTGGATAATCTATAGCCCGATGTCAGAAAGCGAGATGAAGTAAGGTTAAAGAGGATAAGAATAGGAGAAATAAAATAAGGGACGGGGACGTGAAAGTTTGTGGTCGTAAAGGAATGGACAGAAAAAAGGAAAGCATGGAAGAGAAAAAGAGAGAGAGGGAGAGAGAGAGAGAGGGCAAAGAGAATTTCTGATGTAGTGTCACTAGGAAAGAAATGTGTGTGTGTGTCTGACTTATAATACATTTCCAACTACTCTTCCCGTCCCACGTAGGGACCACGTAATTCTGCATGAGTTTCAAACGCTGCCAAAAGTACAGTCACCCCCGGACACGGTGACCTTTAGGCAGCGCAGGATGAAGGACTCCGCGAGTTTAATTACACGTGGGGGCATCATGGTTTCACACCGTAGCACATTAGTTAAGTCTTTAGTTAGTTAAGTCTTTATTTAGCATTTGGAAGCTATAAAATTACATTTTTACAACATGACAAAATACAGTATTAAACACGTATCATAATAGGACATCCTAATGTATACAATATACAAGTAAAGTTTATAAACACATCTTACTATAATAGCACATTATTTTGCAAGAATATAGTTTTTCTTAAAACTAAGTACATTTCTAGAGTTCTTAACATTAAATTTTAATTTGTTATATTCCCTTACCCCTGTATAGAAAACATGTTTACTTGCAATTAATTCTCTTATTACATCCTTGCAGATAGAAATCATTTATAGCCCTTGTATTATGACTGTGAACATTATTTACAGGTTTTAGCATTCTTCCTTAATAGTTTGGTAACATGTGACTTATTACTTTATATATAAATATCATTGAATTCATTTTTATTCGTTCTTTTACATTTACCAGCCTAGCGTGTCCAGCATAATCTTAATTGGTACCCACCTATCACATTTAAGTATGGTTCTCATGGCTCTAGTCTGTAATTTTTGCAATATATCCATATCTGTAATAAACGCTTGATAAAATATTGTTGAGAAAAAGTCAAAGTGCGGCTGTACAATTGTTTTGAAAATGAGAAGAATAGTCCATGAAGATAAATGTCCGCTAATTCGACGTATATATCCTATTTTTTTACTAATTTTATTGACAATAAATCTAATATGACTTTTGAATGACAGCTTACTGTCTATAACTACACCTAAATATTTGAATTCGTCTACTAATTGTATACAATGTTTCTCTATTTCTAGTAGTAGTAGTAGAGTTTATTTATTTTAGCTTTCGCTAATTACATAGATACAATGTACAGTAGAATATCAAAATTACAATGAAAATAAAAAAATACATACACTTAAACGAAAAATAATAGATAGAGATTTAAATTTGTAATAACTTACATATAAGTTATATGGGTATTTATTCTTAAGAAAGTTGATGCATTCGGCTTTGTACGTATTGACATTTTTATTGAGTTTAATGGTAAGTGGAAGACTATTGTAAAGTTTGATGCCGTTTATAAAAATAGATTTTTGGTTACATGTCTTGTACTGTAACTTTAGGTGGAAATCATTTGCGTGTCTAGTTTTGTAGTTATGTACTTCATTGTTTTTGCATAAAAACTCATTAAAGTTGACATTAAAATTTCCAGCAACAATATTTCGAATAAAAATAAGTACTTTGAGCCCCAACCTTTGCTCAAAAGTCATCCACTGAAGAACATCTAACATGTCCCTGATATGTGTTCGTCTATGTACCTGCATAATTATCCTCATTCCTCTATTATCTAAAATTTGCAACTTTTTTATGTTATCAACACCTGACTTCCATAGAATGGAAGTACAATATTCAAAATGAGGTCTAACTATAGTTTTATATATAGTCAGTCTTGTCCATTGGCTTAAATGTTTGCTGATTCTATACAGATATCCTATCTTCTTACTTATCTTTTTTGATATATACTGAAGATGTTCACGGAAATTTAAAATGTGATCTATTATGACCCATAAGTACTTAACACTACTAACAAAATCTAACTCAATTCCTTCCAAAGTAATTTTACAACATTCGTTCCTATTAAGAGTGTAATTGATTTTAACTCTTTATCTATCTTTAAATCAATACAGGTATCCAAATTTTCTGTCTTTATTAACATAGCTTTGCATTTCACTATATTAAGTTTTAGGTAATTTATTTTTAAGCCATTGGGACATAGTTTCAAGTTCCTTATTAATTATCATGATCATATCTCGCAAATTTTTTCCTGAACAAAAAATTACCGTATCATCTGCATTAGCTTAGTGCGTCGCATTGACCTGCAAGGTGATGTCCTCATGGATTATATAAAGTGTGATAACTTCCAACCTATATCTAGTTACGTCTGATTCTCATGTCTCCAGTATTGTAGTGATCCTGGCAGCGGCCCTGTTAGCAGGCGTTGTCCAGGTACATTCCAAGGGAGGCTGGTGCACTCCATGCAGTGAACAATAACAAGCAGGTACCGGGAAATCCCGCTGAACGAAACCACGTGGAACGATCGTCTCGTCCGAGGTCCGAGAATCTTACTGCTTACATTGGTGACGGATATTTACTACCTACGTTACGGTATGGCGTGGGAAGGGGGGGGGGGGGGGGGATAAAAATCCCGGGATGCTGGATGTCGCGGCGGAGGGCAACGCGTAACAAAATGTTGTGAAACAGCTGAGGTGTGGGGCCAAGTCCCAGCATTAAAGGTAATTTCCCGAAGGCGAAACACTTGTTCGAGGCTGAGATTAGTTCCAATCCAACCATCAATGCTGGGTGTGGCATAATGACCAGGTTGCCAACCCTATCAACTTATTACCCGAAGACTACGGATGGCTACTTGAGAGCAACGAGTTTGTGGCAGTCATGACAACCCTCGAACCTGCACAGGCTGCCGTCATTCAACTAGTTAAGTGCAACTGCTTAAAATCAAGGTGTGCGTCAAGATGCAGCTGCAAAGCAAATAACATGAGGTGCGCCGAGCTTTGTGGCTGCTCTACTGAAGACGAGGAACAAGAGTGCTTGAATACCGACAACACGGGAGATGAGGATGAAGAAGATGATGATGATGAAGATGAAGAGAACTTCTAGCAAAAGTGAGTTTTACTAATCAGTCTATGAATAGTAACTAGTATACAATAATAATAATTATTATTATTGTTAAACAACAGATATCCATGGGTATGTTGGGATGACTACGATTATTAAGTCCTTCACAGTGATACAATTATAACTCCGAAATAGTAATAAATAGATATTACGATGAGGGATGCCCTGCATTTCATATACACATCTAATTATTATTATTTGTTAGCAATATCTCCCTTAAATATTACATGATTACCCTATTGGTACATACCAATCGATTTGTATTAAGAGTCTATATAATATTGTCTTCTTGATATTTTCTGTGATATGAACCGTTCAAAAGTTATTAATGAAAAAGTGTATGACGTCACGACGTTCCTGGCGCCCTCTGCAGCGTGCCACGATGTGCCAAGTAGATGCAAAATACTCAAATAGTATTTCGTAATAGAATTGTTTCCTTGACATTTTCTGTGACATGAACCGTTCAAACGTTATTAGTTCAAACGTGTATATGACGTCACGACGCTCCTGGCGCCCTCTGCAGCCCGCCAGAATGTGGCAGATAGGTTATAAATTCTCGTCTAGTATGACATCATAAAATTGTCTTCTTGATATTTTCTGTGACATAAACCGTTCAAAAGTTATTAATTAAAACGTGTCTATGACGTCACGACGCTCCTGGCGCCCTCTGCAGCGTGCCAGGATCTGCCAGGTAGGTGCAAAATACTCGTATGGTATGCCGTAACAGAATACCGCTTACCGCAATACTCTTTCACGAAAGGCGCACGAGAACTTAAATGTTACCTTTTGCTCTTCTACTAGAAGGGACACAACACAACTACAGCACTCGCTAATGTAACTGATGATATCCGCTTTGCAATGGATAGAAAAGAAGTGACACAACAGTGTAACTTCTTTTCCATAACCTTGTTTGACTTAAGCAGACCCTTTGATTGTGTACAACACGAGTTGCTCTTACTAAGCTCTCTAAAGTTGGTGTGTCGGATTTGGCAAATCCAATGGTTCTCTTCATATTTGTCTAATCGCTATCAACAAGCAGTCTATTATAACAGCGCATCTTCTTGGATAACATTATCAATCGGAGTTCCTCAAGGATCAGTTTTAGGTCCTTTAATGTTTTCAATATATATTAACGACATATCTGCCTGTTTAAAGGTTCTGAGCACCAAATGTATGCTGATGACCTACAAATGTACATTCATTTTCTGTCTACGGATATAGTACACGCTATTAACTGCACTAACAGTGACATATCTAACTTGCTCACTTATGCAAATGACCAAAATTTGACACTTAATGTTGCAAAAACTCAATTGGTATTAATTGGATATAAAAAATTGCTGAGTATCATAGACAAGTCGCTTCTCCCACCATTTACAATAAACAACATTGCCATACCGTACCAGAAAGCAGTGAACAACTTCCTTGTAGCTGCCTTGTAGTTGATGAAGCACTTTCATGGACTCCGTATATAAATAATCCAGCAAAGAAAGTAATCTCAAGTATGCACCAACTCAAAAGAAATTGCCCATTCCTTCCTCTCTCAGTTCGCAAAGTCGTAATTCAGGCTCTTATATTTCTCATCATTGACTACACATCTGTAGTCTGTAGTCTACAATGATTTGAAAGCAGCGAGTACAAAACGCATGCATTAGATTTATTTCCGACGTCAGACGTGACGAACATATAACTCCATATTATGTCAAGCTTAAATGGCTTAAACTCGTTGATAGGCGCACTCTGTCCATTGTAGTATTAGTATCCAAAATAATGAAGTCTCAAAGCCCTCCCTACCTCTTTCAATCTTTTATTCGCATGGGAACTGTCCATAATCGCACAAATAGACACACATCAAATACAGTTCAAATACCAAAACACCGGACAGTAAAATGCAGCAAATCATTCATAATTACAGCCAGCCGTCTTTGGAACAGATTTCTTTTGCAAACATATTCTAAAACGTCGCTCTCCACGCTCAGAAGTAGCATCCACAACCGTCTCCTTTCCACATATAATTAAAAATATGATCAGTTTCAATAGATGACCCAAAACTGTATAGATTAGTTTATTACATATATTAGAATTCGCGCAAGTAGGTAGTTAGCATTGTCATATTATTTTATAATTCCAGTAATAAATATATTCGCATTATAACTGCATATATTGCATACCTGAGTAATGGCATAGTATACATTACGTTACAAATTAGAGCTAGCATTACATTCAGACTAGAATAACACTATTATATGTATTAATATTATAGGTATTAATATTAGAATAAGGGCCGGTCTTACAATCTTCTTATAAAAAAGTTATTTGTAGCAATTGACGAGTGGTGATTTACCCGCCCCCTGACGTCACGAAGGAACGTGGCGCCCATAGTTGGGACTAATCCGCTAACTGTTACGCTTTCGTGCGCTTAATGTACGACACTTATCTCGTTCTAGCTGATATAATATTCACTTTTCAGGAAAAACCTTTAGGAAAGCGTATTTGGTTCACATACCAGTGGTCAATATAAAGTTGATTTCAAAATTATAGACCCAGTAGTTAACTTGTTATAGCAATTCGCGCATCTAGAGGAAAAAATTAGCAGCGCGTGTTTTGTTTTTTCAACTTCAATTGGCGAAAAACTAATGATCGGATTTTGACGAGAGTTTCTTTAGCATGTGTTCCAATAATGTGAGACAATAAGCAAATAAACTTTCTAGATAGAAATTGCTCAGAACGAAAATTCATAGCATGCAATAATATGCAGGGTGTAGCGATTGGGCCTCAAAAGTAGCGTTTTTGACCGTGAAACTAAGCACCTTGCATATTAGTGCATGCTATGAATTTCCGTTCTGGGCATTTTCTATCTAGAAAGTTTATTTGCTTATTGTCTTACATTATTGGTACGTATATATTCTTAAGAAACTCTCGTCTAAATCCGATCATTAGTTTTTCGCCAGTTGAAGTTGAAAAAACAAAACACACCTTGCTCATTATATCCTCTTCAGTGCGTGAATTGTTATAACAAGTTAACTACTTCGTCTATAATTTTGAAAAAACCTTAATGTCGCCCACTGGTATGTGAACTAAATATGTTTTCCGGGATATGTCTTAGAAATGAATATAATAACAGCTAGAACGACATAAGTGTGGATGTGTTTTGCGTGGATCCGTCCGGACAGTAGGGACTTTTCCCTGCTAGTCACGTGACACAGTACTCGGCGCAAGCTCCGCCTATCACCACTCGTCAATTAAGCTATTTGGAGGATTTCAAGGGTTTTGATTGGTGGTTTCCATGGAAACAACAAGCTATTCGACTAATAAGTAGTTATGGGGACATTGTAAGACTGGATCTAAGCACAGTATTAAAAGTGCCATTTGCATTAGATTTATAGCTTGTGAACTCAAGTTTCTTTTCTTCTTTCTTTTGTTCAATAGAATTAGTGATGCCTTCTGCATAACATCTGAAAGATAAAATATGTATACAAAGAGTATTCCATACTAGTCTATAAGTATATTAATGCCAATTTCACATTATCTCACATTCTATTTCATATTTTTCATTTTCATATGTGTATGCTGTCTGTATATTATATGTAATGAAGAGTTTGGCTACACTCAAAGGGGCTTAATAGCCCTACGTAGCACGCCTTTAAGCCAATAAATATCAAATTTCTCTCTCTCTCTCTCTCTCTCTCTCTCTCTCTCCCTCAGGCCGGGTTATTGAAATTAAAAAGTCAGAATTACTATTTTAATAAAAGTCAAAACATCAATCAATACCAGTTATGGAAGAATGTAGTCGTTAGTAGGTGTAAAAAGATCAAACTTTCCTTAATAATTTCAATTGAAATTTAAATAGAGTGAATGGGATGGATGAATGAGATAGATTTTTGTTAGTGTATAACTTGAAAGTTTTAAGTTTATCATATTGATTTGTAATCAATTTTTATCAATTTGTACTTTATTAATTAATTAATTTGTATTTCTACTTTAGTTAGTAATAGTCAGGTTGGATGTAAGAGAAAGCCGAAAGGCCTTAATCACGCATAAAAATAAGGACATTCATCTATCTATCAATCTTTTCTCTCTCAAAATGTTAGCGTCGTAATCGCACCTGCACTGCGATCCTGTCAGGATAACAACACTCTTGTTATCGACCTATCAATCGCTATCCGACAGTTAGGCAGATACAACAATAACCTAACATGAATCTTGATATCCTTACATAATCGAGTCGCACAGTGTTTTATCTCGAATTTATTTAAATTCGTTGAAGTTTATGCGGTGTCTGGATTGATGTGATGGCTGGAACAAGGAAGAGTAAGTGCTTTCTACAACGTAGATTATTATTTCTTATAGGTTTCTATGTTGATGGGACTCTATTATACGTATTGGAAAAATCCGCACGGCGGTCTGGTTTAAGCGGGACGTGCGTGAAACGGAGTTCCCGCGGTTCGCTTGTTATTACAAGCTCTACATTATCTAGATTGCCAAGACACACCGTATTTTTATTAGAAAAGGGTTGTGGGATTACCGCAAAAAACGTGACCAATTCATTCACAAAAAACACGTTTTCTCGTATGTTCTTCTATAAGTTACAAAACGGCGTTCCTTTTCATTAATAGTCGCAGTTTGATCATGATTTCGTTTCAATTCCTTCTGTGAACACCGGCTTTATTACACCAAGTCTAAAAGGGTTCCTCGCGTGACTCTAAGGAAGGAAGGAAGGGAGATAATTGTGTCGATCTTGTTGTATCGTCTCTGAGCGTCCGTTATCGCGTATCGTTACGTCATCAACACAAGCGACTTCTCTCAGTCGGGGTGGGTGGCAATAATGGTCTCTCTTGCGTCCATTGTACGAGGACATATCCGTCCTAGGACTGAGACCAGCTGTTCTCTCGCACATCCACCCATCTCAGTTAGTACTTCGTCCACTTCAATCAGATGGAAGATGAAAAGAAGTTTGATTACGATTCATCGCGTTTCATGGGAATGAATTGCGTAGCTGATTTCACGACGAAGACCTTCCGTCTTTGTGGGAATGTGTTGTAAGCTGGGGGGGGGGGGGGGGGGGGCAGTGTTTTTTAAACGTGCAGCTCTAGATATTTTGTGCAGCTCTAAAAGGCCAATGCGCAGCTCTAAATCTGTGTTTGTGAAGTTGCATAAACTACATTATGAACACAAACCCGATGATGCTGAAACTAAGACCTAGATTGTTTGCACATGTAGATATAGCCTATTTACAATAATAATCTGGAAATGTGATCGCATTTTACATTATAGCGTCACTTAGAATGGTCTAACTGTAGTTTGTAGTTGACCGAAATATTACCAGTTAGCAGCCCCGGCCAATCAACCCCGCCCCGCGATCCCAATGACCGTCGAGGTTGTTTGAAAATGGACTGTTGCGGGAAATGTGTGGTTAGTCGGTCCTGATGTCTTAGAATATATAAGCTGACGTGATGCTAAAGCAACAAGTAAATAGTGCAATGCCTTGACTCGTTACTTCTAAAAATAATTCATTTAAGGTGTTCAGTTCAGGTACAGTTTTACAAAAGCTATTTTTATTTGATTACGTATTTTGACGGTGATTTTGCAAATTCGTACTTGTATTACGTATTGACGTGAAGTGAAACGTGTAAAGGTGGAAGCTGTTGTAAATTTTATTTTAGTTTTGTGTAGTTGATTAGTGTAAAATGTCAGAAAAAAATTGACTTTTTTCAAGTATTCATATTCGATTATTTGGCTTTAATAATTAGTAATGAAAAGGAAAGTGCGCAACAAACAAGTATTTCACATATTTTCGAGACAGTTCCCCAGCGCTCTTAGTGTCACTCCGAAGAATGTTGAATATTTGCCTAATTTGGCAAGCACATCGAATAAGGAGACAGACCTTCACCGAAGAGAGTCATTATTGACGAGAAGCAAACGGACGCTGTCTCAAGATTTGGAAGCTCGATGGCCGAAAGTACGTTCATTGCACGTCGTGTCGGCGGTACCCAGAAACTGTCAGAAGATTGTTCGCAAATAATAAATCGCCTGCAATTGCATCTGATAGTGGAACTCTGTTCAGGCGAGAAACAATTGACAGTAGCTTGGGAACGTCATATCACAAGCAATGTTGTGTGAAAGCAGACAGAATAAAAACATTGGAAGTTCCATCAGAGAAACTCCAATAGCCTATTCAATTAGTTGGTCAAATGGGGAGTAATCTCAGGCCCCAGTTTGTGTCCATAGTGAGGAAGAACGTCTAAGGGGCTATCATCGGATTTCATCCCTTCTCATTGGTGCTCCGACCAAATGTGTTTCCTAAAACATTTTTATACCTCTCTCATTATTATATAAAATTTAAATAGCCATGTTTACCTGCCCCCCCCCCCCCAAACCATCATAACATTTAAGACTCCTTGAGTTGTCATTCCCTTTTTAGCTGTAATGTTCATTGTAACACTTAAATTTTGCGTTTTAAATCATGTATTTTATCTTTCATTAGAGAGATTCATTCAGAGAGATTCATCGTACGATGAATCTCTGTCATCAAACTTTTTTTAAATTAATAAAGGCTAATTTTTATTAAAAACAAATCAACCCTAGCATTTACATCTTTATTTTGACGACCTCCCGATTAAAGAGGCCCTTGTGTGAGCCACCTTGAACCAAAGGAACAACCTGCTTAAAACTTTCGTATCCAAAAGCAAAATATCAATTTTTTCCTCTGGCCCCGAACCATTTAGTGCAGCTTTAAAAATTCCTTAAAAACTTTCCTGACGGGCCGGAGAGGGGGGCGTTCACGCGGGCATGTAGGATTATGTGGGCTCAGATTGGGGTGGACTGTTCCTAGATTGCCGAGTGTTTGTATGGGGTGTGCGTGTGCGTGTGCGTGTGCGTGTGCGTGTGCGTGTGCGTGTGCGTGTGCGTGTGCGTGTGCGTGTGCGTGTGCGTGTGCGTGTGCGTGTGCGTGTGCGTGTGCGTGTGCGTGTGCGTGTGCGTGTGCGTGTGCGTGTGCGTGTGCGTGTGCGTGTGCGTGTGCGTGTGCGTGTGCGTGTGCGTGTGCGTGTGCGTGTGCGTGTGCGTGTGCGTGTGCGTGTGCGTGTGCGTGTGCGTGTGCGTGTGCGTGTGCGTGTGCGTGTGCGTGTGCGTGTGCGTGTGCGTGTGCGTGTGCGTGTGCGTGTGCGTGTGCGTGTGCGTGTGCGTGTGCGTGTGCGTGTGCGTGTGCGTGTGCGTGTGCGTGTGCGTGTGCGTGTGCGTGTGCGTGTGCGTGTGCGTGTGCGTGTGCGTGTGCGTGTGCGTGTGCGTGTGCGTGTGCGTGTGCGTGTGCGTGTGCGTGTGCGTGTGCGTGTGCGTGTGCGTGTGCGTGTGCGTGTGCGTGTGCGTGTGCGTGTGCGTGTTAGGATGTACACATTCGAAAAGTGGAAACATGGGACGTGATAATGGAGGTATATGTGGTTAGTGGTCGGATTCAGAACATAGATGTGTCCATTATTTTTTAACGTGGTTAAAATTGATTATTTATTATTTGTAATAATTAATTATTTTATTATTGTCACATCATTTTGATAAATCTCGAGCAAAGCGTTCTGTTTCTTACTCATCATTATAATATGGTATTATTTTTTTTTTTTTTAAGACAGTTGCTGCATTGTTAGCATCAACATCTTCAATAGACATCTTATCGATTTTCATTTTCAGACAAAGTTTCCTTTAGGTTTGTGTAGTAATTTTCTAAATGGTAAATCTGTTTATTCACAAACACGAAACATGAAAGCGTCACCCGAACAGCTGCGGGAATATCGGGACAGGTCCTTTAAAACCGGGTCGAATGGGCCAAAGTATGTGCGCACATTTCCTCCTCAGTGTGTGCTCGAATATATCCGCACGCATATTTATAACTTTTGACCTGGCCTGTACCCAAATCTTTTATCACAAGTGTGTGTGGATGGGGGTGTTCGAATTTATGCAATCCTCTCCATATTTTTCTTCTTTGTCTTTATAATAGCGAACTAGAAGCACGGGCGGTGGGGCCAGGAATCATCACTCCCCTCTGAGCACCTCGCATGCTTGCATAACCAACCACGGGTTATTTTATAGCCGCTACCACGCACGCTATCACATTAACATGTAAAGCCCGTCCGTCCCCCGCTCATATATTCGCGTGGCTTTAGAACGGCCGTGTGAACAAAAACTATTTAGTCCTATTGTCATCAGGGACTACATAATAATTTCTGTTGCACGTTTTAAATAAGCCACAGCGGCCGGCGTAGGTAGCCAGACCGGGGTAGCTGTGTACAGTGTTGCCATACTCGGGCTGTATGTAGTTGATTGCAACACAGCGGCCGGCGTAGGTAGACAGACCGGGGTAGCTGTGTACAGTGTTGCCATGCTCGGGGTGTATGTAATTGATTGCAACACAGCGGCTGGCGTAGGTAGACAGACTGGGGTAGCTGGGTACAGTGTTGCCATGCTCGGGGTGTATGTAGTTGATTGTAACACAGCGGCTGGCGTAAGTAGACAGACCGGGGTAGCTGTGTACAGTGTTGCCATGCTCGGGGTGTATGTAGTTGATTGCAACACAGCGGCCGGCGTAAGTAGACAGACCGGGGTGACTGTGTACAGTGTTGCCATGCTCGGGGTGTACGTAGTTGATTGCAACACAGCGGCCGGCGTAGGTAGACAGACCGGGGTAGCTGTGTACAGTGTTGCCATGCTCGGGGTGTATGTAGTTGATTGCAACACAGCGGCCGGCGTAGGTAGCCAGACCGGGGTAGCTGGGTACAGTGTTGCCATGCTCAGGGTGTACGTAGTTGATTGCAACACAGCGGCCGGCGTAGGTAGACAGACCGGGGTAGCTGTGTACAGTGTTGCCATGCTCGGGGTGTATGTAGTTGATTGCAACACAGCGGCCGGCGTAGGTAGACAGACCGGGGTAACTGTGTTACAGTGTTGCCATGCTCGGGCTGTATGTAGTTGATTGCAACACAACGGCCGGCGTAGGTAGACAGACCGGGGTAGCTGTGTACAGTGTTGCCATGCTCGGGGTGTATGTAGTTGATTGCAACACAGCGGCCGGCGTAGGTAGACAGACCGGGGTAGCTGTGTACAGTGTTGCCATGCTCGGGGTGTATGTAGTTGATTGCAACACAGCGGCCGGCGTAGGTAGACAGACCGGGGTAGCTGTGTACAGTGTTGCCATGCTCGGGGTGTATGTAGTTGATTGCATTACAACGGCCGGCGTAGGAAGCCAGACCGGGGTAGCTGGGTACAGTGTTGCCATGCTCGGGGTGTATGTAGTTGATTGCAACACAGCGGCCGGCGTAGGTAGCCAGACCGGGGTATAGCTGTGTACAGTGTTGCCATGCTCGGGGTGTATGTAGTTGATTGCAACACAACGGCCGGCGTAGGAAGCCAGACCGGGGTAGCTGGGTACAGTGTTGCCATGCTCGGGGTGTATGTAGTTGATTGCAACACAGCGGCCGGCGTAGGTAGCCAGACCGGGGTAGCTGTGTACAGTGTTGCCATGCTCGGGGTGTATGTAGTTGATTGCAACACAGCGGCCGGCGTAGGTAGCCAGACCGGGGTAGCTGTGTACAGTGTTGCCATGCTCGGGGTGTATGTAGTTGATTGCAACACAGCGGCCGGCGTAGGTAGCCAGACCGGGGTAGCTGTGTACAGTGTTGCCATGCTCGGGGTGTATGTAGTTGATTGCAACACAACGGCCGGCGTAGGAAGCCAGACCGGGGTAGCTGGGTACAGTGTTGCCATGCTCGGGCTGTATGTAGTTGATTGCAACACAGCGGCCGGCGTAGGTAGACAGACCGGGGTAGCTGTGTACAGTGTTGCCATGCTCGGGGTGTATGTAGTGGATTGCAACACAGCGGCCGGCGTAGGTGGACAGACCAGGGTAGCTTGGTACAGCGTACAGCGTTGCCATGCTGGTGAAACGGGCTGTTCGTAGTGGATTGCAACACAGCGCAGTGTTATTTGACATCCATTTTGATCTTTGATACGGGTTGCTAGTTACGCTGTGCTGTGCTTGACGCTGTCAATGTGTACTCAAACCCATGTAATGAGTGTTGTCCTATTTTGTAGAGATTAGAGGCAATAGGTCGAATGGAGGACATAAATGACAGTCTTAAACGAGCAAGTATTTTGCTTTAACCAATAAAACGCTCTTACTAAAGTCGCTTCCATTCTACTTGTATGATACTCGGTTTGTTGTTCTGTACGTCTCGCGTTGAAATGTGGAGCATACACAAACTTTGATGTGGATTGAACACCATTATTACTTATAAGTTTGGTGGCAACATTATTGAAGAAGTTACACCACAGTTTTTGAAATATTTTTTAAAACCCGAAATGGCGTTACAATGTGCACTAGACAATATCATAGTCATTTTCAGTCGCGTCACAAAGATGTTAACTTTAACATGGCCCAAGAAAAAACATTTCTATTACTGTCCATTAGTGAAGTAACTGCGATAACAAGAATCTAAAGCTATGCGCATTCTTATATTATGGCGGTAGATTTGAGATCTTTTGGAGATAACTTTTTGAGAACTTCTACATTACCCAACGTGTATTCATTTCGTCATTTTTTTTTTTCGGGGATTTTCTCAAAGACAAAATGTCTGATTTCTACTTGATCAATCACAATAAAATGCTAAACCCTTTTCACTTATTTCACATTGTCCCCTAATGTAATATCCAGTGTTATTTCATAGCCTGTTTCTTTTCTGAAAAATTTCTGAATATCCTTACATCAAATATTCATGGCGCAAATAATATTTTGTAACTTGACATTTTTATGTCGGCTAATAAAACCAGTGTAACGTTTGGATGTTTCTTTAAGCGAGAATAGAATGATGCTATATTCGGGCACCAGTCTTTGCGATAAGCAAACTGTGCATATATGTCACTCTATACCCATTTAACGTTGCACTATCGGCTGTAGACTTCAAGACAATTTTGTCAATTTCCAGTCATCGAACAATAAAAATAAGTGGTTATGTTTTGTATTTTCCAATTAATGAAAAATTAATTTTCTCCTCTTACGATGTCAACACAAGGCCACAAAAAAACTGGAATTTCAAATTTTTTCTACTAAGCACAGACGTCCCGGTTTAAGTGGAACAGTACCAGTTTTTTATCATTATATATGTCATGTGTTCCAACCAAGATGTTCACTAGTTTCACTTTTGTCCCGATGTTTGCAAAGTGAACACATTGATTTTGAACACTTTGAAGTTTCCACTGCTTTCTGTACCAACAAATGGAAATTAACTTTTTTAATATATTGTTTCTTGGATGTACATCGGCAATGCAAAATGTCATCATTTCCAGTAAGGTACTATATACATACTATACGGTACTGCTAAACAAAAACAACTGATACATATACTATGATTTTTTTTTTGATCTTAGCACAATGAATCAAGCAAGACACTAGTTTCGTCGTTCGAAAACGCAGTACGACTTCATCAACGCCACTGTGCACACCCCAGATATCAGTTACTAGGCCTACTTATATTCGGGCCATAAAGCCTGTATTACGCGGTCAAACTTTTTCATCCAACTCCTTGAATTCGAGGACAAAAGCGCATCAATAAATAATTTCTGTTATTGTATTTGACTACATACTGACTGTTTTTGATGCGCTTTTGTCCTTGAATTCAAGGAGTTGGATGAAAAGTTTGACCGTGTAATACAGGCTTAACAGCCTTCCGTATCAGGAATATAAAAATACAAGCAATTATTTAGCAATGATTTATGAATTTGATAAACATTTTCTTATTTGTCAATACGACACATCGTTTTCCCCAATTATAGGTATCCATTTAAGAAGCGTTTTGAGTCTTCCAGAGTTCGGGAAAAGTCAGTATATAGGATTCAAACTTCAATTGTGCAGATTATTAAGCGAGCGAAGCGAGCGTCTCTATTAGACTTTTATGGCACTCGTTCCGTTTGTTTGTTTTTTGTTTTGTTTCTATGTTTGTCGATAGCGGAAAGTCTGATCAAGTTGAAATTTGGACCATCCACATGTCTCGATATGAATTGAACGTGCGTAGTTTTGTTGCAAAATCGTTCCGAAAGTTACAAAGCTACAGCCATAATTACTGGAACATATTTTTTGTGAAAAACAAAATGACGGCAAAATGTTAGATAGCCATATTTTTATAAAGATTTTTCGAATACGAATATGTTCATTTTATAGCGATCTGATAACTATTGGCAAAATTACACAAAAGTGAATCAAATATATTTTTCTGTAACACAGTAAAGAAAAAATGTGAGATCGCTTTATTTTAGCAAATTTTTGTCCGGTACGAATTACTAATTTAAACTCGATCCGATTCGTATTAGAGGCAGAAATAACATTTTAATTGCTCTCAATAAATGTTAGTAACGGTGGCGGACTGCGTAGAAAACACTTTACGAAATGACAACGAAAAGTCTTAGCAACGCACATTGCAGGACACTCAACAATGTCGGGAATTATAGCAGCTAGGGAAATAAAAAAAATTTGCAATGCGTGTTCTTGACTCTTGTATTGTTGTTAATTGTTGTCATTCTTTGTTTCTTAATTTCTGTATTTATTGTATTTTAACTAACTACTCGACAACTAAGATCATAATATGACATCGGGGGTGTCAACAGAAAAAATGTTATTCAGATATTGAACAAATAATCACATGCTCGCTTATCAACGCGTCACACACAGCGTTTTCCTAGAGTAAATAAAACGTTCTGGCTTTCTTACTATATAGTTCACATGACGTGCTGTTATCATTAATGATGCAAACAAATATAGGCCCTACCATCTTAAATATTGAAAGTTAAACGTGACAAGAAAAATGTGTACAGGTTATAAAAACATTTGTTGTTTTGTTTTGTTAACAAATTGCTGTTTGTTTTCATCTCATGTTGAAAAGAAAACATTCATAAATTCAAAATACGGGAGATATATCAAAACCGCGCACGGTTGTATGTTGACAGTGTGATATGTGAACTAAACCTGACGCGGAGTTCAACACTCATTGGGATTCCCGTATGTTGAAGGAGGAGGGCGGGTGGAAGGGGGAGGAGGGGGGGGGGGGGTTGGCGGCGACAAAATTGACTTCCAGTCAGTGTCCACTACACACCCGTCTTTATTTAGTGCCCCCCTCCGTCTCTATGCATATATATCTTCTTTTATTTCACCCGTTGGCAGAATAATGCCCGGCTCCGAGTCGGTGGAACAATTTCCAGGCACAAGCCCAAAACTGAATTATAATCCCGGCTGGTCGTAGTACGAGCTGGCTGCCGCACCATCAAGTGTTGGTAAATATGGAAAATGGACCAATTGAATACAGCTCTCTTGAAATTTTCATATGTTCATTTATTATCTACATTTATTTTATGAAGAAGCGACTCGTTATTTCAGAGAGAGAGAGAGAGAGAGAGAAAGAGATGATGCCGTTCAATCTTAGTTAGTATGATCTTGCACATTTAGCAGTAAATGATAGTTTTAAACGTTTCTCATTAATTGCATGTTTTTAAACATTATATATTTAATTTAACTTTCAATAGATTATTATTTATAGTTGGCACATTTTAGAAAAGCCTATATAATAATATATTTTCACGTGCATTTGAGTACCTTACACAGAGTTGTTCCCTTTCAATGTTTTAAGAAAGTATTGGAATTTTTTTATAATAACAACTTTGTACTAAATGTTTGACAATTTAAAATGTTCTCCTCTTAAAAGTAATGGAATATATCATGTTTTTTTCATAATCTATAAATCTATATAGCTGTGACTGTGAGTCACTTGTTTCTTACCGCTAATCATGTACATGGTACTACGCAGGGGCGTCGGAACCGGGGGGGCAGGGGGGTAAGTCGAACCCCTGTGCTTGCACAGGAGGGGCGAGAGTACCATCTCACCCCCCCTGAAAAATGGCCAATATGAAGTTAATGCATTTTAGAGTACAGATTCCGCTTATTCCTTCAAGCGATTTCAGAGGCTGGCTGCATGGTAACTTACGGATTTTTTTTTTTAAATGTTGCAAAGTCAGCTGTAAAGTTCGCCCCCCCCCCTGGAAAAATAGACTTCCGACGCCCCTGGTACAACGATTATATAATTATTAATAGTGGCGCAGGTAATTGTAAATGAGTACGGGAAGTAAGTGCATAATTCCTGATATTATTCCACAAACAGCGCAATCATGAGACGACTCCACCACTAATCCCGCCCCCCCCCCCCCCCCCCTCCCACCGCACGCGCTAATCCCGCTCAATTACTATAGTGGAGAAAACTACAACAAACAATATTTAATAGTCGGATAATGTTTCTAGTATTTTTATTTACAAGACAAGGATGTCCTGTGAAATTTGTTACAAAATAAGTACTTAAAAAATTAAAGAAATCTGAGAAAATACTGCTGACGCAAATAACGTTTATATATAAGGTTGCGATGTGGCATCAGACCTACGTACGAATCTTATACGGCCATGTTCTTGGACTAAACAGAGCAGTTTTTGTCTTATAGTCTTGACTCTCGTAGTGAGTAAATCAAACCAGATCATTACAATCTTCTCCATACTTATTGAATAGTAGCCTACACACATAGGCCTCGGATGTTTCAAGATTGAATTTGGAGAACATCAATATAAACCTATATACTTCTTAAAATATGGCCTGATACATTGTTAGACAATAACCGTTCTTATATCACCCAAAGAAATCAAATTTTTTTAAATGTAAGCACAAATTTAGTATAAATACAGGGTTTTAAATTTTGTTTTCAGAGAACCCTATTGTAAATTACGTGCGGGAATTTACACGGACTTGTCTTATCAATATCTGTCTAAAATCTGCATTGATTGCACTTGCAGACTACATTAATTACTCGGGTCTACACCGCATCCAACTAGCCGGTAATCGGAGCTTAAGGGCGTGTTCCAACATGCCATCTTTTCACTAGTCGACTAGCGTAGTGGACTAACGCAACAATTAATGTTAGTTTCTAACTGTTGTATTTTACTGTCGCTCATTGTTACATAGTGAACTAGGATAGTCAACTAGCCAAAAAACAGCATGTTGGCACACGCCCTCACAGCCAACAAACATGGCGCATTTTGAATGTAGATGATGATTACCAAACCGGGCATATACTAAACCGCAGCTACACAAAGTTGTTGAATTGGTATCGTAAACTTGCAGCCTTGACACGGTTTTCTAATGAACATAAACTTGACGGCATCGCACGGTTATGGTTTATTATTTGAAGCGTGTAAACCGTGCTTGCTTTATGTTGGAGTGTAAAGCACTATGGCTTGACGTTGTATGGAGAATCATTACCGCAACTTCCGCTAGGTGCTCTGTGCGATCACGGAGAGCAGTTTGTTCTATGCGGATATACCGCGAGAGAAAACTGCGTTAATTAAGAGAGTGAAGCAAAGAGGTAAACTCGGTCTTTTACCAGAACGATATTTTGAAAGAAATATGTGGTTTTAATGTCACTAGGTCAAGAAGATAGTTGTTTTTTTAGGTATCTCTTTATATTGTCAGTATGGTTTCGTAAAGATGTTTTGGTTATGCGCGGGTTTTGTTTAACAGGCTGAGAAACGTGTTTTATTTTAATTTCGTTAGTTTTTATTCACTGCGATGAGCCATTTAACAAATTATGATACTCACCTCTAAGGTCACATGTCTGTAAAATGTATCATTGTCAATCACGACTAGACAAGATGCAGACTGGTGGCCTTATAAGATCCGCTAGGTTAATTTAAATTAAAAATTTTAAAATGGGTGTAAATGAAGGGAAATTGGTTCACATGATTATCGGTAATACCTTCAAAACTGCGTTATGTTTAATGGATCGATACACCATTGGAGTTAGACCAGTGCTGGAGTAGAAGATTATGTCTCAAATGAACATGACTTTGACTGGGTACCACTAGCACATTGTCTACTATAAAATCATTATATTATTGTCTTTGTCATTGTCATTTGTGTCTCGTCACTGTCATTGTCATCTTAAACGAATTTTACAAGAATACAAAATATGCTGGAGTATTTAATACAACAATGAATACCGAGCCCATTTACCGTCTGGATATACAATAATCATTATCTTGATGTTTCATTTTCAAGTTGAGATCGGTTTAAATTTGTATAATTGCGGATATGATTAAGAACCTGACTGGGAACCACTAGCATGCACATACCTCACTGGGTACCCTAGCTCATACTTCACTGGGTCCACTAGCACATACCCAACTGGGGACAACTAGCATGCACATACCCCACAGGGTCCACTAGCACATACCCCACTGGGGACAACTAGCATGCACATACCTCACTGGGGACCACTTGCACATACCTCACTGGGGACTACTAGCACATACCCCACTTGGTCCACCATCTAAAACGAATTAAACAAGAATACCAAATATGCTGGAGTATAATATAAATACAACAATCATTACCGAGCCCATTTCCCGTCTGGATATTCAATAACCGTTATCTTGATGTTTCATTTTCAAGTTGAGATCGGTTAAAATTTGTAAAATTTGCGGATATGATTAAAAAAATGTAATCTAGTAACGATCTTAATCTCCTTACGATAGTTACAGTGTGATGTGTAACAAGTAACATGTAAACCGGTATTGGGGTCATGCTAATAAATAAGAATAGTAGGCCTAATAATGACAAAATAAAATAAATACAAGGTTATAAATGTCTCTACGATGAAATGCTTTTAGGAAAGAAGAATATTATATTACAGAAAAATATGCACACAAAAAGCAAATAGAGTAAAAAGCTGGTTCCAAGAGGATAACGAGAGATTGCATATAAGCATGAATCAAACATTCTTTGTACCGGGGACGGAGGATTTCGAGTGACATAGATTCGATACTGAGTGGGTAGACTCTAAATATGAATTTATTTTTTAATTTTTTATTTATAATTATAAATTCTCGAAATATGTCTGATGTAAATGAAGATGAAAGACGAAAAGAAAATAGTGGAATGAAAAGTTCTGTTTGCAGTGCAGAAAAGAAATCATAAGATTTGATTATTCAAGCGGGATTGTACACCGAATTGAAATCTTGTAATTCTTGAGAGAGAGTTAAGAAAACTTTGATTACTTAAACTTCTTCATTTTTAAACTAGGAAAACAAACTTGTATATATTGGCCGACCATTCTTTTGTTGTTTTGTTGTCAAACGATTTTGGTGCATTATTTGAATCGGTGATCATTAGATTCAAAGCCAAATTCGATAATTTAACCTGATTAGACTTTAAGCTTACTCATGTTAAAAAAAAAACACCCAGACCTTCAGGATATGAACAACAAAACGCAATTGTTGAAAATATATGGTAGTTTATTAATTTATTGTGAGAAAGGAACGTTAATGTATCATATGGACATAGCGAGGATTAAATTTAAGTTGTATTTGGTTGGGTTGCCCTGTTATCATATTATATTAAGACACTGAAAGAGATATGCCTCTTACCTTTGCATTGGTACAGTTAATTATTGGTTAATTATTGGTTAATTGGTTAATTATTGGTATAGTTAATTCATAGTCGGCCCCTACACCTAGGGGCACCCATTGTTGCTATGGATTTGTTTTGTTTATGGGAAATAACATGCAAACAATTGTTACCTTGGTAACAATGGGCGCCCCTAGGTGTAGGGGCCGACTATGAATTCCAACCGTCAATACATAAATATTTATGACAATTTTTTCTGGTACAGACAACTGCTATGAAAGTGTTTGGTAAGGTTAAGATTTCTTTAAATTTCGCCGTCGTATCCGCAAATGTGTTTTAAAGTTCGACATTTTAATAGAACTAGATACAGGAAAATCTGAAAGTTCACAGACAATTGTACGCTTGTAATTAGAATGTACAAAGAATTTAGGAACGGTATCTTGATCAGGCAAGCTACAATTTGTAGTTCAATTTGACAAAATAAGCAAATGTGCGGCCCTCCGTAGAAATGTCTCCGAACCACTGAAAGATTCTTGGAGAGGGGGGGTGGTTGCGCGAGTGAGAAGCTCGTTTGAGACAGAGAGAGAGAGAGAGAGAGAGAGAGAGAGAGAGAGAGAGAGAGATATTGATATATTGATATTTATTGGCTTAAAGGCGTGCTACGTAGGGCTATTAAGCCCCTTTGAGTGTAGCCAACCTCTTCATTACAGATATTTTTTTTTTTAGAGAGAGAGAGAGAGAGAGAGAGAGAGAGAGAGAGAGAGAGAGAGAGAGAGAGAGAGAGAGAGAGAGAGAGAGATGCATTGTCATAGACGACCCTCAGCCTGCCGATCGGCCCGATTACCATCTGGCTGGTTGGCTTGTAAATATCTGCTGTCAATACATTTGAAATGTTTGGAAGTAGCCCGGTCGGTCGACCACTAATAAGACACCCCTCTTGTTAGAAGATTTGGATTGTTTACAAGTCTATGAGTTCTATGTTAATACAAATAAACCAAATTATTGTGTGTGCATTCCAAACACATAGTGAGAAAGGTCTGAGTGCGCACGCAATTTCTGCTGCATACTATGTGCATGTACACCTAATATGACAGCACATTGCTTCAAACGTCGATGCAAGAATAATGAGTCCATCTACGACAATATTAGTGCAAAATTGTATCAGTTATCACCCAATGATCATATTTATCTATTTCAGTAAGTATGTAATTGAATGGCAGGTGCAATAGCTCATGGTCTTTGGTTTGGATAAGAACATTAGGTTGCTAATAGCCTAAGTTTTACGTGTTCTAATAATCTGTACGTCTACGGTATGGTATTGTTACGTGACAGATGGTAACAGTTATAGTAAAAATATACTTCTTTAATGTCATTGCTGTTATGTCTTTTGAAGCGTATACATGTTACCTAAGAATAATATTCGATAAGAGCATTATGAACAGACGAAAAATGCTCTCAGTATATTACATACGGTCGTGCGACGGTGGTTTTAGTTCTGTTAATAGTCGATATATGTTTTACTTTTAACATAATGTGTGAACAGTGATGATTTCAGAAATTTTTCCTAGGGAGGGGGGCTGATAAAAATCTAGGGTGTTGCTAAATTAGTAAGTCATTTTATGGCTTAGGGTTTGGAAAGAAATTGTCTTCCTGTGTGTGGGATACAAGATGCACAAAATGGGTGATGTTTATACTAAAAAAAGTGGGGAGCCTGATACACACAAATTGTGAAATCAAGCGCCATATTATAGTTGTGTAGATAATCATAAAATAAACAATTCTATTTATTATTTTAAATACCAGGTATTTACTTACACAGTTTAGAGCAGTTGGATTCTACAGGGTTCCTTCCGAACGTAATTACCCAAAACTTGGTTGACAAGAGGAAGAAGGGATGCGCCTTGACAAAAGGCAGGGGTGGAGGGGGTTACGGTCTCTGTTGATGCCATCCTTTCAGTTTTCGAATATGAAATGATTCCTATATGCCATTCTTACCTTTACCAAACATCGTTTAAATAGAAAATAAAATGTTGCAACATTTATGTAGTTGAGTTTGTCGTGGAAATCGATTTATTTCCTAGTCCTATATGAGGTGGAAAAATATACCTCATTTTGTTTTATTTTGCATTTTTTATTTTGCAAATTTACATTACTTCATGTAATTTTTTCAATCTGCTAGGGGGGGGGGGCATTTACAACTGCCGGGGGGGGCGGAGCCCCCCCCGGGATATGCCTGAAATCATCACTGTGTGTGAAGGTAGATGTTTGTATATATAAGACTGTCCAGAGTGAAAGGATTAAATATTGTACACCTGGGCCTGGATTCACAAAGACGCCTTACTCTAAGTTTTCCTAAGTTAGGCAAATCCTACCTAGAAAAATCAAGATATACCTTCTCTGGGTATTAGTACACATTCAAAAATAAAATAATTTTTTGTTAAATTGTTAATATTTTACTATATTTTATCTTTATCACTTTGCAGATCAACATTTTATATTATGCGTGATCTATATCACTAAGATTTGCCAAAACTATGACGTCTTAGCACTAGGCACTTTTGTGAATCTGGGACCTAGCTTTGACTTCCAGAAGTGACTGTTTTTGTAACTTGTGCCTTTCAAAATATTTGGTCCCTTAATGAAATGGCAAACACACTCCAGTATATCTAGGACAGGTTGTTCATTTTGATTTAATTTTAATATTATTTGTTTAATCAGATTCAAAACTTTTCAAAAATTACGTAAAGTGCACACGCACACGCACACACATCCATTCATCCATCCATACATACTGTTCGCGCCATTTATTCGTCGCTGTGGTTTTGTATTTTCTTGGTGTTGGTTTACCTGTATATTATTCCATATGTTTCGATTTTCGGCCAATCACGTCATCTCTTACAGTTTTCCTGTTTAGAGCTCTTTGCACTATCTCTTATCTCGTCAGTATTGTTCGAGTCTCGACCTCGTCAACTTCAGTTTCTCTCTCGTTTTCCTCTCGTGCGTTCCCGGACCACAACGACTACTTATACGCTGCTGTCCTGGGTTCGATCGCCTTCCAGGCATTTTTCATCATTCCTCACTTATTTCTCTTCCAAACTCGAGTTTCTTTCTTCTATTTCTTTCTCTCTACGGCAACTTTCCACCTGTCACATTCATCTACGCTTCGTCATCTTCCGAACATCATTGGGGTAAGTTTCAAACATCAAAAACTATATAGTCCACTAAAAACTCCTCGGAGTGAGCACCCCGGCTCAAACAAATGGTCCTCGCGGAGCCGAATTGTCCGGTAATTTTCTGCATTTTTCTCTAAGATTTACTCAATCAAGGTCAGTCCTTAGTTGGTCGCACAATACACACGTCATTCAGTGTGTGTCTTTCCGCTCTCGTATTCTATTGATTGTGCTGTTCAGTGTGTCTCTTACGTACGTTGTACATCCCTTGTATTTCTAACATTGTCTTTTGCATTTTCGATCATAATGGTTTATATTACGGCAGAGCTAAACAAGTTAGTTGCTCGACGCGAGTTCATATTCGCGTCCGCCCAACGAACGTACACTGCGTTCGAAAAAATAAAACCTGAACAAGTTGAGTCACATAGGCCTCGGTTCGATGAATTATCTGTTTTGAAATCGGATTTTCAAGAAATTCAAATGTCCATTGCCGATCTCAACACTCAAGTAGTTCTTCCTGCCAAGCCGATCGAAATAGACAAAGTTCAGGAGAGTTTTGAAACGTTGTTTTACGCTGCCAAATCTCGGTTTCTCACGGCTGATAAATTAAATCAGCGTCCTGCTGTGACTCAACCTGGGTCTCTACCCGCTTCAGTCAAACCATCCATTGCATTGCCTGTCATAGATCTTCCCAAGTTCAAAGGTGACATTTGTAAATGGCCCGAGTTCTATGCTCTATTCAAGTCTCTTATTGATGATAACAAGACATTAAGTAATGTTCAAAAATTACACTATTTAAAAACTTTGTTGTCTGAAATACCGATGGCACTCATCTCAGAGTTTCAAATAATTGAGGAAAATTATCCCCTCGCTTTGCAAACGCTCGTCTCTCGTTATCAAAACAAGCGATTATTAGGGAGCTTGTATGTTCACAAGATTTAGATTTTGTTCCTCTGAAAACGTCATCTTATGACGGTCTTCAAGCATTTCTCAAAGTACATCGCAATTCTGTCGACTCTTTGAAAGCCCTGAATATTCCTGACCTGGGCGATTTCCTTCTACTGTGTTTGGCATTAGCTAACCTCGATACGTCATCTCGCAAGGCTTTTGAAACCAAACAATCGTCTAATTCGACTCCCGAATATAAATCGCTTATTGATTTTGTCGAAGACCAATCTAAAGTAATGGAGTTATGTGCTGTCGGTAAAAACTCAGTCACTTCTGTCAAAAGTTCTCCCCCTGTGAAGAAAGTAAATACGTTGATGGTGTCATCTGATGTTTCGAACTTGAGTTCAAAACCATCTCACAATGACTCATCTCGCAATCACGCTCATACTAACGTGTCCACTTGTCCGTTATGTAAGGCTTCGCATTCATTCTATCAATGTAATGCTTTCCGTGGTTTAACCGTAGACCAACGTTACGACACTCTGCGACAGTTAAAACGCTGTTTTAATTGTGTGGGTGCACATCTACGAACCCAATGCAGTTCGACAAAGTCTTGTTCCGTGTGTCATAGTACCAGACATCACTCTATGTTGCATGTAGACTCCACTCAGTCTTCCGTGGACGATACTCCTGTCTCCGATCAAGGCCATCAGGTGCCACAGACTCTGTCGTGTCAAGTCCGGGGTTCGAACCCCACTCATCAAACCGTCATATTGGGCACCGTTCGCGCACTCATAAGTGATGCCGACGGGATATTGCACGTATTTCGCGCGGTTATTGACTCCGGGTCGCAAATCTCTGCCATCACTAATTCGTTAGTGCAACGTTTGGGCTTAAAGGTCAAACCAGCCACCGCCCAACTGTCAGGTGTTGGTCAAATTCACGCTCGTGTGCATGGTATCGTTCAATGCAGTATAGCTTCTCGACGTTCTAAGCAACCGGCTATGCATGTCAACGCGCACGTTCTCTCAACTATCGCCGACAATTTGCCTACTTCCTCCGTGTCCACTGAGGTCATAAAGCGCTATCATGACCTCGACCTCGCTGACGATCACTTCAATGTTCCCGGACCCATTGATTTTCTCATTGGTGCCGATCTCTACTCTGACATTCTCTGTAAAACTGGAAACACAATCGTAGGCAGCAAACCTGCTGCACTCAACACGGTTTTCGGTTGGGTGATTTTGGGTCCAGTCAACTCTTCTGAACCTGCACCTGAGTCTTTCTACTCATTTCTCGCCGTGGCCAATAGTCCTTTGGAACACACCCTTCGTCTCTTCTGGGAAACAGAAGAAGTTAGTCGACCCCCCTCTCTAGACCCATTGGATTCGCTCGCTGAAGAGCATTTCATTAAAACCCACTCTCGCGACCCATGCGGTCGCTACTCGGTCGCTCTACCTTTCAAGCCTGACTGTATCATGCCAGGCTATAATCGTGACGTCGCGCTCAAGAACTTTGTCAGTTTGGAGCGTCGTCTAAAGCGTGATCCTCCACTTCATGACACCTATCACGAGTTCATGAGTGAATACGCTCGTTCACTGCATATGCAGCCTGCTCCTCAACCTTCAAAGTACATTATCCCGCACCATTGTGTACACAAGGTCACAAGCTCTACCACTAAATTGCGAGTGGTATTCAACGCCTTCTCCCCTGATAAACGTGGAGTTGCTCTCAACCACGTCTTGCTCAGTGGTCCCAAACTTCAGAGTGACCTTCCCCGGGTTCTCACTACATTTCGTGTCTATCCCGTAGCCCTGTGCGCGGACGTGAGACAGATGTACCGTCAAATCCTTGTACACCAGGACGACCGTGTCTATCAGCACATATTTTGGCGCCCTGAACCTTCCTCCCCTGTTATTGAGTACGAGCTCAACACAGTGACTTACGGTCTCACGCCCTCTGCTTTCGAGGCCCAAAGAGTGTTGCAGCAACTTGTCAAGGACGAGGGCGCGCAGTTTCCTCTCGCTTCACGCGCCCTCACTTCAAACATCTACATCGATGACATAGTATCCGGTGCCAGTGACCTTGACGAAGCTCTCGCGCTTCGCGCTGAGTTGCAATCAATCACTCAGTGCGCCGGGGTCGAACTTTGCAAATGGGCTAGCAACTCTCCCGACGCTCTTAGCGCTCTTCCCCAGGACCACCTGGAGACTCCCCTGGTATTTTCTAACGATGAGCAGACTCTGAAAATTCTTGGATTGTTGTGGGACCCTCGCTCTGATTGCTTCAGTTTTCACACTCTACCTTTCGAAGGTTGTGTCACCAAACGTTCCATACTCTCCTACATTGCGCGCATATTCGACCCTCTTGGGTTTCTCACCCCTTTCCTCTCATGGATGAAAGTGTTCATGCAGAATCTCTGGCTCTTGCGCGTGGAGTGGGACGAATCACTTCCGGAGTCGCTTTCTCAGACTTGGATCACTGCCATCGAAAGCGTGTCCAAGTTGAGTGATGTCAGTGTTCCGCGCCTCCTTGTTTTGAGTGACGCCACCTACCGGCTTGTGGGGTTTTGTGACGCCTCCGAGAAGGCCTATGCTGCTACTCTCTATTTGCACGTTGAGACGTGCTCGCAATCTCATGTCAGACTGTTGAGAGGCAGGAGCAAGGTCGCGCCCGTCAAGCTTCTCACTGTCCCTAAACTGGAGCTCAGTGGCGCATTGTTATTGTCTCGTGTGTTGAAAGATGCCCTGCCCGCTCACCAGTCCTTGCACATAGAAACAGTGTTCCTGTATACCGATTCCACTATCGTACTTGCCTGGCTCTCTACCCCCCCACATCAGCTTAAGACTTTCGTCGCCAATCGAGTGGTTGAAATTCTCGAGACCACTTCTCCTCTGAACTGGTCTCACGTTCGTTCCGAAGAGAACCCTGCCGACTGTGCCTCTCGGAGACTTCTCCCCTTGGACTTGTTGAATCATCCCATATGGTTCTCTGGTCCCCCGTTCATGCGTTCGCCCCCCTTTACGTGGCCTCGCTCGGTCCCCTCGCGTGAACCTAGCCACGAGGTGCCTGAGCTGAAAGCGTCTCCCACAGTTCTGATCAGTCTTGACCCCGTTGTTGACCCTCTACTAGTTAAGCTGCAAAGCTTCTCCTCGCTCGTCAAAGCCAAGCGCGTGTTTGGTCACGTGGTACGCTTTTCCCGCATTTTGCTTGCTCGCCGAAGTCAGCTTGCTTCCCCCACTGGTCCCCTGCTCCCGTCCGAACTTGAGGACGCGATGCGTTTGTTCGTCCGCATCACTCAACGACATTATTTCGCCAATGAGTTCAAGCAATTGGCGAAACACTCGCCCGTGTCTCACCGCTTCGCCCCCCTCGAACCCTTCATTGACTCCCGTGGGTTTCTCAGGGTGGGCCGCAGACTTCACTACTCTTCACTTCCCGAAGACGCACGTCATCCGCTCTTGCTTCCCAAAGAAGCTCATCTGTCCGCACTCTTGTGTGATGCTTTTCATCTCACGTCATTGCACTCTGGCCCTCGCACTGTGCAAGCTCTCATTCAGCAGATGTATTGGATCGTTGCTCTACGCGGTTTATTGCGGCAACGCATTCGACGTTGCTTAACCTGTTTCAAATTCCGCGCCAAGCCTGTTCAGCCAATCATGGCTGAGCTGCCTGAACCTCGCGCTAAGCCTTCACGCGCTTTCCTCAACGTAGGCACTGACTACGCTGGCCCTTTCTCCGTGAAGACGAGTCCCCGCCGTAACGCCCCCATCGTCAAGGGTTATTTGTGCCTGTTCATCTGCATGGCCACTAAAGCTATTCACCTAGAGTTGGTCTCGGACTTATCCACTGAAGCCTTCCTGGCCTGTCTTGATCGGTTTCTCGCTCGTCGTGGCCTCCCCGCTCATATTTATTCCGACTGTGGTCGTAATTACGTAGGTGCTGCCCGTACGCTCCGCGAGATACACGATTCTCTCACCTCAGCTGAAACTACTATCGCTGACAAGCTCGCTCTACGTAATGTTCAGTGGCATTTCAACCCCCCTTACGGCCCTAATTTCGGTGGCCTATGGGAAGCTGGAGTGAAGTCCGCCAAACTACTTCTACACAGATTAAATAAGGATTCCTCCCTTAATTTCGAGGAGTATTCTACCCTGTTTGCACGTATTGAAGCCTTGTTGAACAGTCGACCTCTTTGTGCCACTTCGTTCGACCCCCTGGAAGGCCCTGATTACCTTTCCCCCGCCCACTTGTTGATTGGCACCTCACTTCTCGCACCTCCTGAAACAGCTGTCGCCGAGTCTACTTCTCACCTTTCTCGTTGGCATCAAGTCCGTCAGCTGCATCAATCCTTCTGGACGCGTTGGTCCAGAGACTACCTGCATACGCAAATGCAGCGTGGGAAATGGGTGCGCGCGTGTCCTAATCTCAAGGTCGGTTATGTCGTCTTCGTGTTGGAACCCGCCACTACCCCTTTATCTTGGCCTATTGGTAGGGTGGTTCAGGTGTGCCCTGGTAACGACAACGTCGTCCGAGTCGCGTCCGTTCGCACGTCTAAAGGAGTGTTCACCCGACCGGTGAACAAGTTAGTTACTTTCCCCTCTCTTTAGTCGTTCGTTGCGGAGTGATGTTAGATTTAGATTTGTAGTTCATAGTTTGTTATTTCTCATTGTCCTATCTAAAATTGGTCTATTTGAGGTGGGCGGTATGTTCGCGCCATTTATTCGTCGCTGTGGTTTTGTATTTTCTTGGTGTTGGTTTACCTGTATATTATTTCATATGTTTCGATTTTCGGCCAATCACGTCATCTCTTACAGTTTTCCTGTTTAGAGCTCTTTGCACTATCTCTTATCTCGTCAGTATTGTTCGAGTCTCGACCTCGTCAACTTCAGTTTCTCTCTCGTTTTTCTCTCGTGCGTTCCCGGACCACAACGACTACTTCTACTCTGCTGTCCTGGGTTCGATCGCCTTCCAGGCATTTTTCATCTTTCCTCTCTTATTTCTCTTCCAAACTCGAGTTTCTTTCTTCTATTTCTTTCTCTCTACGGAAACTTTCCACCTGTCGCATTCATCTACGCTTCGTCATCTTTCGAACATCATTGGGGTAAGTTTCAAACATCAAAAACTACACAGTCCACTAAAAACTCCTCGGAGTGAGCACCCCGGCTCAAACACATACATACATACATACATACATACATACATACATACAACATACATACATACATACATACATACATACATACATACATACATACATACATACATACATACATACATACATACATACATACATACATACATACATACATTCATACATACATACATACATACATACATACATACATACATACAAACATACATACATACATACATACATACATACATACATACATACATACATAAATACATACATACATACATACATACATACATACATACATACATACATACATACAAACATACATACATACATACATACATACATGCATACATACATACATACATACATACATACATACATACATACATACATACATACATACATACATACATACATACATACAAACATACATACATACATACATGCATACATACATACATACATACATACATACATACATACATTCATACATACATACATACATACATACATACATACATACATACATACATACATACATACATACATACATACATACATACATACATACATACATACATACATACATACATACATACATACATACATACATACATACATACATACATACATACATACATACATACATACATACATACATACATACATACATACATAGATACAAACACACATACATACATACATACATACATACATACATACATACATACATACATACATACATACATACATACATACATACATACATACATACATACATACATACATACATACATACATACATACATACATACATACATACATACATACATACATACATACATACATACATACATACATACATACATACATACATACATACATACATACATACATACATACATACATACATACATACATACATACATACATACATACATACATACATACATACATACATACATACATACATACATACATACATACATACATACATACATACATACATACATACATACATACATACATACATACATACATACATACATACATACATACATACATACATACATACATACATACATACATACATACATACATACATACATACATACATACATACATACATACATACATACATACATACATACATACATACATACATACATACATACATACATACATGCATGCATGCATACATACATACATACATACATACATACATACATACATACATACATACATACATACATACATACATACATACATACATACATACATACATACATACATACATACATACATACATACATACATACATACATACATACATACATACCCAGCAAACACAAGTGGCGGTTCCCGCAGTAAACCCGCAGTACCTTCCCATGCGGGTTTGGTGCGGGTAATCCATACTGGCCCCTTGAGAAAGTGATAACCGGGTCTGTAGCGGGACCCATGCGGTCCTACCCGCAGTCGAGTGCGGGATGAATGCGGGTTTTCCCATACCATGCCAGCTCCCTAGTTCTATTCCACACATTACCCGCATGGTATAACTACTATTCCCACAGTGTGGGTTTCATGCAGGGTTGGCCCGCAGTATTCAAGCACTGTGTAGGTACACTGCCCATACCGCACCCGCACAGATAGCTAAATTCCTGGGTGCACCCCACGCACTGCCAGCACGGTATACATACTTTTCCTGTGGTGTTAAATCGCTGATTATGCACTCTGCCCGATATCAATAATATTGGTAGAAATATGTTAACGATTCCATGGGATAGCATACTACGTGCACGTGAGTAAACACGTGCACTGATAGTACGTCATTCCCTGGAATCTTTGTATTTCTACTAATTATTGAACCGTCCTATAGAAGCATTATACGTACATGTGATGGCTTGTTGGTCTAGTTCCCTGCGGCTCGTTCGTCCAGCTGTGAAGCTCGTTGGTCTAGTGGTACTGTGGGAATTAATTCGTGCTTCCAATGCAGAGGGTCTTGAGTTCAAATCCCGGTTCAGGCTTATATTTTTTTTATTTTGGCACTTGACTTCAATTTTGATCTTAGCATTATTGACCTATACATGTAAATGCGACTTAGGAGCCCCCATAGTAACGCAACGTATAAGTTGTATAAATGTCCCCCACTGAAAATAAGTATTTGTAACTTATAAGTGGCCGTATACGCTAAAAATACAAATTTATTTATTTTATGGAGCCTGTATTGTAATGGCTTGTTGGTCTAGTCTTAATCAGTACAGAATTGATAGTAAATTAGTGAATAACATGCATGTGGACTAGAAACAATTTGATTACAAATATTCAAATTTGAACTTAAAAAAATCCATTTCTAATTACATTTTGTCCATACCGTAGTTTGAGCACTTCATTCAATAAGTAATGAACATGCTTGATTGAGAAAATACACTGAAAATATTGTAATTGCCAATTAAACCAAACAGTACAAATAAGATACCTACTTCAAGCCACAAAAAACCAAGCTTGAATGTCTGCAAGCTATATAACAGCTTACATGGACAGTACTTCCACTGGGCAGTATGATTTAATCATATTCGACTTAAACTTAGGCCCGGTTTTTCAATCGGTCATTACGGGCCCGTTAGCTGACATCCGTTATCTGCATACGGTTTTCTGGGTTACAAATTACGGCCCCGTTAAAGACCCGTTAACCGATTGAAAAACCAGGCCTTAGTTGTCACCTCACAGTAAATATACAAATTGTACACACCATAAGCCAAAAGCACAATACATATATTGACCTGCTGATAGTAAACCAAAACTGCATAATTTAATTACCTTATAAAAATCATTGTATTTTTTTGTAATTGGCCTACTGTAAAATCTTACAGTAAATCTTCAACATCTCACATATATATATTAGGGTACATCTGTGTAGTTTCTCACTCTGTCTTCAAAGATATTTATTCTTATGATATATAAGATTAAAGATGTAGGCCTATATGGAAAACCATTATAGATTGTAAAATGAATTGGAAATTAAAAACCAGGAGATAGGGTGCCAATGATCAGTTGAACTAAATATCAATACAGTACTCAACTAATATATCTAATTGCGTATTTAATTAAGGAAATATAAACAGTATAAACTTACATCAATAATAGTAAATACAAAATACAGTACATGACATCCACTTTGAACAGCAGTTTCTGATTAGGAACAAATGATTGTTACCGTGCTTAATAACTACGATATAATGAGTTCCACCTAGGTATGTGCAAGTAGGCCTACTTCAAATTCGAGTCGAGTCGAGTAGTTGGTAAATACCACACAAGGAAAAACCAATTTTAATATTCATTACATTAGAATATCCTTGATGAAGATGAACTGTGTTTACATTAGATTTCTGAACTATAACAACAAGAAAAACGCTATAATCATAATGTTGTTCATTTAAATAATGATTCAAGTACCAGTAAACAAAACTTCACCTTATCGTTAAATAATTATTCAGTAAGTTAACATTGTTCTCATGGAGATTCGTCCGATTCGACGATGCCACTAATAAATCGACGTCTTAAGCGTGAAAACGTACTAATGATGAACAGATCCTGAAATTTGACTGATAACCTATCTACGTATTTTGCTTTATTTTGCAATTTCCCGGTGCTCTTGGAGATACCTAGTGCGTCCCACAGCGGGCCAATCTCGAGCGAGTGAGCGACCTTCAGTTCCACTTATTGCCGCTGCCAGCCTGCCGCCCGCTCGACAGATACACTCAACGCCCCCTCACCCTCACATGCATCGCCACGTAAAATAGGCACGCAGGCACATAAAATTGAGATAGTTTACTAATAACCTTCAAAGTCTGAGTATGGATTCCCATTCTTCCGATGGAACTTGGACGAGTGGGCCGGTTCTGGTTCTTCTTCCAATTGTAGGCCTCATTCCTCCTCAAGAGTCTCCTCTTCATCTTCTAACTGGTGATGAGCATCAGCCTCGTGTTCTGACACTACTTCTGGCTGATTTGTGGTACTTGACTTGGGAAACTGGACTGGCACTGATTTTTTTCAAGCGTGAACCCCGTCCTCCATCCATATCCCGAGCATTGCGCAGCCATACTTTGATAACATTTTCCACATCACAAACTTTGATGTTTGGCCGGGTCACTCTTGCAGCAACTTAAAAAAATAATTTTCCATTAGCTTACACATGAACATGATGAGTAGGAATATTAGAGAAAGAATGAGGTGCAGATGTATTTTAACCCTTTAGCCTGTAGTGTACCTTAGAGCTGGGAGAAAACGTTTAATTTTGTAAATGTTTATTTTCCCGAACTTTTGCGTTTAGGCCTAAACGTAACACCCCTCCAGTTCACAAAATGATTATAAAAAATTTAGTTGTAACGTTTGCGAAAAGAAATTTTCAACGAAATAACACGTGTGATTTATTATTATTCATTGTTGATTATATTCTCCACCTTTTTGTGTCCAACTGTCCACAGTTACCCCACACACTAAGCAATGCCTGGGGGGGAGAATTGGTCGGCGAGGTATGGGATCGCGGTTAAACGTGTACGAATATTTGTACACGTATATTTTCGCGCGGGCGTTTACACGTTTAAACGTTTACACGACTCAGCCCTAGTGTACCTCACCTACCTAGCTACATATTTTACAACAATTTACTTGGAAACGGCCTTTGTTTGTCGGAATAGGTTAGTTTTAGCATTGAGTTTATTAGTGTAGGGTTAGAGACCCAGCAGCCATTGGCGGCTATCTACCAATAAATTTCCCGTGGACTCTAGTAGTACGATCCCGTACCGCTAGAAAGCGCTACACGTACCCACTGATGTCAGCGTTCCTGTGGAAAGAAGGGATACTACGTAGTACGATCACGTGGCTTAGGTCTAGCCTAGGTCTAGGCCCAACTCTTTTAGTCTAGGCCATTACTAGGCTACAATAAGCCTAGGCCTACATTAATAGGCCTACATTTGTAACGTAGTACTACAGCCTAGCCTATATAATGTATAAAACCTTATATAATGTGGTGTAATAAAGTATTAGCTTACTTATTGTTAACTTCGTGCCCATTTGACATGTTTATCAGAACAGATGATAATGCTTTAATAACAATATCCACCGCCATCTGGATACTACTACCTAACCGACTTCGCATCTGCGCGTACTACGTAGTAGTGTTGGAAGTCTTGAAAGTTTCAACTTGAAAGTTTCAATTTGAAACTTTCAAATTGAAACTTTCAAGGCATCAAGTGAAACTTTCAAAAAAACGTGAAAGATTGATATTTTATAGCTACATTGTTACTAGTTAAGTATTTATTACTTTTAAAGTTATTCAGAATACAGTACTGTATATTGATTGGTCACATAGGCAGTGACAGTGAAGTTGAGCCTAACTTTACAGATTTTGAGACACCAGAGTCCGAGTAAACGAGAAATACGTATTGTTACTACGTTTACTACGTGAGCAGAGTCTGTACGATTCGGTACATACAAACTGCATTCGTACGAGATTTTCCTGGTAAACACGTTTGTATGTACCGAGAAAGTATTCAAGCCAGCACGCTCTGCCGATCAGTAATATTTATTAAATTTAGACAATGTACAATCTCAGAATCCGTGGTTAAGTAATCAGAAACTGGAGCTGATTGTCGAGTACGTACAGTACAACTAAGTAGGCTATGGACTTGGTTCGTGTGGTAAACGTATATTCAGATTTCTCTAATAAAACTAGGAGAAGTCTGTTGGTATCTGTATATACCTGCCTTGAGAGTGACAGGTTAAGTCAAAATGTAATTTCTTTATTTTTATACATAGCCTATTTTATACCAGCCTAATAAAATGCATTAAATTCATGGTAATGTGTCAAATTTTCATGAAAATCAATCTTTCACAAAATTTCAATATTTCATGAAACTTTCAACGAAACTTTCAAAAACATAAATTTCATGAAATTTTCCAACACTACTACGTAGTATCCCTTTCTTTCCACAGGAACGCTGACATCAGTGGGTACGTGTAGCGCTTTCTAGCGGTACGGGATCGTACTACTTGAGACCACGGGAAATTTATTGGTAGATAGCCGCCAATAGCCGCTGGGTCTCTAACCCTACACTAATAAACTCAATGGTTTTAGTGTTCAGTTTAGCCTAAAAAAATGCTCCTACATCATCACATTTTCTGAGTTTAAAGGGGAGACTGAGTCCAGGGTTTAATGCAGTATTTGGACTCGGCACTAGGTATAGCAAAAAGTGTGTTAGTTTCTTAAATGTTAACAGCCCATTTACAAAAGCATGCAGGCCTACACAATAATGTTAAACCTGATATGCCTTCTCCCCACCACTCCCCTAACCATGGCACTCTAATTATTATTGACATCTTAAAGTATTTTTTACACTTGAAAATGGTGAAAAAACATTTAATAATAATAATAATGTTATTAGTTGTTGGAGGCTTTCACGACCCGTAGATGGGAACTGATTGATATTTTCTTCGGCAGGTTGTTTTGTCATGTGGGTACAGAGTTTTCACTCAACGTTTCGCCACCCATGTTGGTAGATTTTTTTCAACACTGGTCTTGAAACTAGTCTTGAAAAAGCAACCAACATGGGTGGCGAAACATTAAGTGAAAACTGTGTACCGACACGACGAAACAACCCAGAAGAAAATATCAATCTGTTCCCGATAGGCCTAATGTAATTATTAGTTTTGTGATACAAAAAAAATAGATGTTAATCAATTTAAAACAAAGCATTTTAGATCTGACATAAAAATCCTGCACAATAGGTTTAACAAAGGCCTACTCAATAGTCAACAAGTTTTAAGAAATTCCAGTATTATAGTAAACTAATGGTACGTTTACAGCTACGCGTTGCGAGCGAAGTGAGGGCGCGAGCTCCAATCAGCGGCCGAGTTTCACGCAAAGAAGTTAATAGTTTCAAGCAAACTCGACCACTGATTGGAGCTCGCGCCTTCGCTTCGCTCGCAACGCGTAGCTATAAATCGACTATAACAAATACTGTAATAGGCGCTATCGCTTAATACAGGAAGCTTCCGTCGATTTTTGAAGACAGCTGGCCTAGCGGCTTGGATTTAAACTAGGTGAATGATCGACGCGAAGTTCACTCACTGCATCTAAAGCTGCCAAATTTTGTTATCGACTGGCTTGCGATCTAGCGGCTATCTAGAGGCTTGGTGTTAACTTTATACGTGAACTTGTGTCGCCATGCGCTCAGTATGCGCTCGGTGTTAAACTGGCCCAGTTTCCTGTATTAAGCGATAGCGTCTATTACAGTATTTGGTATTAGGTAGTTAGGTCTTGAATATTTGGTATAAATGAACTTACGTTTAATAAGATTAAAATCGAAAAGCGGAAAATAGCAGTGACAGCTAGGCTATGTACGAATACCACCCCACATCACGATTGACTAATGATTGATTGACCCATTGACCCATCACGCGCACCATCTCATCAGTCGCATAAGATATGGGTTGTGATTGAATAAATAAATTAAAAAACGGACGCATCGCACGTATCAGACACATACATGGGTTCGGATCTGCGCACACATCGTGGAACCGATTTGACGTGTACATAGTTTCAAAACTGTGTGGAAAGTGTCGGATATAGCCCTACGTAGTCGAGTCATGCTCTTTGGGTAGGTCTATATTTCAGTGCTAAGCTTATTACATACCATGGTTTGGTCACAACAACAGCCATTACATTGTTGGCTACGTTGAACAAGGCAACTTAGGCATACTTCCCACTTCCATCTCAGCCTGTGCTAGCTAGTACCCTACGTGGACTAGATTTGTGTGATAGGGCCTACAACAGATAGGCCTACTTAGCCAGTAGATTGAGAAGGCCCTCGGCATAACCTAGTCTGAAATCTTCTCCCAACGTAGGAAGGGCGTAAACGTAGTATTTAGATCAGGCCTAGGGTATGTTTGTAAGCATGAGCTGAATTTGGGTCCTAGTACCGAGTAGGCCCTAGGCCTAGTTGGCGCTTGTTTAGTGTACGCCTATGAAAGGAACTAAACTTGATTGGTCTAGGCTTAGCCAAGGCCCCTAGCATGAGCAACATCTATGTTAGGCCTAGATGTCAGGATACCGGTCAATGTGAAATAAAGAATATGCCTACAATTAGATTAG
This sequence comes from Isoperla grammatica, assembly GCA_945910005.1. NCBI lineage: Eukaryota > Metazoa > Arthropoda > Insecta > Plecoptera > Perlodidae > Isoperla > Isoperla grammatica. Next base: position 69,635,093 of record OX246738.1, read on the forward strand.
AGGTTAGTAGGCTTAACCCTAATCTTCGAATTGATTGAATTTTTCGTCTAAAAATCGAGCCTGATAGGCCTAAGCCCTAGGCCTAAGATGATTTGTACAATAGTGATCCCTAAGCCCTTCATTGCTGAGAAGGTGCTTGGTTTTTCATGAATTTTAGCGATAGCTAAGCTAGCCCTAGCTACATGCAAATGATGTCTGTGCACAGTACAACAGTTGGTTGTGATAGGGCTTAGGCCTGCATGAAATCTGAAATGTCCTAGGCCTAGGCTAGGCCTAAGCATGCTAGGGAGGGTATGGTTATGTAGGCCTAGGCCCTAGGCCTATTCGAGAATATTACTGAACTAGGGTATAGGCCTATACATTGCAAATAGTTCCGTAGTTATTGACCAATGCATATAGAAATAATGCAGGGACCAATGTTGCATTGTAAATAAGTTGTCAAAGCCATCCACTCTTACCTTTCCGCTTTTCCGGCTTACGCTATCGTCACTCCAGTCAAAATCACATCCTCCATTGCTCCTTCTCGTTCTCCGCTTAGACCATATAGGGGGGTGGACAGAGTGCGCGCCTATACCTGCCGTTGCAGCGGTTGAAGCCGAGCTGAGAACAAAAGGAGTGAGAGAGAGGGAGAGATTCTCGGAAGTAGGTCTGGGCAAAAAGCGCGTAGTGGCATTGAAACGTACAGTAATTTCGCGTATTTTAAGTAGGAATATCTCATTACTTTAAAGAATGTGGTGATTTAAAAAAATATATTCATGCATATTTATGCTTTGGGACACCAAGTCAAGGAAGTTCTTAATGTATTTTAACGTTATTCCGATAGAAATTTATTTCTATGTGTTACGTGGGAATATGCCAGATTAACACCTTCAAACCCCAACATTCAAAACCTCGCATGCCTACTGTATATTTTTATATCCGGAAAGAAAATGTTTTCTGAAAAAGAAATTGGAACAGGTCTATGTATACAGATTACAGGGAAACTGAAAAATACAAAATCAATCGAAAACCCAGGATGACATAATATGGAACCTTTTGCACTTGGGATGAAAGGGTAATAATAGAAAGAATTTAGAATGGAATTTTGTTACATTAAAAATATTCAGTAAAGGTGCAAATTGTAGGCCTATTATGCAAGTGATGCTGCTGTAGAAAAGAAGTGGGGGGGGGGGGGGTTAAAAATTTTGCCCAGCCAAAAAAAAACCTGTGGTTTCAACCAAAAACCCACATGAACAAACCTAGTATAAAGTGGGTTAAAGCTAAGCTAAGCTAGGGCTTAATGCTAAACAGCAGTTATATTTTCAAATTTGTTGTTAAAAAAAAAAACGTGTTAATGTATTAATAGCTCTAGGCCAACATGCTCTAATGAAGAATGATTGCATTGAATTTGAAGGTGGCTCAATCTGAGCTTGCTGCTAAACTTAATATACAATCCGGAAACATGTAAATTATTGTAGAGAGTAAACTGTAATACATACCTTTTAGTAACAGAGGATTTGTATTACCAATTTTAAGCACATAATTTCAAAAATATGTCAACCCTAGCAGGGAGACGAGAGGTACTTCAGATGTTACTAACAAAATCACTCTGTTATTGTTTGGTTTTAGTAGGGCATACAAATAATAGCATTGTAAAGAACATGGGTTCTTTGGTGAAAAATGATCAAGACAACATTCACTATGTAAATAGTAATGTATTTTATTAAATATCACTTTTAATTCACATCGTTATAATATAAAAAGTGTATACAGTAAATAAACTGTCGTCATAATGTAATATTTGTCTCCTTCTTTCGAAATATTCCTCATAAACAGTACGAAGTTCTTAAATTACAACTGGGTAGGGGGTACCCTACTATCATGTTATCACAATTTAAATCAACATAAGCCAAGTAAGCAGAGATATTAGTTAATCTTGAAAAATTGATTAGACCATTCACGATTTAGCAACACATGATCCTAACATTTGCAACACTGGGATGGACCAACAACAATTTTCTTGTAACATACTCAAACTTTTAGTATTAATGGAAATAATAAATAGGGCCCTAGTGCTTTTTACAATTAAATTGAAAAAAGAACATTGAAAATGTTGTGGCCCCCATACACTACATGGAATGATAATCCAGACTGTTTTCCAGCTCTTGACGTACAGCCAAACGCGGCGCAAGAGTTCACCATCTTTAATGTTTTGCCCAGACCTCGTTCTTGGAACTGCCGCAGCCTGGCCGCAGCTCGGCTTCACGAAGAGAGCCGAGCTATCCGTCTACCCCCCTATATGGTCTAAGCTTCTCCGTGCGGTGCACTGCCTTCTCTGCTTTCGAAGCGCAGCGCTACTTGGGCGCAATATTCAAACTCCATGTTCAAACCGTAAAACTGTAATAACTAATAACATTATTAGGCTAGGTTAAGTTGTATACCATAAAGCGCAAATTATCAATAGAATGTGCTTTAGTCTGCCGTGTAATATGCATAAGAAGATGAACTTACCCAATTATGTTCCGATCGATGCCCGATGAATGTTCAAACTTGATGAACACAACCGCCTGCTCGTATGTCAATCAATGCTTTGTATATTAAGCATAGGATGGTGATTCACACGTTTTTGACAGACATTAAAAATAATTTGTATGCACATTAAATAAATTCAATTTTATTTATTATAGTCTACCACTCAACCCACTCAGTAAGACATGATTTTCAGTGGGGGACATATTTTACACATTTACTGTCATCGTTCCTGACGGCTCCGTTTACATTTACACCAGATAGACATAGCAACTTCAAATGTTGAAAATTCATGCCCAAACCGGGAACCGAACCCTGGACCTTCTACATTGGAAGCATGAATAAACATACTAGATCCAACAAGCCACACACGTACTAGAACAACGAGGTATTTTTTTTATTTTATAGTTTTATTTCAATATGAATCTATGAAGTCGCACGCTATGGTAATGTTGGTTTTGCCATGCAATGGAAAGTGGCATAGGAAGGTGGAATAGGGATACAGGAAGGTGGGATACACCCTCTCATATAAATGCATATCTTCCAATCCTGTCACGAGTCCATTCATTTTTAAAGGCTCTAAAATGAACGACGTAATTCGGCACAATCTAGAAAATGCACACATTTTCACCACAGTTTCAAATCTTATCAAATGCACGATCACAATAGAGAGATGGAGATGGAAGACATAAAATATAGGCTACGATGTCGTTTTTGAGCAGAATTGTGAGGTTTTGAAATGACTTATCTCAAAATTAATGGTACGAATCAAATCGGTAAGTTGAAAACTATTGCTTACTCTTTGATGTTGTGATTGTCTCAACGATGTATTATTAGAATTTAAAGTTCAACTGTGCATCATCATTTATAACACGTGACTTAATGCGGGGATAATCGCAATATTCTTTGCTCCAATAACTGTATAGGATCAACGAAGGAAAATGTACTGTGCCAGTGTGGTTTTGTTTGGGGAAATATGTACCTTACCCATACACAATCCCCACATGATTAATTGGTTAGATCCCCTAGGGGTGTCAGAGCACCGGGCCCGTGTGGGTATACTGTGGGAAAAATCTGTCGAAAATCTATATGTAAAACCCACACTTACCCCATACACGGCCCACACAGTCAAATATAGGCGGTCCCACACCCCGCACTCCGACGGCAGTGTCCATACGTTTCCCGCACTGTTACCGAACTCTACCCACAGTCGTGTGTTTGCTGGGTACATAGAAACAAAAATGAGAATTCAACGCGGCAGGCAGGTAATTAATAGAAAGAAAACAACCTTTGGTTTCATTAGATATTTATTTTTAAACGATCAAGAACTTCAAACAACGCATTGACACACGCATGGTAAAAAACATACATAATATTCGAGTAAAACAAATAAAATTGTTCCAATAATTCCTCTCTTTGAACAATTTCTAATTCATCACTGAAAGCCATTATAAATTCACAATTAGTGCTGGAGAGAGCGATACGAGGTTGGTGGTATCCCCGTCAGTCAGCACAACTCACTGGTGAACTGATTGTCATCCCCCCGCCCCCACTCCCCACAATGCCAACAGCCAGTCACATCGACTGTGAAAATATAACTGACGTCGCAATGGTTTTTACGTTCCACTGATCAATTATTACGGATATGAAATCAGGTTCGGTCGCTCGTCATTTTCACATGTCACAATTCTTTTATTTCTGTCTCGCCAGATAAATGAAACGCACTCATCGATTTTTATTTAAAACATCCGTATTATATAACTAACAAATTTTTGTTTACTCATATCAAACTGTTTTTGTATCAAATGTGGGATTTAGGACGTACACTTTATTGGTGATGGTGTTAAATGGTGGCGTGGCTGGTAATGACTTTCTTCAACACAATTATATTTACTAAGCTAGTGAATGAGAGGTAAACGATGGGCCTCGCCAATCAGAACTATGCTAGATCTCATTATTATAATGTTGACTGAGGTAACTGTATATTCTGTACAAAATTAATTTTAAGCACTAATTTGGTCTCATAGAGTTTTGGAAAACGTACATTTTCCTGTTCTGTTGTCTGTTTGAATTTTGTCATGCATTTACTATTTATTATATGAAATAACAATCAGAGTAATGTAGATTAGAGTAATGTATATTGATGTTACACAAGCGTTTTGAGGAAATTTCGTTGAATCGACGTAACACAGGTTGGGCCAATAAACGATGGGCCTCGCCAATCAGAACTATGCTAGATCTCATTATTATAATGTTGACTCAGGTAACTGTATATTATTATACCGACGGTGACAAACTTGTAGGGTTCCATCGATTTATCGATTACGTATCGATTATTTTATATTCGATCGAATATCGAAATTAAGTTTGTGATATGTTCGTCGATTACTAATCGATTGCCAGATCTGCGTGTTTCAAAAAGATTGGTCTCATTCCATTAGTTGTGCAAAGGTGTCGGCACATATGGGAAATTGATGTAATTGCCTCCCCCCCCCCCCCCCCCACGCCCGTTTTTCTTGAAAGTGGATAGTAGTTCAGGGGTACAGAAACGACGGCGAAAGGGAAAGGACAACACAATAACATAGTAATGCGACGTTTCCGTCATCGTCATCGTCATCGTCATCATTATTATTATTATTATTATTATTATTATTATTATTATTACTATTGAGATTGAAAGGTGCGAATCCATTAAATACCTGGGGGTATTCATTGACTCAGCGTTACATTGGTACGATCACATCAATTATTTGCAGTCAAAAATCAGGCCTATAATACTGTTGTTTTATCACATGAGGAAATTTATGCCAGTGGAGGTGTTGCGGCAGTTGTATTTTGCGTTGTATCAGAGTAACCTGCAATATGGAATTGTTCACTGGGGAGGTGCCTCTGCTAGCAAGTTGCACTCATTAATTACGTCACAGAACTTTGCACTTAGAACTATCTGTAATATGCGGAAAGGAGATTCCACCACTTTTCTATATTCGATGTTATGTATTTTACCTTTGAAACATTTGTATATTTTTAAGACTGTCGTGTATGTTTTTAATAATTCTTGTTCATATAAACCAGTGGTCAGTTCCTCTATTACAAGACAAGCTTTATTGTATAAAATTAATGTCCCTAAGTTTGTAATGTCAAATGCGCGCAATCAACTGTCATATATAGGACCAACTCTTTTTAACATAATGGTTAAGTTAATGCCTAACTTTAATGCTAGGATGGCTCTGAGTAATTTCAAAATGAAAGCTAGGGATGTTTTAAAGCAAATCAAATCAACAGATACTTTTTTAATTGAGTGATACAAATGTTGTTTTAATATCTATTTGTAGTTTTACATTTTAAATGTTTTAATTTTTAGTTTTTAGTAGTGTGTATATGTATTATGGTTATTAGACGGCGGCACAGCAAATAAATATTTGTTTTAATGACATTGTGAGCTAACCACCGCGCGAGCAAAGTGCATGCTCATAGGTGGTCTTATGCCAAAATGAGTGTATATGTATTTATGTGTCAATGAAATAAATGAATTGAATGAATGAATTATTATTATCATTATTATTATTATTATTATTATTATTATTATTATTATTATTATTATTATTATTATTATTATTATTATTATTATTATTATTATTATTATTATTATTATTATTATTATTATTATTATTATTATTATAAATATTCTTATTTTTGTTGTAACTGTCTGGAGAATGAACTAAACTTGGATTATCATCGATTAATCTATTATTATCGATTATCAATTATGTCTTCGAACATCGATTAATAATAGATTAAGAAGTCGAATGACAATTTCGATTATCGATTATTAAAAATAGCATCGAACAGCAATCCTACGAACTTGTACACGGGTCTCCTCCCCCCCCCCCCCCCCCACAAAACCCCCTCTCAATCCGGTAACGGCTCGGTTGTAATCTCATGTAATCTCATGTTGTTTGTTATAACGTTCGTTCATGCGTGCAGCAGTGAAACATAAAGCAGCATTAAATAACAAAAAAGTGTGAATTGGTGAATTATTGTACGCAAATAGCACGTACAATAGTATTGTCTACATGTAAACTTAGTTGGTACTCGTGCGCGCCTGTCTGTCTGTCTGTCTGTCTGTCTGTCTGTCTGTCTGTCTGTCTGTCTGTCTGTCTGTCTGTCTGTCTGTCTGTCTGTCTGTTTGTCTGTCTGTCTGTCTGTCTGTCTGTCTGTCTGTCTGTCTGTCTGGTCAAGTCCGTTATCTCAAAGAAGCACGTACACACGTTATGTCTTGTATGTTTGTGTTTTAAGTTTATGTAAGTCTATTATACGGTAGGTGGCCAGGGTCACAACACGAAAACCTACTAATAATTGGTTGAAGTACTTATGTTTTATTAAATGTGAATAAGAAGGAGGCCAAGGCAAGACTTGCGGACAGCGCGCAGCTTCCTGTCTTGACCCCGACCCCAATCGTACTAACTCACAAAACCAAACAACACCCCGAACAGAGGACGAGCACCTGCCACCCTCCCTCTCCCCCCACCAGCGGTGGGTGCGAGGCTACAGCGTGGTGTAGCTATGGTTGCCTACGTGCATTGAAATAATTCGGCTGTAACAGAAAAATTTGTGTACCAACAAAGATTGTCACACAAGACAACGATACTTAATATGTATGAATGAAGTTTTAAATTCAAACTAGCTTTGTGGTGAGTGTGTAAAGCGATAGCAATTGTTATAACAGTTTTCTCCGACTGGGGCTCGAACCCAGATCTTCCGGCTCTATACTTATGCTCTAAGTGATCGCATGCAGACGAAATGTGTATGTTACACGTTCCATGCATGACCGTATACAATCTTTTTGTTAATCTAGTAAAGCTCCTGATGACTGGGTATGAATGGTGTCAGGTTTCAGCGACAGAGCTCAAGGCTGCGGTCATGCAAGCCGACTCGAAGAACAATTCGTATCATTATCTCGTATGTGCTCTTGCCCAACTGTTATCTCACGTTTTCTGAGGCCCAACATTGGCTTTATGAACACTGCCGTGAATCCGGTTGGAGCGATATCGTGACGGGTACCATACTAGGACAACGCTCTGTGTGACGCGTTGCTAAGTTGATGAGCACCTGCTTAGGTTGTCCCTGTATAGTTTGTGAACCATAAACAGGACACGTGGAGTTAAACTATCATCATTTACCATACTAGGACAACGCTCTGTGTGACGCGTTGCTAAGTTGATGAGCACGTGCTTAGGTTGCATCTGTATAGTTTGTTAACCATTTACAGGACACGTGGAGTTAAACCATCATCATTTACCATACTAGGACAACGCTCTCTGTAACGCGTTGCTAAGCGAGCGCATCCAAGTCCACGAACTTTTTTTGCGAAAAGGTCTCAAAATAAATGAAAGTTACAATTTACAACAATTGCAATTGCAAAAATTTTACTAATTTCTATACTTCCCGACATAGTTGACTGTCGTGCAATGTGCGTTGCTAAGATGTTTCGTTATCATTTTGTCTAGTATTTTCCACGCGGTCCGTATCCGTAACAAACACTTGACTGCAATAGAAATGTAAGTTTTGCCTCCAATAACCATTAGATCGCGTATTAGTATATTCGTGACCGGACAAAAATTTACTATAATATTTCCACCTTTATTTTGCGTTACCGTGTTTGAGGAAAATATTATCGATAAACTTTTGTGAAACTTTGTCAATACTTATAAGATTGCCATACAATGAACATATTCACGACCGGCAAATTACTTGTAAAAATATCTATTTCGCATTTTGCCACCTTATTGATTCAGACACATATTTTTCAGTTACCATTGTGTAACTTTGTAAGTAATTGAACAATTTTCCCACAAACCTATACACATTTAATTCACATCGAAGCTGGTGGATGGTCCAAATTTCAATTTGATCGGACTTTCCGTTCGACCGCTATCGGGAGACAAATAAAAATAATTCTTTTTTTATTTAATTTTATTGATAACCATATTCTGTACAATACAATCATTAAATAAACATTCGACATCCCACAAAGCAGCTTGTCTGTGGGTTATATATCTATCAATGAAAATAATAAATACGGACTAAGTTACGGACTAAGGTGAACATGTTGCGGAATGCAAATACAATGTACAGAATACTTTACAATTAAAAAAAAAACTTTTTCTAACTTATTTTTAACACCTACATATTACTTCACAATGCAATTAATGAAGGCCTATACATGGCAAGGACAAAAAGACGACGACGATACTAAAAATGAAAATATAATACATTAAAGCGAATGTCACCGTAATAATAATAATAATTATAATATTATTATTAATTATAATAATAATAATAATAATAATAATAATAATAATAATAATAATAATAATAATAATAATAATAATAATAATAATAATAATAATAAATGATGATAAAAATCATAATAATAATATGATGATAATAATAAAAATAGTAATAAAACAAACAAAAAACAGAACGAGTGCCATAAAAGTCTAATGAAGACGCTCGCTTTGCTCGCTTAAAAATTAACGTATGTGACGGCTACCAATCGAATTCTAGTTGCATCACATTCTCAAGCCACCGGTATTGAATTGATTCTATCAGCGCGTCTGTTGGCATGATAGTACATGCCAAGCGAGGCTGGTAGGCAGGTGAACTCCATGTAGTTGATAATAACAAGAAAGTACTGAAAAATTTCGCGATGAATTCCGGTGAAATAGACCAAGGGGAGCGACCGTCTCTTCTGAGCTGACATACGGAAGTTTACCACAGAAACCGAGTTTTCTCTCGTGTAGCGCTACGAGCGGCAAACTTTGTAACTAGAGTTTGGTGACGGACAGCCAAGGATGATGAAGTAGTGACGTGGTCAAGGTGTCGGAGAGTTGAAAGGTAGGAAATCAAGTGATGGACGAGCCAAGAGGAAAGCATTGGTGAAAGAGAGGGATAGAGAAAGAGAGAGATGAGGTCTTCATTTTAGACGGGACTAATGTCCGTGAGGCTTTATCTCACATCCAAACCTTATATCTGTGGATACATCAGTCAGCGTTTGTATTTTACATACAATGCGAATACACTGTAGATATTTCAATTTGAATATCTACAACTAATATTAATACGAAACTAAACACTTTAAATACTAATTTAATTAGAGATAGAAAGGGAGATTGATGATATATTAGTCTATTGGTCAGTGCAAGAAGAGCATGATGCTCGGTGGGCGAAAGTTCTCAATAAACTAAAACAAGTTGGGTTTACATCGAATAAGAAGAAATGTGAGTTCTCGATTACAAATTTAAGTTTCTAGGTCACGAAATATTAAAAGAGGGAGTTCAAGCTGACCAAGATATGCAGCTACAAATGATTTAAGTAATCCAGCCGACAAAACCAAGCTAATGCGTTTTTTTGGAATAATAAAGCGGGTTGCAAAGTTTGCACCAGGTCTTGCCGAGGTAAGCCAGCCATTGCGAGAGCTCCTTAAAAAGGGTAACGAGTTCCTGTGGACTCAAATTCACACAAACGTGCTTAATAAAATTAAAAGTAAACAAAACCCACAGTTCTATACGACAGTCTGTACTACACCAATCGTCAAGTAATAATTTGTGCTGACCCATCTTCTTACGGGTTGGGTGCGGTATTTGAGCAAAAGCATAGGGATGGCCAATGGAAACCGGTGGCCTATGCATCTCTAGCGTTGAACGAGACATAACGTCGGTACGCTCAAATAGAGAAAGAGGCCTTGTAAATAACCTGGGCGTTCACGATTTCACAAATTTTCTCAATTCTTCTGCGGGCGAAACTTCATCATTCACACTGAGTGATCACTGCCCACTGGTGCCAATTTTTGGTTCAAAACCGATCAGTGAGCTGTCAGCAGACTGCAAAGGTTTAAGATGCGGCTAATTAAGTTCTCCTTTAGTATAGAACATGGACCGGGTAAAATTTTATACACTGCTGATACTCTATCAAGGGCTCAACACCCGGAGCCACTTTCAGAAGAAGACATTCTCTTTCAAGAAGATAAGTAGTCAGTAGCATAACAGCAAGGTGACCAACGAGTGGAAGAGTTAAAAGTTGCCCAAACGAAGGATAAGGTTATCTCTAGCCTGAAAACATACATTTCCCATGGTTGGCCAGCAAGAAAGAAGGTTTATCAATTGTGGTTAATCTACTGGAAAGTGCATGGTGACCTAGCAGTTCATGAAGACGTATTGTTCATTGGTCAGCGAATGGTTATTCCTAACAAAATGCAACGGGAAATCCTTTAGCGATTGCATGAATGTCACATGGGGGTGTCGGTGTGACGTTACGCTCGTGAGCCTGTTTACTGGCGGTACGTCAATGAACATGTCTGTGTTATGGTTCGGAACTGCCAGAAATGCGTCGAGTTACACAAGAACATTCCAGAACCAATATAATGCCAACTCCATTTTCTCACCATAGGAAAAGGTAGGCGTGGATTTTGCAGATATTCACAGGAAAAGATATTTTATGGTCTAAGATTTATTTTCCCGATATCTGGAGTTCGTTCATATGAATAGAACCACAAGTACTATGGTTATTGATAAACTTAAGTCCCTATTAGTCGACACGGGATTCCGAAGACAGTAAGAACTGATGGAAGTCCTCCTATCAATAGCTTTGTTTCCAAACTTTTGCACAAACATTCGGATTCCCTCACGAAAAAAACAGCCCAAATTTTCCACAGAGGGTGATGGGTTAGCCGAGTCGGCGTTCAAAGTCGCCAAAAGGTTGGTGAAGAAGTCATTAGATCCTAATGTGTCAGTTCTCAGTTACCGTAATACACCGTTCGAATGTGAGTACAGCCCGCAACAACCGTATGGACAGGACCTTTCTTCATCATCTCAGTATCTTCAACCTCAATGGCAAAGTCTCGAAGATGTAGCGAGGAGGGAGATGGAGATTAAGGAGAGGCAGAAGTTTTATTTTGATAAAAAGAATCGGTCAAAAGAATCATCCAACATGCAGGTAAGGGATCGAGTTTGGATTCACGACAACGAGAGATATGGAGCCCTTGTTGGAGTTTGACCCGAGCCGAGGTCGTTACGTGTCAAAACGTCCGAAGGAACCAAGCGCAAGTAACACCCGCTCCTCTCCAGGAGGGACGTCCATCATCTCCAAACGGGGAAAACGGGGAACCTGCAGCTACAAAGTCCTCTTAAGCAGAAAGGAATAGATCTACTGTACCGGTACTACCGGATGCCGGGACAGGCCCATCCACGCGTTCTGTCCGACCACCAAACAGTCTAAAACTTTAGTTGCTCTAAATTGTTTTATATTAGAAAAACGGACTGCGTGACGCGTTGTTAATAACGAGTGTGTCCATATCTACGGACTTTCTGTGGAGAATTCTCAAAGCTTATAAAAGCAACTATTAAAAACAATTCAAGGATGCCCATTGCAAACATATTTCTAATTGCCATAGGTATTATACTTCCCGACATTGTTAAATGTCGTGCAATGTGCGTTGCTAAGATTTATCGTTGTCATTTCGTATAGTGTTTTCTACGGGGTCCACCACCGTTACTAACACTTATTGACAGCAATAGAAATGTTATTTCTGCGTTTAAATTTGTATATTCGTGACAGGACAAAAATTTATTATATTACAGCCACCTCACATTTTGTCGTTAAAGTGTTTCAGAAAAATAGGTTCGAATAATTTTGTGTTACTTTGCCAATACTTATCAGATTGCCATATAATAAAATGAACATATAAGTGTTCGGAAAAATATTTGTAAAAATATGGCTATCTCACAGGTTGCAACCATTCTGTTTCAGAAAAATATTTTTCTGTTACTATGGTGTAACTTTGTGTAACTTTTCGAACGATTTTTCCATCAATACAAACCTTCAATCCACGGCAAGGCTTGTGGATGGTCCAAATGTCAATTTATTGGACTCTCCGTTCGACCGCCATCGACAGACATAAGAACAAAAAACAAAAGAACAAACAGAACAAGTGCCATTAAAGTCTAATGGAGACGCTCGCTTCGCTCGCTTACAAAAAGGAGATGTAATATTTGTGAACATGTATTTATGGTGTCAACCAAGCCGTGGTTTTGATGCTTGGTTGTTAGACAACAGTTGGTTAGTGTTTGTGACTGACTGACTGTCTAGAAAGTAAAAATAAACCATCTGGAGATTCTTCCTGATATTTATTCAAATATCATATTACAAGCTGTAATGGTTTGCGGTTCACGGGTAGTTGCTCTGGAAGGTGAGGAGTTGTGGAGACCGAATCAATTAAGCGCTCATAACTGCACCATCAACTAGTTTACTTAGTTTTAACTTAACCAAAATATATATGGGCAGAGTGGTAGCCACGGTTTAAAAAGCGCACCCTCTGTTTGCACTAACACACTAAGCCACTAACGTACTATGTAACTTGTTGCTTCTAAAGTGACTTACTGTCAATCTTATAAGTCTGGACACTTGAGGTCTGTGGTCACGTTGTAAAGTGGAGTGGCTCCTTCACGTGTCACACCAAAAGCGAGGTGCTGACGTCTGGTAAGAGAATATCTGAGTAGCTACTCACAGCCGAACAGCAAACGTTGTGTGTAAAGGACTATCACGAATAGGGTTTTATTTCATGGTGTGTATTTGGTCAAGCGGTATTAGGTGGGCCCTAAAAACGAAATAAAAACCATCAGCGCACAAAGAATAGAACAGTTCGTGAATCACAAATATGAACTCACACAAAAGATATGTCATCATTTTAAATTTATTTTTGTCATAGGAATTGTTTGTTACACGGCTGACGAAGCATTTTGTGAGAGGCAAAATAATAATTTATAATATACTGTGTCGTGAATGTTGCATGTTCACAAAACACATGTGAGTACGAAAGTATACAAATATAATATGATCATTATTATCACTATGATTGTGTTTTTTTCATTCAAATAATAAACTATTTTCACACAATCATGTTTGTTTTCCATGTTGTTACTAGGCAACTTATATATGTATTTTATAACGGGTATTGCATATACTTGTTAACATGTTTATTCTTATAATAAATCCAACTTTATTCATACAAATTTGTTACTGATGTCCACACAAATGTGCTTGTTTTAATTAAGACAAACTGATAAAAAATAATTATGTGATATAATGGATATGTTATACTTTATCAGTAAAATAAAACATGATGGTGATGATGATGGTTCTCATTACGCAACGTCATTGTATGAATGTGCGCCGATGATGCTGTACATAATATTGATAGAAATAGAACAATACATTTAACTGTAAAATGCCTCACTATATCCCCAACCATTTCACAGCTTCCTGAGATCGTCAAGAGTGCACGTGTTGTAAGTTTTTTCACTTCATCAACAACATTGGTATTACTGGATTTCATTGAATAATACGTTCAGATTCTTCGCTGTTCATAGCATTGCTATAGCAAAAGTTATTGTACACTGCACAAAAGATGTTTTGACCCTTAGGTTATAGAACATTTTTTGGGGAGGGGGGGGGGGGGGGGGGGGGGGGGGGGGGTGAGGGTGGCCCTCTTTTGTGACGCGGTTTTGCTCACTCGCTCGGTAGAAAGGTCAGATGTCCATGAATCTGCTAGTTAGCGGTGGACTAGGTGACGTAGATGCGCATATTGCGTCACGTGGTGGATCGCGAACCGGCAGACCTGGGTAACGAAGCATAGCTTTGGACGACGTATAGTACTGAACAGAATAAAATAAATACATTTGTATATGTGAGCCCTTCAGAAGCAAAGTGAACTAACTGGTGTCACACTATGCGTTGCTGACGCTCCTACAAAAGCGGATGCGCTTAAAGCGGATGGCCTCTACCTGTCACACTATACTGCGGTATAGCAGGATAGCAGGTTGATTAAAATCCGAAGAATGGCAGATAAAATTAAGTGAGAAAACATGTCTCTGTGCATGGGTGTCCGCAGGGGTGGCAAGGGGGCACTTAGCGGTGTGCTCATAAAAACACGAATTAAATTTAAATTTAACCATGTTTAGAATAAGTTTTATCTGTTCTGAAAAAAATTGGGAAATGTTCCATTTTAAAATAAAAGAAATAATGATAATAATAATAAAAATAATAATAAAAATAATAATAACCAGAATAACAATAATAAAAATGATGATAATAATAATAATAATAATAATAATAATAATAATAATAATAATAATAATAATAATAATAATAATAATAATAATAATAATAATAATAATAATAATAATAATAATAATAATAATAATAATAATAATAATAATAATAATAATAATAATAATAGTAAAAACTAATAATAATAAGTTTTCTTATTCGATTATAAATGATACAAATTAACATAACAATGGTTCATCTATATAAAAAGCCACAAAGCACTTATACAGGCTTAACTGTGGCTTAAACATAAACATACAATTCAAAAGACTTAACCATAGTGACAGTACGTAAGTAAAAAATATACCTCATTACACAAAAACTGAAAACATGGAAAGAAAGGTTACAAAAAATGGATACAAATATATTTAACGAAAAGTAAACAAGAAATGAAATGAACTTGTCCACATCAAACATTGTGGAAAACATTACAAACAACTAGCTAACGCTCCGTTACAACCGCACAGTGTGACACCTTGCATCTAACTACGTGTGTTGTCGCTCAAATCCCGCTGTCCGCTCATCCGTCTACGCGGCAGCATGCTGCGGTAGCATCCGTTGGGCGCGTTGGCAACGCACAAGTGTGACACCTCGCATTTAAAAGCGTGTGCTGTCACCATCCCGTAAAAGCGTTCCGCTCTTGCAGGACCGTTAGCAACGCATAGTGTGACACCAGTTAGTTCACTTTGCTTCTGAAGGGCTCACATATACAAATGTATTTATTTTATTCTGTTCAGTAAACGATTTTCAAACCTTTTCAAACATTCCCAGTTCTATAACGATGTGATTATAATTCTGAATAGTGTTCTATTTAGTACATATTATATTGAACTAAATTTGCACAGAATCATTTTAAAGTTTTTTTTAAACTTCAATTTGATTTTATTAACTTTGAAATTATAAAATTCAATTTTCGTTTTATTTTAGTAGTTTAGCTGTCATCTGTCAATCCGCTTTCAATCGACTTCGCGACTCGCGTTGGGTTTCTTGGTAACTGACTTGCTTCACTCTGCCTCTGAAGAATAAAATTCATATTTTTTCCCATTCCAAACTACTAGCGCAAACTATGGCATAATTAGTAAACTTAGGACTTAGTTCCTTATTGCAGCGAACAAATGAAGCATTTAGAACAACTTTCGTAGTCATCCCACAATTGACAGAAAGTGGACTTATAATTCATATTGCTTGTGAATCTGAAGGGCTCATATATTCTATACCCACTCTTATAACTGATTTTCAGTGGGAGTATTTATGCAATTGTGTGCTTCGTTGCTGAATGCTGCATATGACGGCTTGAAAGTTACCGTTTACATGTACCCCAGATTCATGTTAGTAGATTAGAGTCAAGTTTACGTTTAACGTTTAATTTGTCAATTTTCAGCATTCCTGTATTTTCACATACAATAGTCGGCAACCCTATGTTTACCCACCCCTGGTTCATTCCATCTGGCTTCGCCGGGGTGTGTGTGTGTGTGTGTGTGTGATGGATCACTCGGTCTAGCGTAATGACAGCGATTATTGTAGCAATGCCGGTCCCAGTTCGGATCTCGGTTGACAAACGTCCCCACTCTTCCACAATGACACATTTTAGAACCCAAATTAACAAAGTCAAAGTGATCCACACATCAAAAATGTGAATATAAAATTGAAAGAATCGCTGCTGTTCCCTGTGATATATTAGTGGAAAGCTAGGTGTGTCTTGTGTTAACTGACAAGAGGTGATGTGAGTTGTGGAAATAACAGATGAGTATGTGTACGGGCGGGTCTTCACACAAACGTAATGTGTAATGGATAAGGCATAACACGTAGTCGTAATGTTGGAACATATGAAATACGTTCTGACGTCCACAAACAAGTGCTTGTTTTAGAACATAAAAGACATTCATAGTCACGGCTAAAACATTAAAACAAAACACAAAAGCTGCAGTCAAACCACTAGTATATACTTATATGTTTACTTACGTAAACTAGGCCCTACTACTACATTTAATTACGCATCCGTATAAATACAGTTGGGGCAATTAGAGCATACTGATTTCAAGCATTCTAAGAAGCCATGGACAAACCATTTCCAATGAAATGTAGTACAGTATTTAGCCACACTCTCCAATGAACTTCAAAGATAGTCATATCTTCGTCTTTACTCTTTAAGCTTCCGTTTCTATTTGCACCGGCACGCAGATGTCTTATGCTTTATGTTATGTATTATGCATTACGCATCATGTGTTTGTGTAGCCCCGCCTTTAAACTGGACGTGTGCGTTGGGATATACCATTAAATTGTTGTGCATGTCGAGGGGACCAGAGTTTGACTCCTGCCCAGGGTTTCGCTTTATGTCCCCTTCCTTCATTCTCATCTCCCGTCATGAACATGATTACTGCACTATAGATGACGACGACAACGACGAAGGGGTTACTTATACATTCTTTTGGTAGGGATCTAACTCTCTATGTAAATGGGTTTTATTGATAGCTTGAGAACGCTTTAAGATAGTTAAAAACGTGATGACTACGCGGAATTAATTTGATGAATTTTAAAACTGTTAAATATTTTAATTTTTTAAATTTTCATTTGAATAATGTCGAACAAATTATTAAATAGAAAAACGCTCTGTGTGACGCGTTGATAAGCGAGCGCGTTTTTGTACACGAGCTTCCTGGCGAGAAGTTCTCATCAAAAATATCGTCATTGTTCAATGTAAGATATAAAGATAAAAGTATAGAAACAACAATAAAAGAATGAGCTTTGAATTTTGTTTTAAATTTCCGTAGCTATTATACTTCCCGACATTATTAAATAAAGTGCAATGTGCGTTGCTAAGGTGTTTCATTGTTAATTCGTCTAGTGTTTTCTACGCGCTCCGCCACCGTTACTTATATTTATTGACAAAAATAGATATGTTATATTTTCTATCTTTAAAGCGTATCATATCGCGTTTATATTAGTATACTCGTAAACGCACAAAACGTTACTCTAATATGGCCGCATCACATTTGTCGTTACTTTCAGAAAAATATATTCGAGGAACTTTAGTGTAACTTTGCCAACACTTATCAGATCGCCATAAAATTGATATATTCGTGACCTGAAAAATCTGTATAAAAATATGGTTATCTCACATTTTGCCGACATTTTGTTTAATAAAAAAATTGTTTAGTGACTATGGTGTAACTTTGTAAGTTATCAACCGATTTGGCCACAAAACTATAGACATACAATAGACATTGAGATTTGTAGATGATACAAATTTTAAGTTGATCGATCATTCCGTTCGAACGCTATCGACAGACACATTAAAAAAAACAGAACGAGGGCCATAAAAGTCTAATGAAGACGCTCGTTTCGCTCGCTTAATCAAGATATTTTGAAAGTCTTTAATTCATTGTTGAGCTGATACTAAACCACATTTTGAGAAGGAATCACTGTTTTACTATCTTAAAGCGTACTCAAGATATCGATAATATAATACTGTTTATTTTGCGGTGTTTAATGCATTGCGAGCTACCCACTGCCTGCCGTTAAAAGTACGTATACGTGGAATTTAAGCAGCTGATTGTGCAAGGTTTCTTATTCTGTTATCTAACCATCCTGTCGATAACAATATTCCACGATTTTTTTAGTCATATTAAAGCGATTTATGCTGTTGTATTATTTACAGTTTTAGGTCACTCACACTGTCTCGAACGTTGTGAGCCAGGGATGTGGTTGAGTACCATACATAATTTATGGATTTCTGAACTTGTTCTTCATTCTTATCTAAAGCGCACTCATGGCCTCGAATAGCAATTGAACTCTGTAACACAAAATCGTTATAATTCTTCACTATTCTTTGCCATGAATCAGAATAAGTATCATGCTTTTCAACCACCAGTTTCCAATTGCCAGTACAGTTAAAAAATGAAATGCAAACCAATATAGAAATAAAAGGCATTTCATTGGGTACTAACTCAGTTACAACTTACAAGAACAAAATAATATGTATCCATTCCTTTAGACATCATAAAAGCTGTACGCAATCAACATGTTTGTCCCGCGTATAAAGAGCGTAGTTTTTTTAGTTTTTTTTCTATGCCTATATCGTGGCTGCCATCAATATACATTGTGTATCTTATTTTCAATATATTGAAGATAAACACTCTTAATGCCATTCCATTTCAAACTCATAAAAAGCCAAATGTGAAAAATGTGTTTTAGTTATAGCACATTTTGTAACAAAAAAACAAAAAAAAAACATTAGTTTAATATATCTTTTTATAGTGAGTGTTGTAGATTGTTCATGTCTGAATTACCTTTGGAGAATAGGATTGATGTTAACGAATTTATTAATCAATAAAACAGTATGATGTTCACTTATTAAATAATTAAGGTTTCGAAGGAAGCAAATGTGTAAGATAATGTAACATTGTTACGGTTTGTTATTTGCTTATAAGTAACCATTGTTATAGCTCGACGGTGAAGTTACGTGATACGCTCAGAGACAGCTGTCTCAGTTACCAGTACGACACACAGTACGATACTATGACATTGTTACGGTTTGTTATTTGCTAATAACCATTGTTATAGCTAGACGGTGAAGTTACGTGATACGCTCAGGGACAGCCGTCTCAGTTACCAGTACGACACACAGTACGATACTATGACATTGTTACGGTTTGTTATTTGCTAATAACCATTGTTATAGCTCGGCGATGAAGTTACGTGATACGCTCAGAGACAGCCGTCTCAGTTACCAGTACGACACACAGTACGATACTATGACATTGTTACGGTTTGTTATTTGCTAATAACCATTGTTATAGCTCTGCGGTGATGTTACGTGATACGCTCAGAGACAGCCGTCTCAGTTACCAGTACGACACACAGTACGATACTATGACATTGTTACGGTTTGTTATTTGCTAATAACCATTGTTATAGCTCGGCGGTGAAGTTACGTGATACGCTCAGAGACAGCCGTCTCAGTTACCAGTACGACACACAGTACGATACTATGACATTGTTACGGTTTGTTTTTTGCTAATAACCATTGTTATAGCTCTGCGGTGAAGTTACGTGATACGCTCAGAGACAGCTGTCTCAGTTACCAGTACGACACACAGTACGATACTATGACATTGTTACGGTTTGTTATTTGCTAATAACCATTGTTATAGCTCTGCGGTGAAGTTACGTGATACGCTCAGAGACAGCCGTCTCAGTTACCAGTACGACACACAGTACGATACTATGACATTGTTACGGTTTGTTATTTGCTAATAACCATTGTTATAGCTCGACGGTGAAGTTACGTGATACGCTCAGAGACAGCCGTCTCAGTTACCAGTACGACACACAGTACGATACAATGACATTGTTACGGTTTGTTATTTGCTAATAACCATTGTTATAGCTCGACGGTGAAGTTACGTGATACGCTCAGAGACAGCCGTCTCAGTTACCAGTACGACACACAGTACGATACTATGACATTGTTACGGTTTGTTATTTGCTAATAACCATTGTTATAGCTAGACGGTGAAGTTACGTGATACGCTCAGAGACAGCCGTCTCAGTTGCCAGTACGACACACAGTACGATACTATGACATTGTTACGGTTTGTTATTTGCTAATAACCATTGTTATAGCTCGGCGGTGAAGTTACGTGATACGCTCAGAGACAGCCGTCTCAGTTACCAGTACGACACACAGTACGATACTATGACATTGTTACGGTTTGTTATTTGCTAATAACCATTGTTATAGCTAGACGGTGAAGTTACGTGATACGCTCAGAGACAGCCGTCTCAGTTGCCAGTACGACACACAGTACGATACTATGACATTGTTACGGTTTGTTATTTGCTAATAACCATTGTTATAGCTCGGCGGTGAAGTTACGTGATACGCTCAGAGACAGCCGTCTCAGTTACCAGTACGACACGCAGTACGATACTATGACATTGTTACGGTTTGTTATTTGCTAATAACCATTGTTATAGCTCGACGGTGAAGTTACGTGATACGCTCAGAGACAGCTGTCTCAGTTGCCAGTACGACACACAGTACGATACTATGACATTGTTACGGTTTGTTATTTGCTAATAACCATTGTTATAGCTCGGCGGTGAAGTTACGTGATACGCTCAGAGACAGCCGTCTCAGTTACCAGTACGACACACAGTACGATACTATGACATTGTTACGGTTTGTTATTTGCTAATAACCATTGTTATAGCTCGGCGGTGAAGTTACGTGATACGCTCAGAGACAGCCGTCTCAGTTACCAGTACGACACACAGTACGATACTATGACATTGTTACGGTTTGTTATTTGCTAATAACCATTGTTATAGCTCGGCGGTGAAGTTACGTGATACGCTCAGAGACAGCTGTCTCAGTTACCAGTACGACACACAGTACGATACCATGACATTGTTACGGTTTGTTATTTGCTAATAACCATTGTTATAGCTAGACGGTGAAGGTTCGTGATACGCTCAGAGACAGCTGTCTCAGTTACCAGTACGACACACAGAACGATACTATGACATTGTTACGGTTTGTTATTTGCTAATAACCATTGTTATAGCTCGGCGGTGAAGTTACGTGATACGCTCAGAGACAGCCGTCTCAGTTACCAGTACGACACACAGTACGATACTATGACATTGTTACGGTTTGTTATTTGCTAATAACCATTGTTATAGCTCTGCGGTGAAGTTACGTGATACGCTCAGAGACAGCCGTCTCAGTTACCAGTACGACACACAGTACGATACTATGACATTGTTACGGTTTGTTATTTGCTAATAACCATTGTTATAGCTAGACGGTGAAGTTACGTGATACGCTCAGAGACAGCCGTCTCAGTTACCAGTACGACACCGTGTACGATACTATGACATTGTTACGCTTTGTTATTTGCTAATAACCATTGTTATAGCTAGACGGTGATGTTACGTGATACGCTCAGAGACAGCTGTCTCAGTTACCAGTACGACACACAGTACGATACTATGACATTGTAACGGTTTGATATCTGCTAATAACCATTGTTATAGCTCGGCGGTGAAGTTACGTGATACGCTCAGAGACAGCCGTCTCAGTTACCAGTACGATACACAGTACGATACTATGACATTGTTACGGTTTGTTATTTGCTAATAACCATTGTTATAGCTAGACGGTGAAGTTACGTGATACGCTCAGAGACAGCCGTCTCAGTTACCAGTACGACACACAGTACGATACTATGACATTGTTACGGTTTGTTATTTGCTAATAACCATTGTTATAGCTAGACGGTGAAACTACGTGATACGCTCAGAGACAGCCGTCTCAGTTACCAGTACGACACACAGTACGATACTATGACATTGTTACGGTTTGTTATTTGCTAATAACCATTGTTATAGCTCGACGGTGAAGTTACGTGATACGCTCAGAGACAGCCGTCTCAGTTACCAGTACGACACACAGTACGATACTATGACATTGTTACGGTTTGTTATTTGCTTATAACCATTGTTATAGCTCTTTGGTGAAACTACGTTATACGCTCAGAGACAGCCGTCTCAGTTACCAGTACGACACAATAACACACGGAACACTTTGTGCTTTTACGTGCTGAACTGAACAAAGCCTTTATGAAAATATTGTTACGAGAAAGTGTGGACGCTCGCTTTGAGTCGACAATATTTCACGAAGTTACCCCCGGCAATGAATTTAATTTTTTGCAATGGCGTTTTACATGTTGTATTACACCTTCTTTGTTTTTCTTAAATACAAAGTAAAACGTTTACATTTACAGAGCAAGTACATTTTATAAATCGTTTGAGTGTTATTTACATGTTTTCTTCTCAAAAGAGTCATGAAATGCGAGTAGGTCTATTAATATTGGAACGTCTGTAGTTTGTGCATATAAAGAATTTTTTTTGTAAAGAAAATAAAACACACGCGATTTACATTTAAATACTTTATTGCATTATTATACCTTTATTGTATATCATTATTATATGTTCGTGGAGATAGTGTTAACAATGGTTCAATGAACGACTGACTAAAGTTCGTCTCTATCCAAGATGCACGCCAGTAAAGAGGACTACTCAAAGGGAGGCTTAGTTCCCGCTCACTGTGCAAGGTAGTAAACGTCAAGCTTGTCATCAGGAAGGATGCACAGTTTTAAAAAAGTGACCACCAATGATTTCTATTCAAATAACAAAAACCATCCGCTTGACAATAGCGAAGCTCGGTATTCGGTCCTTCTTCAAAGGATTGACCATAATTATCTCTTGCACAAGACAAATTATTTTATTAACTAAAACTAAAACACTACACACTAAACACTGTTGTTGTACTTCTTTTCTTAGAAACCCATTATGAAAATAGCTTCTCTTGAATATTCATGGTCGAAGGTCCATGTGGTTTGGAGCTGTCTTTACTATGCTAGAAGGTTTTGTGGTTTGCCAAATAAAGGAGATGATTGACAACAATAGTCTCCAGTAATAATAAACAGTTCCGTTTAGTTCGCATTGTGCCGGCATGTATTTTGAATTGAGACGAACTGTAGTCTTTCTGCATTACATTCTCTTGGTTTTTAGTATTTCGTTTTTTTATTTAGAAAGGATTTAATGGAAAAATCCAGCTACGATCGCTGTAGATTATTTCTTATTTTGGTCTCCTCGTACGACAGGCAGAGCTGTACTGGTCGCACTATATCGCAGACCCCTACTGGGGTGTGTTAGTGATATGTAGTTACTATTATTGTAACATAGGTACAGCTGCAGACAAGCTATAAATCAGGGGTATAGAAAAGACAACTTCTTTACCCAAAAGTTTATTACCCGCAATTGTTTGAGGTTATAAGAAATTCTGGTGTAAAAACCCAAATTTCTTTTTAAAAAACACAAATTTTCCGTTTTTCGTGATTTCACAAAAATGATCAAAAACGTAACAATAAAATCTGGGAGGATGGAGTTATGAATTTATGTTATAAAAATTTATTTTATCATTATTATTATATTTACTATTTTAATTTTCGGCGCCAAATTTAATTTTTTTAAACTGATTTCCACAATGCTACCAAATCAATAAATAATGCGCACTAAAAGGCGCAATTTTGCGAGTTAATTCGCGTTTTGACCAGTTACATCAATTTCTGTGTGACTTCGCACTATACGTGAGATTTCGCGAAATTCGCGTTTTCAAATTATGGTTTGACTATCTCTAAATTATGTTATTTGCCAACAATATCACATTTTAGAAAATAAAATGGCAATTAATAAAAGTTCGCGAATTTTGTTAGCACCATTTTTAACTACTTCTAGCAATTGTTTTGATATTTTCTAATACAAATCCAAATGTAGGCATTCTTAGATCAGTATAAATTTATTAGATTTAGGAGAGCTCTTAGATAAGACAAGGATGCCGGCATACCACTCATTTACTTTTGTCGCCCGCTGTACAAGCCGTGTTCCGGTGACCGAATACGCCTGGTATATTCCGCAATCGAATATGCCACACTTGAACTTGTGAACGTCTCACTTGTTATATTAGTTATTGATTTGTTTTTTTAGAAACCTGTGAATTATCATTGGCCTACGTTGCGCATCAACAAAAGAGCGCGCGTGTAAGATAGCAAGAGATGATATTCGTTTGTATAATACTTGTCCAGAAACAACTTAACAGATGTTTCGTCATAGACGAGCGATTCGTGGCCAACCAGTGAGCCCCAATTATAAATGCCGATCGCTGATTGGTCACGAGTCGCTGTCTGTGATGAACATATCGGTAAGGTTATGTGGGACAAGTGTAGATATGTATGTATATTTATTTGTTTGTTTTTTGGGTTTTTTCACACGAGTAAACAGAAGTGTTCGACTCACCCAACACTGCCAGACGTCTCCGAAACGTCGGGCAGTGTTGGGTGAGTCGAACACTTCCGTTTACTCGTGTAAAAAAACAAACAAACAAACAAATAACATATATCCGCGAGAATATGAGAACTTACGTGTGTATATTTATGTATACCTACTTGGTAAGTGGTAATGCGGGTCTGATTCGAACATTGTCTATAAACTACTACACTATACTACACTACTACATCACTACTACCCCGCTTGATGATGACAACTCAGAACTTGTCGAAACGTTGAGAAGATCGGTTCTCTTTAGAACCCCATCAACATCAACACAGAGGGACTTTCCCTTCAGAACCCACCAAATAATATTACATTCCATTGCAGATAGGTCTTAATTTTTTAGTTTTTATCAATAGTTCAAAAAGCCATCTCGAATACACAGACACTAACCACAGCAAGGTTAACACTGATAACTGGACACGCCGGAAGAAGCAAGGTATATCGTCAAGGATTATGTAATAGTGAAGTGGAGCATGTGACAGAGCATTGAGATACAGATTGAATGAAGAGAGCGCCCCGGCTGAGGTGTCTTTTGTGCCCGACTCGAAACTGTCCCAACCTTTTTATTTTGTCTTGCGATTTATTGAATATATTTATTTCTGAAAACAACATTCGTAAATCATATTGATTTTCTTGCTGTATATTGTATCGTGGCTAAATATTGATCATGCGACTTTTTGGGTTTGTGTCCTACGATGAAAACAACATAACATTCTGCAAATTGTTTGTGATGTGATAAGAATAACTGATTCAATTTGGTGAAAAGAATCAGTCCAGACCCTTACCGGGGGCAGGCTCGAGTCGGTACAATAGACACCTCAATGGGGGGCGTCACTTCACTATTACATAATCCGTGACGACACACATTGCTTCTTTCGGCGTGGCTTGGCTACTTTACCAGTGTGACAAATAATCGCACCAAGTATAAATTACTTTATTGGGATTGAACAATATGAAACTAGAAACATTATACCCAGCCAGTGAATTCAATAATTAATTACTCTTAACGTCTTCAACTAAATGTAATGTCAACTAATTGCTGTGGCTGTGCAAAAGAGAGACAAAGAGTGAGAGAAACGAAGAGAAGGGAAATTAAGTTAATTAACGTGCTTTAATAAGCATTCAAATTATTTACTAAATCGAAGTTTAGCGATAAAATATGTAAAATATGATACTGCTTACCCTTCTAGAGTTACACTGTGATTGAAATAACGACGGAAATGTAGGCTAATTGAAAATGAACGAGATTGATATAAAGTAATGGAGAAAAATATTAGTGTTTGTTGGCGAGGGGGGGGGGTGTGGGAGAGGTAACGAGAACGTCGAAATTAAATATTCCTGCCACATCCACACTTAAAATTAAATAACTATTTACCCACATTTTTCATACAGACATTGTTTTACTAACCAAAGGATTTCAACGAGCCTGTGGTTGAAACAAGTATCTAGTCGCACATTCTGGAAACATTAGGCCTACTATTGCTATCATGTTTTGTTCTAGCCAGAAACTATCATGCCAGAAATTCCGAACTCGCTGTACGTGTGAGACAAAATATAAAACATTAAAAGGCTTAGTGGTGTGCTATGCTGGACGTAAGGTAAATACATGTCTGATTGCCTTATTTTTAAAGACAACATTAGAGCGAAGTTGAAGGCCCCACATTACACGAGTTTCAGCATATTTCCCACCGTACTGTATTTTTGATATAATAAAGGTTTGTCAAAATGCTTCTTAAATGCAAAATTTGGAAAACGTATGAACGTTTACCTGACTATTGTTAAGAAGTTCTTCTTGCAATGGATAATGGCAGGTAAACACGCATCAGGAACAAAACACTTGCTCTTGTCATAGTTTCAAAAAGAAAAATTAGAAAATGTTAGTTGAGTGTTCAACAGAAAAAGCTTGAAAGCGCTGAGCATTTTAGGTGTTTTGATCATATAACATTTTTAAATGTAATTCGATATTGAAATTATTTTCTAATAACGTAGGATTAGTTATTATGTTAAGCTATAACGATATGTTCCAAACTGGATGCAAAAATAATTGTATTGTGATGAAATTTATACCATTTGCGTGTCACTGAATTTGTCCTGTACTATCACAATCATAATCAATGTGATTTGAAACATACGGACGAAAAACATTAAATTTTCACACTCTTCACTCTTTTACACCTTTCATTCAAAATAATAAAGTATCGAAAGTAACGTTTTGTCATTTCTGTCTCCTAATTCTATTTATTTGTACCAACGAGTGAACGCTTGGAAGATCTTTTAAAGCAATGATCTGTGAGGACGGTAAAAACTTGACCCACACGACTTTGGTGTTCTAAAAAGCCACATGTAGTCATGTACACAAAGTCGAGGGAAACCACTCAGAAGAGTATCAGTTTTCTAAATTATTTGACATATAAACGACGGTCTGGTGTTGATCTTGGAGGGGAGGTAAGAGGTTGATACCACACCGAGGGTGAGAACTTCCAATAGGGAACACGCGTAAGAAAATTTCAATCGATTTTTAAAGACCTCGTCTCTTATTTAATAATTTTGTGTCTTTGAATTTTGAAAAACGGATCAGTCTATGCCTCAAAATAATTGGTTTGGTAACGATAAATAAAAGGGCACGAAAAACGAGGCGCCGCCATGTAGAGTGGATTTGACGTCATGGTTTTGTACTGTGTAGTGTGTACGCTCACCGCCTCAGCGATTGGTCTGTAACGCCACCAAATACTATAATAGACGCTATCGCTTAATACAGGAAAGTGGCCGGTAAATCGCGAGACAAGTGACTACAGCGCTCCAAGCGGCGCTGGCGTGATCGTACTACTTGTTGTTCATGGATAGGCGTGCGGTTTTCTTCAGATTCATTTGCTAAATGTCGAATAATTATGTCCGGAGGTATTTGCGCCGTTGCAATGATTGTGTTCAAGTGTTTTTTAGTAAGTACTTCAATGTACTTATTAATTGTTATGTGAAAGGTGCGAAAGAGATTGCTGGCAGGCATGTTAAAAACAAACAAAATGTCAAAGCTAAGAAGATAATGCACAAACGATCAAAGATAGTCTGATTGATATTTGGGCTTAACGAAAGATAGTCTGACCTAAAGATATTATATCACAAGTCCAAATGTAAATAGGTTTGTTAGTTTTTCCTGGGATCATTACTTCAGGAGTAGCTCAGTCAGGAGTACTCAATACGACTCCCATTTCCGTTACAATAGGGAATATGCGACATCTTTTTTTTTAGCATTTTACTAGATTAGGATTAACTTCCTGAATACAAAAATATTTTATTTCGATGACATAGAATAAAGTTTCATTTATAAAAACGAGCTGAAAGTTTCACACATATTTATGGCGGGAAAAACGGGGCATACGTCTCTTTCCATGTATCAGCAATCAACCAATCATAAAATTATAAAAAAAATAACGCTTAGTTGAAAATTATCATATCCAAAATCATATAAAATTGAATGAATATCTAGTACGCCTAATAATTAATTTTGAAGCCCAATTACTATTAAAAACAATAATACCAAACCTATTTTCATAAAATATCAGTAAATATTATGTGTTGTTATTTCTTATCAAGCAGACTTGACAACGGCGGTCACATACAGTTTAAAAATAATATTGCGGGAAACAGATAATCAAAATCTTTGAACATTTATAGAAGTATAATGAGTTAATTTTAAAACTTTTAAATTAGGTTTATGATGTCTT
This sequence comes from Isoperla grammatica, assembly GCA_945910005.1. NCBI lineage: Eukaryota > Metazoa > Arthropoda > Insecta > Plecoptera > Perlodidae > Isoperla > Isoperla grammatica. Next base: position 69,663,388 of record OX246738.1, read on the forward strand.
TAGATGAATAACAATATATTCCACGTACTTTCAGAGCTGTAGAAAATTCATGCACATTCCCTATTACGTATTTCCGGATTACTCCTGGCGTAAAATACTCCAGTTGAAGCAGGACAAACGACCAAACCTAGTGTGTTGCATACAAATGTTAATAACCTGTAAATATTATAGTTATTATAGTTATAGTAGTTTTTCTTTTAGTTTGCCGACACTGAATGAAATATTTAAATGTATAGGCATCTATGTTTTAATTACATTGACAGTCCCAAGGTTGGCTTGGATTTTTTTTCTTACGTATTGGGAAAAAAAATTGGGGTGGACATTCATTTAAAGGCTGGTCCACACAGATTTTTTAAGCATAAGATTTAAGGTTTAACGCGTAGTCGTAAAATTGGATCATAGGAAACACGTACTGGCGTTCACACAAAGTTTTAGTTTTAAGACATTGTTTTCATTGTTGTTCTTAAAACAACATCTTAAAACCTTAAATCTTATGCTTAAAAAATCTGTGTGGACCAGCCTTTATGTGTTCTTCCTCAAACCAAACTTATTATCACTGTTCCTCTCTTCTTATATCATATGCTATAACACTATGGATAAAATAAGCAAGAAGGCCATCATCCTATCATCCCATGCATTAGTGTTCCACTGCTTCACAATATCTTAAAGTGGTATGCCTAATTTTTTTTTTTATATCTGCTCCCTGTGTCCAACAATGAAGTCGGGAAGGGGATAGGAAATTAATCCCATCATATTCTGGCCCTTAGGTACATCGAAGCCGGCTGGCCATGCCTGACGCTTCCCTCATGTTAAATAATGATGTTAAATGATTTAAGTGAGTAAGAGTTTTAGTGAAAGATCATATGCTAGCACAGCACTTTCCACAGGATTTCTTTCACATGCCAAATTTCCTAGGTTAGCCTCCTGCTAAGGAGGCCTGCTTTGTCCTACTTGAAATTACCTTACTCTTTTGGAAGAATGTTGGCCTACTTATTTAATATATAAATATAATATAACGAAATGGAATTTCCTTCCACTCACTTTTTTGCACAACACGACCAATGGTATTACCGTACTAGTTAATTTCAAATACCCTACCAAGTATATTACGAGCATTACGAGTATTCTCCTGCTTGTCACGTAAGCGATTGCGTAATACTAAACAAGCATTTGATTTGAGATGTCCACTACGGCTTCAGAATAACATTTTGTTCAAACTCTGAAACTTTCCAACACCGAAACGTGTAAATATGTCGGAACGAAACAACTAAACACACACCAGGATTTGAAATCCGCGGTCAATCATCACGCCAGCGCCACCGGGAGCGCTGATGAGCGTGTCTCCTCTCCACACAATAGAAAAGGGGCGGAGTTTCCTGTATTAAGCGATAGCGTCTAATACAGTATTTGACGCCACGTCTACAGAATCATTGCGTCACAGCCACCTGTACGCGTTTCAGATCCCCAGTTTAAACTTCAATAAATGCGACCACATTAAACCTATTTAAAAATTTCTTCTTTACTTGGGACTCTCAATAATATACTTTTTGTATCTGTTACTATTAAACTAAGTGTTTGGTTTAACAAAAAAAATCGTACGCGTGTTGCCTATTTAAGGCTAAATACCAGTCTAGTCTATTATTAGGCCGATGAACTATCTAGTTAGGGCAAACCAAATTCAAAATCTCTCATGACGTAACAATATTTGAACCTTCGGATTGGTCGCCCTAAGAACACAAGGGGCAAGTCTGTAGCCGGAGTCCTGAGGGACATGTGACAGAAGGAAGACGGCCTTTGGCCGAGTAGGTCAGAACCTCGCAAAACGGCCGCGGGCCAAGAAGGTGTACAGAGATAATGGCTGGGTTGGACGAGTGCGTAGTCTTGTGCTAGTGAAGTGTTGTTTTAAGAGTTAGTCGAATAATAATAATCATAAAATTAATTAATAAAGGAAGAAGTTACAATGAACGCTACACAACAAAAGGACAATCAAACAACAGAACCACAGCTACAACACAATATAGACAGTTATCAGCCGACCATTCCACACCAGTTCTCGGGCTGCTACATCAGTTATCAACACCGACTATCTTCCGTACCACAATCATCAGCATCATCACGACCGTCTCATCAAGCCATCTCCATCTCTCCAGCCAGCACTATAACAGCTATCGGTTTTTTAACTTTTACCCATTCTATGGCCATAGGTAGGTAAATTAGTAACTAGCGATATTTTTTCCAGATTATTTTTGCTATTCGTTAATTCTTTCTTGTTATGTATTTCATTTTGTGTGTATATTTTATTTGTAATTTCATTTAATTAAATATTAAAATGTATACCATTCTTTTTTTGTATTTTGTTATTCCATATTATCCTTTAACCATAAATTCATCTTTTTAATTAAGCAATGACGACATTTTAATAATATTGTTCTTTACAACAAACCGAAGTTTGAGCTGGCTGAGGGTTTGTTTTGACTGTTTCTCCAATATTTCATTTGATTTTATTTCCTTTTTTGTCCGTACAGTCTCATGTGCAATTGTACGAACATACTATGCAGGCACATGATCATGTAGAAACCCCACGTTCTACATCTGGGCAAGTGCTCTTGCATTTTCAGGCCGACAACAGCGAATTATGGTAAGTATATAGCTGTCGGCTCCGACCCCGGCCTTAATTGCACTTGCAGCTCTAATCAAAGCAAATAACACTTCGTTAGCGAGTACTGACAGACGTCTGGGCTCACCGAGGAGCCTCACAAACTGACCCGTGGTTCACATTCTGATACACAAAATCTACTTTCTTACTTAAAATCTGAAATATGTAGGCCTTTTCTAAAGGATTCCTAATTGTCGCCAAGTGGTTATTCATTGTTGATTATTTAAAACAAATCTTTATTTAACATTTTTTATTTTTAAAGCGGGTTTTATTGATATCTTCAGAAGGATTCAACATATTGAAAAAATTATTCCTACGAGGAATTTGCTTTTGTATCAATTTAGCAATTAATGTCAAGACGAATGTCATTACTCATTTCAATATGTCATTCATTCTTAATTTTAGATTTATTACACAAATAAAAATCTAACAGCAACTAGCATACACACGCACACGCACACGCACACGCACACACACACGCACACGCACACGCACACGCACACGCACACGCACACGCACACGCACACGCACACGCACACGCACACGCACACGCACACGCACACGCACACGCACACGCACACGCACACGCACACGCACACGCACACGCACACGCACACGCACACGCACACGCACACGCACACGCACACGCACACGCACACGCACACGCACACGCACACGCACACGCACACGCACACGCACACGCACACGCACACGCACACGCACACGCACACGCACACGCACACGCACACGCACACGCACACGCACACGCACACGCACACGCACACGCACACGCACACGCACACGCACACGCACACGCACACGCACACGCACACGCACACGCACACGCACACGCACACGCACACGCACACGCACACGCACACGCACACGCACACGCACACGCACACGCACACGCACACGCACACGAACACGCACACGAACACGCACACGCACACGCACACGCACACGCACACGCACACGCACACGCACACGCACACGCACACGCACACGCACACGCACACGCACACGCACACGCACACGCACACGCACACGCACACGCACACGCACACGCACACGCACACGCACACGCACACGCACACGCACACGCACACGCACACGCACACGTACACGCACACCAAACACAACATAGTTTTGCTTCTGGCACTATCATAGCATTCGCATCTAACCTCTTGAACCGGCACGTCTCACGCGCGCTATTTCAAAGAAAAATAAGAAACTTCTGGCGTTCTTTCATAGATTCCTAAACGTTATATTCCAGTTAGTAGAATGAAGAAGTGTGATTGTTTCAACAACACCATCACACGAGCGTAATGTATCACTAACGGACCATTTCAATTAATTGTTATAAAGTGGAGGGACTTTGGTGCTATCTTGGACTCGGCAATTTTGTCAATATAATAATAAGAAAAGATATAGTTTGGGACCACTTTACCTGTATATAGTGTTTTCCGTCCTCGATGACCCCATACAGCTTAGTCGCCATGTGGATTAAGCAAGGCAAAGCGCAAACAACATGTTGTCAACATAGTACACGTTTCTAGCACTCAAATCATTCCGTGATCTAGAAGAACAGAATATTTATTAACCTCTGCATGATAAAGATTCTGACAACATATCATCATCATCACAAGCAAAACCAAGAAGAAATGCCAGGAAATACTTATAAAACAAAATGTGTAACAGTAAGTTTATTTTTCTAATTTGTTGTGTTGTGAGGGCACTGTTGTACGTACTGAATAATATTTACCAGTTTATCTATTGAAGAATGTTCCAGTTTGATTTATACTGTGAAATGCGCCTAATCCAGCAATTTAGTCGAATGCTCACGGCGGCCGTACAATATTAATGGCAGTAAACAGCATCAACTATGTCAGCCGGCTTCCGACACGATCTGAATACTGAATACATAACCTCTATCAGCTAATTATGCCAGGAATGTACAGTACACAGTACACAGTAGACAGTACCGCCGTGATGCATTGGCGCACTAATTGAACAGAACATGAAATCCTTTGATTTGAGCCCACCAATCAAACAGCTAAGTGTTTACGTCATGGTATTATCAATTATTGCTGACTATATCCAATATTGTAACTATCTTCATGTGTATGCAATTACATGTAGCTGAGTGTGGTTTGCAGCACGGCCGCTCCTGTAATCCGCTCTTTCAGTGGCGTATCCAGGGTTATGGAGTTGAAACCCCCCATGCTAAAAATAATACAAAATAAAAATACACGGTGGGAAGGAAGGAAAGCTGGAGAGTGAAGGTGAACTACCATTTTGATAATTTATTGTTTAATAACGTACGTACTACCTATTCTCTCCCGGGGCCATGCGGGGTAGGAAGGAACAACTTGGAGGAAAATATTTAGGCGGCTCCTCTTTTCAAATTGACCGATTATGAAACGTGTTCACAGGTTTTAAATGTCATATATGAAAAAACAAAAATTTCTCCGGAGGCTGGGGCTATCGCCAGACCCCTACAGGCTTGGGATGTTCGACTTCCTCCCCCCCCCCCCCCCCTCAATTATGAATTTCTGGATACTCCACTTGTCCACTAAAAGGTTGAAGCTCCGTTAATTTATATAGCCACATTTGGGGTAGGTTAGGTTAGTCAAGACCTCTGGCCGGTTTTCCGTTGATCTATAGGTCCCGCCTAGTCAAGTGGTCTCAACGTATTATAACTAGTAACATGCTTGTGAAATAGTCGAGTACAATGGTACAAAATTACTTTTTTACATATCTAGTCTAGTTCCTAATATATACTGGAAGAAGGTCCATTAGTGATGATTCACGACCTTGGGTTGTATACCTGGAACTGTCGGACACAGCGGTTTACCATCATGACTAATGAGACTTGTGCACTATACTAAGCGGGATACCACCCTTACGAACGTGTGAAAGGACGCCCAAGTCAACAGATCTTCAAAACCTGTTAACGTTCGTTGAAACAGCGTGTATGAAAGGATGGTAGACAAGGAACTGAGGTCGGTATGAGACTAGCTACGTAGTGACTATAGTATAAACTTACGTCTGCAGCACTAGAGAACAGTCGTCATTAACCTTGAAGTTTTACAATAACAATTATGTGGTATATAATTATATAGTATACTAATTTATCTAATAATATTTATGCTTCTACGAATTGTTATATGTGCGGACTGCGGAATGATAACTGTCTCACATCTAGTTCACGTCTTCATCCGCATAGCACTGCGTAGTCTACTGGAACGTTATGAATACATACAGGTCTTCAATTCAGCGTCACAGGTCAACCCCTTGGTTACTCATTTCTATTTTGATTTATCTTTTGTTCATAATAAACTTCGCCTAATTTACAAGCTATGTATCGGCAGACAGAAGCTTACTATGATTTTTACTTTTTTTGTGGTGACAAAAATAAACAATTAATAATAATAATCGAATAATAATAAAATAAATAATAATAATAATAATAATAATAATAATAATAATAATAATAATAATAATAATAATAATAACAATAATAATAATAATAATAATAATAATAATAATATTATTATTAATAATAATAATATTAATAATAATAATAATATTAATAATAATAATAATAATAAAAATAATAATAATAATAATAAGTTCTCCATCCTGATGGTGGTTTTCGTGGTTTTCCACCGTACGAAGAGCGAATGCTGGGATGAGTACAAATCGGCCACGACCGTACATAGCATCCACAGTTTGGTTTGGAAAAATAATATGGACAATGATATATTTAATTAGTTCTTAGTAGATTTTAATAAGGTAAACACATGGAAATACTTGACATTTATGTCCGTACAACATGTTTATGCCGGTTTTGACCGAGTTTGTATGTATTGCAACAATAAAATAATAATAACAATAATAATAATAATAATAATAATAATAATAATAATAATAATAATAATAATAATAATAATAATAATAATAATAATAATAATAATAATAATAATAATAATAATAATAATAATAATAATAATAATAATAAAAATAATAATAATAATAGTGATAATAATAATAATAATAATAGTAAAAATAATAATATTAACCAATGACTAGCTACCACGTGTGGGATGTTAAAAAAATGTGCAGAATCGATTCTGCTTTTGATTTGTTTTAAATTGAAAACGATAAACATAAACACATTCAAAATTAACTTGAGAATTTATCAATTTGGTACATAAAAAAAGGAAATCATTCTACTTTTAAAGTTGTGCGTAGTGTAGTTAGAATAACCCACGTACAGGGTAACCTGTGCGTTGATGGTCTGTTAAAACCGTCCCAACGGGCGTTGAATTAGTTCAATAAATCAAACAGTCCAACAAAATGACAGTATTTTACAATATTGGCAAACATTTTATGACCTGCACTTTTTACTACTATTATGAAATATTTTCAGCATTTAAAGAACTAGGCTAAACTGTTGCTCTAAAAGACTCCGTGATAAGTGGTCTAGAGAAGTTTGTTTGCAATCTGTACTGTCCATTCACTAAACTGAGATCAGTGTCTGACCTTCGATTGCGCATGTTTCACAAAAAGTCTTGCCAAGCACCCACCAAAAGCTTCCACCCAGCAAAGCCGCATATCTCCAAGCCATATTACGTGCTCACCATCAAGGCTGGGTGTGGCATAATGACCAGGTTGCCAACCCTATCAACTTATTACCCGTAGACTACGGATGGCTACTTGAGAGCAACGAGTATGTGGCAGTCATGACATCCCTCGAACCTGCACCGGCTGCCGTCATTCAATTAGTTAAGTGCAACTGCTTAAAATCAAGGTGTGCGTCAAGATGCAGCTGCAAAGCAAAAAACAAGAGGTGCACCGAGCTTTGTGGCTGCTCTACTGAAGGCGAGGAACAAGAGTGCTTGAATACCGACAACACGGGAGATGAGGATGAAGACGATGATGATGAAGATGAAGAGAAAATCTAGCAAACGTGAGTTTTAGTAATCAGTCTATGAATAGTAACTAGTATACAATAATAATAATTATTATTATTGTTAAACAACAGATATCCATGGGTATGTTGGGATGACTTCGATTATTAAGTCCTTCACAGTGATACAATTATAACTCCGAAATAGTAATAAATAGATATTACGATGAAGGATGCCCTGCATTTCATATACACATCTAATTATTATTATTTGTTAGCAATATCTCCCTTAAATATTAAATGATTACCCTATTGGTACAAATTAATCGATTTATATTTAAATTCTCTATAATATTGTCTTCTTGATATTTTCTGTGATATGAACCGTTCAAAAGTTATTAATGAAAACATGTATGACGTCACGACGCTCCTGGCGCCCTCTGCAGCGTGCCACGATGTGCCAGGTAGGTGCAAAATACTCGTATGGTATGCCGTAACAGAATACCGTTTACCGCAATACTCTTCCACGAAAGGCGCACGAGACCTTAAATGTTACCTTTTGCTCCTCTACTATACGCTACTTTCTTGTTTTATCCATGTCTGGGCTTCGTCCGTTGTTGCCATGGTGACACTAGTTAACAGGCTACTAAATATTTCATAATACATGGGCACAGAAATCGTTCTGATATAAACTGGAATGATAGTAAAATTACAAATGGACATCCAAGTTCTTCTCATAGCCCTGGAGTAGCAATCATCTCCCAACGTTGAAGATTTTCGGTTCGAATCCCACCACTAGAAACTCTTAGAACTCATTTACGCATACGTATTTGATCTCATTTTCTGAATATACTGTATATACTCTAAAAATATTCTAAATCCATTCAAACTCGTTTTTATTAGGCAGCTCAATTAGCAGCGATAATTTATATAATTCTCACTACTGGAACTCAACCATGAGCTTTGTGGTTATTTTTATTTTTTGTAATTAATTAAATAATTAATGAAACGCTTGGTATCTTGTATCATTAAAGCAAAATTAGGCATTCAGCAAAATATGTACCTCGCTTCGTTAATTCCAACACGATATAGGGACGCCGACGCGCACTTGTCCTGTCAAGTACCTAATCCCGTACACGGGACATCATTAAGCATCATTACCGACCAATTTTCCTCTTTTCAAGTTGAAAAAGTGAACATTCCAACATGATACACGCCGTAAATTTACACGGGTTTAATACAAAAAAAAAGTGATTTTTTTTCTCCCCATCTGAATCGCAAGCTTTCAGTTTACACAATCCTATTACAAGGCTCGTTATTTGCCTTCTGAACACAACATGACTGCGAGCTGGAATCGTAGCGACGAGTCACTTTATAACTGTCCTCCTCCACTTTACATTCGGCACTTTTTATGTCTATTCATCGTATTTCGTATTTGTAGGACGACACATTCGACAGCCGATTTGAAGTGAAAGAGAGAAGAGATATCGTATGTAAACCCGCCGTATGGGACCACGCAACCGAGGATAATCCTTCAAATACCTTTTATACACATTACACATTTCCATTTCGATTTCATTCGTTTAGAAGAGCGATGGGGATGGGGGGGGGGTTAGGTGGGGGGGGGGGGGGATGAAACGACTAACGCGACGCACGAAGGGAAAGTTGATATAATTAACAATGGCTCGTTATTTTCAGCTGTCGAAATCACTTATCACAAACGCAAAGCCAAAATTCCAATTTCAATATGTGTAGGTCTATATCAATGTTAAACAAAACGAGAATAAATTCATTTACTCTGGGTTTGACAATAATGTTTTGAAGAAAATAATACACATTTAATTTTGTAAAGAGAAATTGTTTTTCATCTGTGTGAAACGTCCTAGTAATTTATTGGACCACACTGTCAATATGACGGATGTATAGGACGTTATGATTGAATGTGGTTTAATTGTGTCTAGTTTATGATTTCTATGACTTATGAAAGTTGATACTGTGATGGATTTGGCACGTTTTAAAATTCAGCCATTTCAGTTCTGAATGTTTGTTGTATTGAATGTTGTATTGATGTTTGGTTACAATGGATTGGCGTCGCTTGTTCGTGTTTGTTATTATTATTGTTTGCTACACACTGGCGCACATTATGGTAGAAGAATCAGTAACACATATGATGTTGTCGGGTAAACCCGTCGACTTGTGCCCATTGACGTTGCACGTTTCAGGGTTGTGTTTCGATCCGCGTATTATCACTTTGACAACTTTCAGTGGTGAATAAGAACGTTCCATAAAAATGATATTAAAATTATAATATACAACTACACCTACTCTTCTTTACTTTGCCATGTGTATTGTACAAAGAACGAACATGTATTATGAATTATTATCACTTGTTCTCCTTTAAAATACGTCCCATGGAACAAGTAACACGGATAAGACGAATTAAATAATTCTAAAGGCCAACACCCAGTTTAATCTCAGTTTATACTCAGATGGAAAAATAAGTTGTACCTAACACTGAAAGACGGGTCGATTCACAGTCGGGTCAAACTTCAAACGCGGAATCAATTATTATTTCCTGAAGTAATTATGAACGTGTAGAACACGCGCTTTTGGTTTCCATGTGACACACGAGCTATTTTCGACGAGACGAGATTTTTCTTATTTTGACGCTCCTCTGCTGCTCCCCTCTATCGCTGTGACCACGCCTTATCACCGTGGCAACCCAACAATCATATCATATTCATTTATTCATTTAATATTATAATTTTTATAATCAGTCATATTTGTTATGCTTGTCGGTGGCCGCCGAACTAGGGAGTGGAGCCCGAGCTTCAAACTATGTCACACTAAATATATCTGCACTCTAGCATGATATACCAAATCTAGTTAGTTAAGTAAGATGTAAAAATGCAACGGTTCTGGATACCTGAACCAAAGCGTTTCAAAAAGAATTTCCCAATCATATACTTCTGCGGGGAAAAGAGTTCACCTTTGCATAATCTCCTTCCAACCAAGTTCCTGGGGCGAAGCTCAAACCCTAATCCTCAAGATGCAATCGCGTCGGTTCCCACAGAGTGATGCAGCTTACTGCTTTTGCTAATACCGAATGCTTGAATCAAATCATATTCATAATCTTAGAGTTCATGGAGGCAGACTTTTCAAAAGAGCTATAAATTGCATTCGACTTGGAAGAGCCGGAAATAGACATCCGCACGAAACATTTCTTATCTAACAAAAACGACAAATGCGTGAGAAGAAGAATGGGGGTACATCACGTGCAATGTTACAAATATCAGCCTACACACTACACAGCCTTGGTCAATCTCGACCATTGGAGAGTTACTACGTTATCACGCAGTGGCGTCCAGGTATTCACAATGATGGTGTCGATTATCCCAAACAGGAATAGGTCATGGACGATAGCCCCAACCGCTGAGGCGCTTTCGTCTTAGGCGATGTTTTTTTTATATCTGACGTTTCCAACGCCTACGAACCCGTTTCATAAACGAGCAATGTGATAATTAACCCCCTGACCCCTTCCACCCATTACTTAATCCAACATATGGCCACGGGAGATACTTTATTTGTAGTATATTAAATAATCAAAATGGTAGTTTTCTCCTCCGTAATCCTTTACCTCCTTCTCTCCGTGTATGTTTATTATATTATTTTTTTTTTCATGGAGGGGGGGGGGGAGGCTTGAGTAGATACGCCAGTGCTACCACGTTTTAAGTGAACTTTTGGTCTCCTTTCTCCTATCTCCAAACACAACTAAATAAACCTAGGCCTTTATCACTTTTCACTACCATCATACTACACACGCGTTATTTCTGCCACAATGTTGGCTGTATTGACCGGTCAGTTTGCTCTAGGACTTGTACTTGCCAACCTGACATTCTATGAGAACTTACGCGCATCTATGACGTCTGGGGTGCATGGTTACATGGACATACCTAACAAAACGCTCGTGACTAATGCAATGAGTGCCCTCTACTAAGATACATTATAGAGATAGGAGAGAAGGACATAATCTTCCCTGAGAGAGTACGGCAGTTACGGTCCATACTAAAGTGTATTGCAATGAATCTGTGGTCCTAGGATCCCGCCCTCCTTCCCCTACCTCACTCCATACATCGAATCGCCGGGTAGTACCGCTACCCCTCGCGGCTGGCCTGAACCGGCGATTCGAGGTATGGAGTGAGGTAGGGGAAGGTGGGCGGGATCCTAGGACCACAGATTCATTGCAATACACTGTAAGTACGCAACTTGTTGATTCTCGCACGACGCAGTGGTTAGGCCTATTCAAGGAGATGTGACATAAACAGCCACTCGAAAACAATGCACATTGTACATTGTCACTCTTGCCCTGGCTGCAAGGGTGGACGGACGTGTGTACGTGAGCTTTCGTTCAACCGCAGCGTTTAACCTTGTATTGTGGCTAGGTGTATCGTGTGTGAGTGTGCTAGTGCTAGATTAAACTTCCGGAACGTTCACCCCCTGCCACCAACCCGTGAGATTCATCTATGGATAGAAGATACTACGAAATTCACTCAAGATCAAGTGGAAGTTCACCAATAAGACTGGAGTTAAGACTGGAGTAAAGGTATGATTTACATTAAATGTATTAGCAATCTATTAGTAGAGAAAACAATAGAACCATTCTACAACTATTTGACCTACATAACTGAAGACGGAACAAGTCACGAAATACCTCTAACTAACGAGGACGGTATACTGACATAACGAATACATAATTATCCACTTGAATTACCAAACAATGAAATCAACATTACATTACGTCAATATGGCCACATTCTAGGTATTAGGGATTAAGTCTGGGGAAAGAACATGTTTTATGGGGTTAAAAACGGTTTACGGTATGTCAGGATGCATGTCAAAACAAATATACCGTCATACATAAACATCAATGGTCACAAGGTTGTCGTTACTAACTCGGGACAAATACAAGCTTGTCGCATATGTAACGAGGCGACGCATCTGAAGGCTGACTGCCCTAAGAATACAGGCTCGCCAGTACCTAGAGTACAACGTAACTCAGTATCCCCTCAAGGCAAACCCACAGCGATGATACAAACCATCAACGCGGTTAAGTTAAAAAACAAAATATATCCACAGATAAGGAAATAGACAGTGAATCACGTGGACAGAAACACAACCTTGGTCCGACCATGATGATGACCCCACTCGAACTCTTCCGCCACCAATCAACACAAGGACGAACAACATTGATATCCGTTTGAATGGCTCTATGGACACCGACCCAGATGACGTATATAAACAGAGTGACAACAATGATACTGACGCGGAATCAAGTAATTGTCACTCACCAATGACGTCAAACCGCGCGAAAAAATTAATCTACGACCGATCCCGATAAGAAAAGCAAACGATTCCCTACACAAACAACAGAGCAATAAGGTAAATGCAACTGATCAAGCCCAAATGGTAAACACTAAGTACCTAAAATCGCACCCAATTGCAGCCGGTGATCATTCAAATAGCAATTGAATTAACAATTATTGTTCTACTTGTACTTCAAGATGCATATCTTCAATTCCCATACGAACAATATGGAGAATTTTAATATAGGCTTGGTCAACTACCATGGTTTTTCGCGAAAGAAGTCCCTTATCGAAAATGTATGTTATTCGCAAAATCTACACTTACTAAGAGTAACTTAAACCTGGACTTCTAGTCGCTGCAATCTTGGTCTTCCTGGATTTACAACTTTACGTCGAGACCGTCCTTGACCTCCGAAACAATCTCCTCGAGGAGGAGTGGCTCTTGTCTTCAACCCAAACATCCCCGCAACTCAGATAACCCCGCCTATTTAATTTTGTCATCTAGAGATTATACCCAGCAGTATCCAGTGTCCGTTGGGAGCTGTGCTAATAGCTGTCATATATCTGCCTCCTTCTCATCGTCTCTCCAACCTATTGTTTTTCGAATACTTAACTTCCTTCTTATGGGAGATATGGATGCCAGACATATTTCGTTTGAAGACACTTGCTTTAACCCCAATGGTTCATTCTTCGCTGACATACTCATAGATTTACCTATCTAACGCTTCCACAACAACAACCCAACCTTCATTGGCCCCATGGAAGCTTAAATAAATAAATAAATTAAATAAATTCACATTTAGAGTCTACCCACTCAGTAACTAAACTGATTTGCAGTGGGGGACTTTAATTAAGTGACTAAACCAACCCTGTAGGCTCATCCCGGATCATGTCCTTGTGAGCGAAAGACTCTCGGGAAGGATAGGGGAAATTCGTATGGTACCGTCCATCACCAGCGACCATTTACCCCTTATCGTGGCCGGTGACATTCTACCGCCTCAACCACAACGTCAAAGATGGGAAATTATAAAAGACTTTAATCACGCTAACTAGGACCTCTACAGGGAGAAAATCATTCACCTTCTACCAGAAACGGTCGACACGTCCAATTGTCTTGCCTTACGCAACACTGCCGACGATCTTGTTTCAGTTCTGAAACAAGATGCCGCTCTAGCAGTACCTGTTACAACTGTTGATACCTTCCGCCCTTCTTTCCCTTCTAATATCCGGGCCCTCATACGCCAAAAACGGAAGATGTACAACCATTATAAAACTTCTCGTACCCTCTCTTTGAAAATTGAATGGAGCAGACTCTACGCCCTAGTATGGAGAAGAATAATTATGTACCACGAGCTCCAGTGGACTGCAGTGTGTGAGTCTTTAAATTACTCTGACGGCAAATCATTCTGGCAGAAATTTCAATTTCTTACTGGGCAAAAGTCTTCGAAAATTTTTCCTCTCCTCATCAACGAAGTGGTGCATTCTACGCCCTGAAGAGAAAGCGAACGTATTCTCCACTGCTCTGGAATCAATTCACAACTTCCCCGAAGACTCTTTTTTCGATAGTAATTTCCGTGCAAAAGTCGACAGATACATTTGAAGATGTGAACCACTTCTCTCCTCCTTCAATCCGATCTCTACTCAGGGCATAGCGTACCCCGAGCTGGTGAAGATGATCACCCAGACAGAACTATCAGCGGCTATCCATAAAGGACGAAACTCGTCTCCTGGAGAAGACGGTATTACCAAAATTATGCTGCAATATACTCCACTTCAGTTCATATGGTGTTCGTCTCCAATTTTTTCCGGCTGCCTAAATCTAGGATACATTCCGCTTTCCATGAGATCTGCTATTGTGGTTATGATTGAGGAAAAAATGTCCCACCAGAATAAGCAACACGCGTACGATTTTTGTTTGTTAAACCAAGCACTTAGTTTAATAGTATCAGATACAAAAAGTATGTTGCAAGTCCTAAGTAAACAAGAATTTTTCAAATAGGTTTAATGTGGTCGCATTAATTGAAGTTTCAACTCGGGGATCTGAAAGGCGTCGGCGTATGGGTGGCTGTGACGTCATAATTCAGTAGACGTGGCGTACCAGACCAATCGCTGAGGCGGTAAGCGTACACAGACACAAACCATGACGTCAAATCCCACAGGAATATCTGGAATATCTTTCCAAAACGAGAAGAGATCAAAAGATAGCAGCTTGTGGAAATAAGACTATTCATAGGTTGCACGTACGTCACATCTTTGCGCGTGGCGGCCACATTTGTGATCAAACTTTGACGTTGCCATGGATAAACAATTGAAGGCGGTTGTGGTAGAACACAGAAACTCTTCATTCTTGAAAATCCAGCCTGCTTTTTAAAATCAAATGTGTATGTGTGGTATTTTCTTTATTTTGTATTAATTATGTTTGCTTATTAAATTCTAAATTAGGCTTATTTATTTAATTTGAATAGTATTTGCTAATAACTAGGATTGGTCCTCCTCAATTGTGTCGCAATCATGGCCGCTGTGACGTCACGTGGGAACTATGAATATTAAAAGCATACATGTCAAGTGTCATTGCCAATGACAGTTAGTTCTGCACATTTTATTTAGTTTCAAAACAACATTTTTTAGTGGATATAGCGTAACTTTTTAACCTTTTGAACGATTTGTTAATTGTTGTTGATGACATTAAATCGACGTTGAGGCTTTTGGACAGTCAAATTTTAACGTGATATGACTTTCCGCTCTTCCGCTATCGACAGACATAAAAAAAACACAAAAAACAAACAGAACGAGTGCCGTAAGAGTGGAATGGGGGCACTCACTACGCTCGCTTGATATTACATCTTGGCGTATTATATTTCTTTTATGCAATATAAACATAAAGTTTGATTATTTATTTGTATTGTCTCCTTTGTTAAAATTAAATTTCTAAAACATAACTCGAAATTTAATGTCTCGTATTACTTTTCAAATGCGGAGGCTAATATGTAAAACAATATAAAACTCAATATGTTCGGGCCGTGTACAGGTTTTGATTTATTACGTCATACCTTCCCCTACTCTTTTTCCCCGCTCGATCATCGCGACGATCAGCACTTTTAATCTCTCATTGACTCAGTTCAGTTGCATTCTTAAAGCTAGTGTAGGCCTACGCATCGATGATACCTCTCTCTCGTGACAACACAGCCGGCCACCTGTTCGACCCCAAACTTCTGTTCATCGCTTCATGGGTTTCGTTGCTTCCACTATTTTCTTCCTTCTCTTCAAACCATGGTTTCTTTTCTCTTTACTTTAATCATCATCTGACGACAACATCCAGGCTACTGTCAGCAATCAAAGTAAGTTCTCAATCAATTCTCCTTTTATACTGTCCATTTGCATTCGGCCCCAACTCCATACGAAGTATGTTTAAAAAAGTAAGTAAATAAACATTATAATTAATAACACATTGAGGAGGTCAATATAGTTTTTATTTTACGATTAATAATATCATTTATGTAAATATATTATTTTTTATTAACCATGTTCAATGCATATGCTTTTGTATTTAGGTGTGCCCTTGATCACGGGGCTCTACTGGGAACCAATCTCGCCGCTGACCTCATAGTCATAAGCAATGGTTAAATATGATGTGTATTTAAATTGACTTAGATAATAAATAAATACATTTGCACTGATATACAAATATAAAATAAGTTATACAGCGAAAGTATAAAAAAAATATTAAAATCTTCAGCTTTCTTATTATTATTTCTTGTATGTCGGGTGTCGCTGCGTCCATTGTTTGTAAAAACCTAATCAGCTCTCTTATGCTCGTCGTCTAGCTTATCCTTTACTTCACAAAGACGCCGATAAAGTAATTATGTTCTTTGAATGCACAAACTTTGCAAACGCGGAGGAAATGGCCGTGTAGTAGAGTGATAGAATAGTAACCGAGTTAGGCGGCGTGCCTGCATATAAGCGGCGTTACGACTCAGATCTAAGGAGTGAGACCACAGATGTGACTCACATTGCCCTACTATACTAGTCTCAATGTAACTATAGGGAGTATTCAAGTGACGTCACACGACCATGTTAGAGGCCAACACGGAAATGTACATTTTAACTGCCAATTCATAGGTTGCACGTACGTCACATATTTGCGCGTGGCGGCCACATTTGTGATCAAACTTTGACGTTGCCATGGAGAAACAATTGAAGGCTGTGGTGCTAGAACACAAAAAATTCTTAGTTCTTTAAAATTCGGCCCTTTTTTCAACAAAAATTGGTATGTGTAGTTATGTTTTATGTTTATATTATTTATGTTTACTTTTTAAATTCTACATAATTATTATTTATGAAATTTAAATAGTATTTGCCAATGATCTAGGATTGGTCCTCATCAATTGTATCGCAATCGTGGCCGCTATGACGTCAAGTGGGAACTATGAATAGACAACGAATATGATAAACACAAAACATGAAGGTTTTAGCTCGTTTTACCTCTGCTAAAGTTCACGATTTTGTTTATATATGACATTGTAAACGGTAAAAAGAGTGGTCGAGACAGAACAGCTTATCGATGTTGCTTTTAAGGCTGTATATTACCCTATCTTGCGGAACACCCGACGTCGGTCTGTTAACATTGCTTAAAAATGGTTTTAATTTGCCCCAAAATAAAATAAAAATATGTCATCTTAAAGAGTTTTTATTCCAACACATATTTGAGTTTTGTAGATGTACTTATTTAGGTGTGAAGGGTACCCAGCAACATCACATTACAAAATCTAATTAAAATCTCTGAAAAACGGAAGTTTTGATTGGAACAAAGAACCATTTATAAGAAAGAGCACTAAATTGTCTACAGGCTGACATATTTTGATTTACATTTGGGACAATTTAAACACATTTTAAAAAACGTTAAAAATCAAAGTTATAGAGAAGAGTTGAATTTCAATCAAACGCCATTTGAAACATTGTTACAATGAGCTAAACCAATCATATGCCATTGTGACACCAAATATGGTTACCATGCGCATTATGTGATTACACTTAAACTACTGCCCCATTCATACAAGCTGTTTCAAAGAAATTGAACGATTCCTGGCGATTTTTTACTCGTAAGTATAGGCAGTGTTTGTATTCTTATTTCCTCATGAGCTGTGGAAAGACATCAAAGCATAAAGACTGTGGGAAGATCAAGGAAGAAAGCGTGAACTGGTGGTCGAGGAAGAAGTGTAAGAGAACATGACAAACCGTGCAATTCGATGTTATCAAACTCCGTTGGCCCAAGAATTGGTGTTAACCACACCCTGACCCAATTTATTCAGGAATCTATACTTAGCATTTATCACAACAGAAAAATACATTTCCGCAAGTGCGAGTATAAAAGTCGGACATGACGAGTGCACAAACCTCGTTTAAGTCACGCCCGACGTTTTAGGAGTTTATATGTAACAAAATTATCCCAAATGGACCTGTTTCAAACAGATGGTAAAAACTGGAGAAGTAGAAAATGAAGTCGGTACTATTGGATTTAGCTATTTCGTAAGCTTGAAAACACATAAGTTGAGGCCATTCTGCTCTTCCAGCTCTACTTGCAACATAATGCGAGCAATACCTTGTTCAAAGTATGGCCCCTAACAGAAGCAGTTAACACCTAACAGAGGTCAGCTTAACACGGCCTTCCTATAATAACCGAATGTCAGTTAACTACTGTTAGTCTAGCTGCTGTAAGTGGCCGTAGTATGACAAATTGGTAGAATAAGATTTAAGTGAACAGCGCCAGAAAGACTATACTATAGGGCATCTATATTTGACTACCGTGAAAGATAATCAAATGATTTTTCATTAATTTTAATAGCACCAATGTATACTATTTTAGTATTAATATTAATTTCAATCAAGACTTATTTTATAGAAACATTCAATTAGTATTGATTTTATTTTACAAACATCTATATAATTATAATCTTCTTTGCCTTCTTGTGATCATTGATAGTTTCAAGACGAATACAGATTATTAACAGAGAAAACTAATACACAGGAAATTTTTTGATAATATATTGAGCGTCTCACTGTAACCGCTGTACATCCGATTTCAAGGGAAGGTTTGCTTGCTATTAGTCAAGGGCATTCCGAGCTTGCAGTTCAGTTAAACACGACTATAGAGTAAAGAGTTATGGGCAGGAGCTAAAGTGTTGGGAGTAAATAAGTCTTAGAGAATACCGGCCAACTTCTTTAAAGCTGCTTTCGTTCACTTTACGAGCGTGGAAACTAAACTATAAAATAAGAAACGATGTCCGGATCTGGCATTAGGGCTCTTAGTAAACTCCGTACTTAGATACTTAGATACTTAGACGTACTGACGGGGGTTTAGCATGGAGTTACTTCAGCGCATTTCTACAACTAAGTATAAAAATGAACACACTGAACATTGACTTGCTAACTAAAATGATTTGATGATTTGCTTTGAACAAGACCGAAAGAGGTGACTCAGTGGTGAGAGCCGAGCGAGACTCGAACTTTGGGAGATCAACGGTTCGATACCGGTCACGGGTAGTCCTGCCTGAAGGCTTTTCCTAGTTTTCCTCAGTCACAAGGCAGATGCTGGGATTGAATCATACTATCAGTGTTCAGACATTCCTTCTCAACGTTTCCAAATACCGCAATACCTAGTTAGTCAACTTAAGGGCCATGGATTGTCCCTTTCACTTTTGGATTCATCATGTATGATGTGATAGTGAAGTGACGCATGGGACAACTAACAGCCTATCTAGCTGTATCTCGTTCTCATGCCTCCGGTGTAGTAGTCATACTATCAGCTCTCCTGTGAGAAGGCGTTGTGAGGACGCATTCCAATCACGGTTGGTGCACGTCACCTTGAAATCCCGGGGCCAATACCGTTGAAAATTGTTACAGACCATGTGGAGTGACCGTGTCGTCTTCGAATTTTACAGCGCACATTGCTTCTTAAATTCAAAATATTACTCACATTTATCTAGGTGCTGTTGGATGGTAGAATAGAATCACAAGACCCGTTACCGTTTCAAACAGAGTATCGCCCATTCTTGTTAACATGTCAAAATGTTTCCAGGGTGTTACAAGAAAAAAAGAGTGAAGCTCATATTTGCTCTCGATCTGTCAACCTTGGTTAACATTGCTGTAATTATAGAACAGGGGAACAAGAGCAATGTAGGATTGTTGAGGGATCCTAAGCGAGGAACTACTTCACGTATTAACCTATTATCTATTTTGATAAAATTATTAATTAATTGACACTTGGTGGGTTTTTATGTTATTACGTCGGACGCTAACGTCGAACGTAAAAGCATGGGAGCGCTCCATTAAGTGGAAGGCAATAATGTGTATAATCTACTTGTAACGTACATCGTTGGTATACAAATAAAGCAAAGTAGTACTTTTGAAGGAACTATTGATCTGTTAACAACCAATAACTATCTAAACATATGATATCTCGTTGCAGACGTAATGTCTTACATTATGTATACTCTGTGAACAAAACGCATGAAGTATGTCTAATAAACTTGTTTACACCTAGTTATTGGGTTGGCAGACATGTTGAATACATTGTCTGCACTCAACGCGGTAATTGGCTCGCCTGTGCGCTACATCACAACCACATTAAACTATTGTTGATAAGCTTCATCTCTCGCATCTAGTTGCACACACACTTGAAAACTTACATAATGTGTTTCATAAGTTGGATGGTGAACAGATTTACATATTAAAATCTGTGAATGAGAGCTTGATTAAAATACTGTTGATCTTATCAACATTTCTAATTAACCTTTCTTTCAAAGCGCGAACAAGAATCTTCTCGAGATAACTGTTCATTAGGAGAAAATTGTTGGAGCGGTTGTAATGAAGGATTGTCAAGTTTTACTTAATTTTCTAAGTTGTTTGCTAGCGCCAATTAAATACCGTCTATAGGATATTGTCGTGTTAAGCTAGGGAAGCTTGCATACAACTTTACCAAGTGGTGTAACAAAACCAACAAACATGAGGGCAGTGTCCTCCATGTTGTTTTCCTTCTACCTTACCTTGTTGCCCGGCCGTAGTAAGATAACGTACCACACTAATGCTTACTTTGATCCTCAATCTCAAATAAATATCATCGTACTTAAGGGCAAAGGGTAGTCTCTACGTCAAAAATCGCAGAAAAGGTTCATTATTAAATAATATCTCAAGATTGCAACAAGAAAGCGAAAATCTAAATCAGCAGAACTTTGCTTTGGTAAGCCCTACAGATTGAATAAAATATTATAACCATTAGCGTAGTATTTTGATTATAATTCGATAATTAGTAATACAATTAATTATTTATAAAAAAACATACTGATTATAATATAAGTCACGACTTAGCGCATTCAATGTGTAGGGCTTACTAAACCACAGTGCGCTGTTGGTTAAGATTTTTGATTTCGAAGCCCATTCTTGTGGTATAAATTAAAAATGAAAATTTGTTGCGGTTTTTGACGTAGGTGTATCCTTCCCTGTTAAACTCTGCCCATTCATTCATTCTATCATATATTAATATTTTATTTTATTTTCAATAATTTGTTATTAGTTGGGTTGGGTTTGGTTCGGTTCGTTTCGTTTCGTTTCGTTTCGTTTCGTTTCGTTTCGTTTCGTTTCGTTTCGTTTCGTTTCGTTTCGTTTCGTTTCGTTTCGTTTCGTTTCGTTTCGTTTCGTTTCGTTTCGTTTCGTTTGTTTTCGTTTCGTTTCGTTTCGTTTCGTTTCGTTTCGTTTCGTTTCGTTTCGTTTCGTTTCGTTTCGTTTCGTTTCGTTTCGTTTCGTTTCGTTTCGTTTCGTTTCGTTTCGTTTCGTTTCGTTTCGTTTCGTTTCGTTTCGTTTCGTTTCGTTTCGTTTCGTTTCGTTTCGTTTCGTTTCGTTTCGTTTCGTTTCGTTTCGTTAGCAAGCGCAAACAGTTTTTAAAGTTGTGCTCTTTTCCGTTATTGTATTTTAAATGTTTCCAAATCAAATTAGTGTTTCGTTGGAATATTTTGCCTTCAAACCCAAGGTCTACTGGATTTACTCCTAGCGGAGTAATTGCGAAGCGCACTGCGCGCGCGCTACAAGCGATCTAGTGGACCTTGCTTCAAACTAAGTGTTAGCGCCATTGTTACTGTCAGTTACCGCATCACGGTTGTCACGAGCCAATCAACGTTGCTATATGTTCAGTTCACAAGAGGGATGTGCTAATGTCATCGAGGTTTGAATACAAATAAAACGGATCAAATCGAGCATAGTTGTTTGCGGCCTCGCGTCATCGCGTCATTGAACGAGAGAGACCGTACGGGTTAACTTGATCGGGTATTGATACTCTTTCTGCCATTGAACAACATCTACCGGTACAAACTTGCGTCACTCACTTTTCTTGAAGCATCAATAGATCATTTTATTAGTCAACAATCATTGGTACTAAATTGTTTTATGTAAGCAATCTATGCATTCATTAGGAGCTCGCAATCTTTCTATGTATCAATTACACAGCACGCCAGTCTTACCTTGATTGGCATCTTGTGTTTTGCTCTTCCACGTGTTATTATTCTATAACGCACCAACGACGGATTGCCCCAGTTTTTCCCGGAAGCGGTGACATATTTATGTGAGATATAAAATTATGACCAAAGCCGCGCGTGTCAAATAAATATTTCAAAAGCGAGGAAAAGAGCAACACGGAAATATATTTTTAACATTGGTTTTAAAATAAATCACAACTTTATTGACTGTGTGAAACGTAGAATTGAAACGAATCAAGGAAAAGTGAGACGGTTGATATTTTAAGAGGTTTATTTGTGTATGAACATAATTTATGTGCTTTTGTGAATTCATTCCATCTGAATGTTGCAAATATAGTGAAAGTCAAATAAAGGTGCGTAATTACTATTACTAATATAATTGGATTTTCAGTATTATTTTTACATTGACAAGGACAGTGGTTATTCACATTTTTTTGAATAACAATTTAGAATGTACTAAACATTAGGAAATATTTTCTACACACTCATTATTTAGATAAGCAAAATAAAAATCTGCCAGCTCGACGAATAATTAATTAGTTTGCCGTGAAACACACCTATGCCAGCGCGGTGTGCACCAAGTTTATGTTGGGCGTCGTCAGTCTCTATGCTAATGTGTTGCCTTCAGACGGCCGGGCGGGATGTTATCTGTACTCGTGAACGTGGTCGGGATATCACGTTGGAGGATCGCCGATATTCCTCCTAGCGTTACGCGGAAATTGGAAACTGGGTACTTGTGACCTGCGGGGGCGGGGGCGGGGGATGATCGCGCTCGGCTCAGATTAGTCGAGTGGGGGTGGGAGGTAATAATTGTGTCGTGTCGTGGAATTATTTAGGTTAATTGAAATTAAAGTCTTAACCATTTTCATTTAAATGGAGGGTATGGAGTTTTGTGGTTGAAAGTAATATCGGATCCCGTTGAATGCTTTTATGTAGATTTGATTAACTGACTTGAAGATGCAAATAACATCTAAAGTCAATATGGAATTCAATTCATTTTTTAAAGTGATATCAGAACAAAAAAAAATACGGAAAAAAATGTGCTGGCGTAAAGAAAACATGTACCCGTTGTAAAGCGTTAATTTTATTTTGTAAATAGAAAAAGAATATAATTTTCATTACATCTACACAAGGATTTAAAAATCTATATCAAATGTTATTCAAATGAATATTACACTTATAAATGATCGTGTAATAAAGCAAAACCAAAATAGCCGATTATGAATTCCATCATCACATAGACTTTGATGCAAAGTTATTGGTGAAAATATGATGTACTAATATATGTGCAGCTCCGTGTGGCTCAGGGCGTATGGAGCGCAGTGACGTGGGTTCGAATCCCGCATAAGGCATAGACAAATATTTGTAATCGCCCTTCATAGCACCCCATAACTTCGTGAATGGCGGCGTTACTGCAATAATAGAGACTAGCAACAAGAATTGTCATTACGGATGTATTATATTTTATAAAGAGTATGTAAAAATAAAATTTATCAACACATAATTTAAATTGCCTTTCAAATGTTAGGTTTCATAACGTTGTATAAATATTCCCGTTAAATGGTACTTTACTTTCAGAATTTAGTGTCATATTCTTATTTTATTTTAAATCGTTTTCGTAAGTTAATTTTTCAAAACTTATTAACTATCTAAAGCAACGCTTATATAATGGGTAGAGCAGAGTAACATTCACGTTACGAAATAAAATGAAGATGCAGTAATACCCCTAAAAAAGATAACTGTGGGCAAGACGTAGTGTCACCATACTAATTAAGCTAATTTTGAATCGCGAAATAACGCGAAAATACGCGATAGCTTAACCACGAAATCCATGAAATATCTGTGTATTCCCGAAATAATACCGAAATAACGAAAATTTCTTAAATCCAAAAGTATGTGTTATAGTGTAAGAAAAAAAGCGCGGAAGAATTTAAAATATAAAGGAAGTATATAGGAAGAACTGTTTATACACACGAATGAGTCGCTTTATTTGTGATATTCCTAAATTAATTATGTATAACGTTTTTTTCTTGCATGTAATGAGCCTTAAAATAGCACCGCTTAACGCGAATTTTACATTAGAAAAACGAAATTCGGGAAAAAATACAACTATTTCTGTAGGGCTCTAATAATGGGCAATATAAAGCAATGACGTGTTGTGTAATGGGTCAAACAAACAAACAAATTCACAGACATAGAAGTACGCAAGTAATATTACATAGTCTTGGTTAGTATAAAGTTAAAGGCAATGTTTGCATGTGTACGGTTTTTGCAATATGGTCTCGTTCTTTATACGGGTAATTAGCTATTGCATTGTAGACAACTGTCAAACCGGGGGCTTGTGTGCAGTTTTGTACGTACCTCGTTTGAGGGTTTCAGAGACAAAAATGTAACTAGAGTGAAAACATAGCTTAAGGCATTAATTGGTTGGGTACATGCGCGTATTAAAGCAAACCAAAACATAACACAGTCATCCTAATGAAATGCATGGCATATACATGCCATACAATGGCGCAGGGGAAATATCATTACGAATATGCCCGACTGACTGACTGACTGACTGACTGACTGACTGACTGACTGACTGACTGACTGACTGACTGACTGACTGACTGACTGACTGACTGACTGACTGACTGACTGACTGACTGACTGACTGACTGACTGACTGACTGACTGACTGACTGACTGACTGACTGACTGACTGACTGACTGACTGACTGACTGACTGACTGACTGACTGACTGACTGACTGAAAGACTGACTGACTGACTGACTGACAGATTGAAAGATTGACAGATTGACAGATTGACAGATTGACAGATTGACTGACTCATCAACGCACAGCTCAAACCGTTTAACCTAGGAACGTAAACTTTTGAAGGTACGTAGGCCTAATGACCAAACCACCCACAAAGTAAGGATTTTTGGAATTCTGTCCCTAAGGGGGTGAAAAGGGGGGTGAAAGTGTTTTTGATTTCTTATACAACTAACATTTCAAAAACGTAAAAAGTGTTACAGAATTGAAAATTGGTACTTGGTTTCTCCAGTAAAAATAACGAAAGACGTGTCTTAAAGTTTTCGGAAACCTAATGAATGGGGGTGAAAATAAGTTAATAGTTTTTATGACGATACCAAGGTCTCAAAAACGAAAATTTGAGATGTTTTTCACGTGAAAATTGATATTTAGATTCCTCTTCACAAAATACGAAACATAAGTTTTATCATTTTGCGAAAATACAGTTAAGTCGTGAAAACGGGTGGTGTTTATATATTTCAAAAGCCAAACATTACAGAAGCAATTTATTGTTCAATTCTCCTTTAAAAAAAGGATGTGTTTTACAATTTTTCGAAAATCTAGTTAACGGGGGTGAAGGGAGAGGATAATTTTTTTATGACGACACCATCATAAATACCGAGTAAAGATGTGAAAACTGGTGGTGAGATTCTCCTTAAAAATAAAGAAACACGTTTTACCGCTTTCCTAAAATCCTGTTAAGGAGGGTGAAAAGGGGTGGTGATGTGGAAGGGGGGGGGGGGGGGGGGGATTTTGTGTATCTAAAACCGAAGATATTCGAGATATGAAGATTGGCATTCTTCTCAGAAAATAAAGAAGCTCATAGTATACCATTTTTTGAAAAACCAATAAAGCGTGGCAAAAAGAATAACGAATACCCAAAGAATACCCATTACTCAAAAACCGAGACTGTTACAGCCGTGAAAATTGGTACGTAGATGTGCGATCAAAAACAAAGTAACACGTGTTGTACTGTAGCAGGAAAAAAAAACGTGAGGATGAAAATAGGATGAAAATACTACGATCGGATATAGAAAATACATAATAAGGTTTATTGATACAATAGTTAAGTTACACGTCTGGCCTCACTCTGCACGTCTAAGCTGTAACGTGCGGGCAAGCCGCCCCTGCTTATATAGGTCAATGGGTAGGCCCCGCCTACTTCCCACCTGGCTACAGCTATTACGCACCCTAGCAGAGCAATGCAATGCACGTCATTGCAATACCATTTTCTGAAAATCCAGATAATAGGGGTGAGAAGCGGGGGTAGATATTTTAAAAAGATTCATGTATTCATGTATTCATGTATTTTAAATTAAAGTCCCCCACTGAAAATCAGTTTAATTACTGAGTGGGTAGACTCTATATGTGAATTTATTTTATTTTATTTATGACAAAAACATATGCTGATTAACATTGTAAACTTTAAAATTGGTATAGATATATTTTTAAACATAAACAAACGCGTATTTTAATAATTTTTTGTAAATTTAATGAAGTGGGTGAAAACAGGGGGTGATGTGGCTAAACACAAAAACGGAACATATGTTACAGTCGTTAAATGTGATATTTAGATTCTCTTTAAAAAATATTTAAACAATTGTTTTCCAATTTTTAGAAAATCCAGTCACGGAGAGGGGGGCGGTCAAAAGAGGGGGTGGATTATTTGATGAGCATACGTATATTTCGAAAATGGAAGATGTAACAAAAGTGAAAATTGATATTTAGGTGCTGCTCTAAGAATAAAATAAACACGTGTTCTACAATTTAACTAAAAAAATTGATTGATTGATTGATTAAGGTATTTTATTAAAAGGCGGGATAAAGGCTAGCGAAACCTTATCTTCCATCCAACCCTTTTAAGATGATACAGTACATGATACAATACAGTAAGGTGATACAATACAATAAGGTGATACAATACAGTAAGTACATAATAGAGAGACAAAGTGTGAATATTTAAAAGGAATAAACATAAAAAAGAAATATTATGATGGTAATAGACGCATAGAAGTTTCTCATCTTAATTTAACTTATTGGTAATTTTAAACATAAAAATAAAACGCTCAGGTAGACTTTAGATAATTAATTGTAGACGAGAACAATTGAAAAGACAGTAAACAATAATAAAAGTTTACCATTCATTCACCACATTTCTCCATCACTGAACACAGAAGGAGGATGTGAATTTTTCATTTAAAAAACTGAAAATGTTGTAGACGTGAAACTCGGCAGATATATTGTCCTTTAGAAAAGAAAAAAAACAAGTTTTACCATTTTCAGAAAATTCTGTTGGGGGGGGGGGGGGGGGGGGGGAGGGGGGGTTCATAACGTGGGGGTAAATTTTAAAATGAGTATACACGTAAACCTCAAAAACAGAAGATGATACAGACGTGAAAAATGTTATTTGCATTCTCCTTAAAAAATAACAAACATGTGTTTACCGTTTACCAAACATCAATTATTGAATTCGTGTAAAAAGAGGTCTGGGAGTGGGGGGGTTTAAACACATATATATTTAATCAACCAAACATACTACAGGCTTGAAAACTGGTATTTAGAATTCTTCTTCAATAATAAAGGAATACTTGTTTTAGTATTTGGTGTACACCAATAATTGTACGAAATTCTAAAATCCACGTGAGCGGAGCTACGGCGGGCAACTGCTAGTAATGTAACAGTTGTTTCCATGTTATTTCCCATAAACAAAACAAATCCATAGCAACAATGGGTGCCAGGTGTAGGGGCCTACTATGAGTTCCAACCTTATATGTAAGCAATTATTGATCTCAGTTTCTGTGTCACTGTGTCATTCATTGCGCTTGGATCTCATGATGTCATTAACATGCTATGTTGTTGGTTTAATAAACTAAGCTGCATGGTTAAAATAATCTGAAGTGATTAACTATAATATATAACAATTCATAAAATATAAACTGCAGTTATACAACCGGAGTTGGAACCAAAGCATAAATTAATATAATACTAATAGTAATAACAATACTGTAATAAAAATGATAATAATAATAATAATTATAATCATTATAATAATAATAATAATAATAATAATAATAATAATAATAATAATAATAATAAGAATAAGAATAAGAATAATAATAATAATAATAATAATAATAATAATAATAATAATAATAATAATAATAATAATAATAATAATAATAATAATAATAATAATAATAATAATAATAATAATAATAATAATAATAATAATAATAATAATAATAATAATAATAATAATAATAATAATAATAATAATAATAATAATAACAATAATACACATTCTTGAATTGTTTCTAATTGTTGTTTTTATTAGTTTTGAAAACTTTTCGCCAGAAAGTTCGTAGATATGTACGCGCTCGCTTATCAACGCGTCACACAACTGCGTTTTCTTAGTAATAATAATACTAAGCTAAGAACCATGAATGTGTCTGTTTGGCAAACTTGTGTGTTTTTGGTGGAGGTGCCGGGTAGGTGATTTGTGTTAGTAATAATATAATAATAAATATAATAATTTAACAATAATAATTATCATTATTATTATTATTGCCCACTTACTAGCTATAGTTGCCTTCTTTTTGTGGAAATATCATATCGTCATTTTATGTAATAAATTACGCTCTTGCTCTTACCTTTTGTATACATAAAGGAACATTTTACCTTTTATTTATTTTTTAAAAAATAATGTTTGCATCCTTAGCTAAATCATTGATCTTAAATGGAATTTTAGTTCTGGGGTAACGCAAACGCGGTGTCACATACATATATATACGAGTACACAACCACCAATACCTTTGGAGTCCACCAAATAGTTTACTTACTACTATTACCGGTACTTGCTAGTAAGTTTATATGTCAACATTTTGATACAGGCCCTTAGGTGTCTAATGTCCGGTCTTACGAGATCCATTTTAATATTTTGGGTGTCAGACGACTTAATCCTAAAGCTCCTAATTGGTGTTTTCCTTGGTAAACATGCTAGCGGAGGGTTAAATATTTAGCTGGTGGTAAAAAGGCCGGGCATAAGTAGGTTCTGCAGACCTCAAGAAACTCAACAACTCATGAGATAAGCGCACAGAGGTTGATATTTCAATATTATTTTCATCTCCAATTGTGTGGATATCTATAAATATAAGGTTTGTCGTTTTCTCATGTGTTTTGTATATGTTTTTTGACGCACGTTTGTTTTAATTTTTTTAAATACCCTTCAGTGTCCCACTCATGTAGTATACGAGTAAATACTAAATAGCAACCTGCCCAACTAGACTATTACCACAATTATTTATCTGTGCTATTACAATGGAATCTCTGTGGTTTAGGGTGTATTCACATAATGCGCATAGCGGCCATACCGGAGGCCACAATGACATGTGATTGGCAGTTCATTGTTATACTATGTTTCAGATGGCGTTTGGTTTTAGATTTTTAGGGATTAGATTTTAGAACTGTTCTCTATAACTTTGTCTCGATTACTTTTTACAGTGCCGTATGATAATCATTTTCGGGTTTATCGGGGGATATAGTTGGTAATATTCATTGTATAACAACATAATTTTGTTGCCTAGATATGACCGTTGTGACGTCACGTGAATACGTTCTTCCCATTATTTACACCTAGTCTAGATCCTACTTACCGTGCAGTTTCCTCGCTTCTCTTGTATATTCCCTGAATGAGGATGCACAGAGAAACAAAGACGACGATTATACTAGGCCTACTCTCCATCTAACTTGGATTCATTTTCTTGTACCTATTCTTACTAAAAACTTTTCGTTATAATTCAAAGCAAGAAAAAGCAAAGTCGCCTACTAGGGAGCCAGGGCAAGCGACTTCTTTGCTCTTAGTGACTACATTAAGGAAGTCCGATAAGCCTTTTCCTACTTTCAAAACTGAAAGTTTTCCTCTTATTTTCCTTCCAGTTGAGGTGGCGCGAACGCCGAGACTTAGGTTATTATAAATTCTGTCAAGAACTTCAAGTTGGTTCGCGCCGCTTGCCGCCCCTTTGTTTGAGACAGGGATGATATATCTCAAGTCGGACTCATTCAATGATGAGCTGTCTACTGGCTGTTTCAATGGAAGAACAATCTTTCGTTATTAGCACATTTTCTTGAAAGACTATTTCGATTGGTCTCCGTTCTACGCAATGCGCCTCACCAGAACACCGAGATTTGCATAAATATCTAAAATCGCCGCTTAGGAATTATGAGCTCTCCTATTAATTAACTAGCTGAAACTTACCTCACTGAAGTAACTAAATATACTGAGCAATATGAAATTTTAAAAACACGCAGGTGTTATTGTGGACATAATGTACTGTACGCAATGACTTGTAAAACATTTCAGTTGTTATCCTCGGCCGGTAGAAGAGCTCATCTAGGCCGCCCGCAACAATGTGGTAGCTCAACACGAAGGTAGCTGCACGAAGCAACTGCGCATCACTATCAAGCATACCTGCATAGTTAGCGTTACTATTTTAAAACATGCATGGAGTCGTTCCACTGCAACCGTGTGGATGCTGACGTCATAGGCAAAATGCCAGTAGATGAAAAACACACCCACTGATGGACTCCGAAATAATCATCATGGTGTGAGCATTCACAAGGTTGCTATGGAACCACTGTTTATGGAAAACAATCTCATGGTATTAATATGTCATACATTTAATAAAATATGCGGGAGAGGCAAGGCACATTCATTAGTCAATGTACACACACAGATAACGAAGTATAAAGTTCCATCACGTTAATAAGCAAGTAGCTGCAAACTTGAAAATTCTCAGAAGAGATGGGCGCAAGGAATTCGCCGCGGTATTTTCAGGTACCTGCTTGTTCTTGTCCTCTGCACTATGTGCACCAGCCTTGCTTGGTGTGTGCCTAAACAACGCCTGCCAACAGACTCGCTGATCGTATACAATATTTAGAGCATAAGAACATTAATCATTTTCTCAATGTTTCTGTCGTTCTTGTGTTTTCAAAAATACTATAATACTTGTGTGGTTTTTAATGATTACGCGACCTGGTTCTAGCCATTACTATCAGACCTGAAATCAGCATGTCAAGTCAAACCTAAGATCAGCAACAAGTATACATGTATACATGGCATACATGTCCTAGAACCAGCCACAATGATACATGCCCAGCCTATAATCAGCAACTAGCATACTTGTGTACATGGTATACATGGCCTAGAACCAACCACAATGATACATGCACAGCCTACAATCAGCAACTAGCATACTTGTATACATGGTATACATGTCCTAGAACCAGGCACAATGATACATGCACAGCCTACAATCAGCAAATAGCATACTTGTGTACATGGTATACATGGCCTAGAACCAACCACAATGATACATGCACAACCTACAATCAGCAACTAGCATACTTGTATACATGGTATACATGTCCTAGAACCAGCCACAATGATACATGCCTATAGCCTACAATCAGCAACAAGTATACATGTATACATGGCATACATGTCCTAGAACCAGCTACAATGATACATGCCGAGCCTATAATCAGCAACTAGCATACTTGTGTACATGGTATACATGGCCTAGAACCAGCCACAATGATACATGCCTATAGCCTACAATCAGCAACTAGCATACTTGTATACATGGTATACATGGCCTAGAACCAGCCACAATGATACATGCCCAGCCTATCAGCAACTAGCATACTTGTATACATGGCATACATGTCCTAGAACCAGCCACAATGATACATGCCTAGCCTACAATCAGCAACTAGCATACTTGTATACATGGTATACATGTCCTAGAACCAGCCACAATGATACATGCCCAGCCTACAATCAGCAACAAGTATACATGTATACATGGCATACATGTCCTAGAACCAGCCACAATGATACATGCCCAGCCTATTCGCCTTTAAATCGAGATGTAGGCGCGCCACCGTCGCGACCATCATGGCCGTCCGAGCCGGGATAAACAACGCATGGCTAACCTGTGTTCCGTATGTTTCTGGCAGTAGGTTAGTGAGTGACAGGGTGATGGTGTCTGTGATACACATTTATCACATAAACGCGTTTTTTGGGAACATACAGTGACCATTTGTCGAAGCAAATAGGATTTTAAACGGCTATCGTTTAATTTTACAGAAATAATATTAAGTAAACGGATACTATGTAAGCAAGCATCCCTTCAGACATCATAATAATACATGCAAAAACCACATTTGATAAACGTGAATATTAACTGCATTTGCTCATATAAAGCAGGTTCGAGGAAGTGTAAACATGACTATTTTGAATTTTCTATATGTAAGTAAGGCAAAGAGGGCTCCCGTTCATATTTCGGATCACAATTCCTTTTTTATCCCTTCTTCAAATTTCTTTTCATTCATTCCGGCCCTCTTTTCTACCTAAACGCCCACCGAACCCCCACGCCTCGCCCCCCCCCCCCCCCCAGTACCTCCCAAGCCCCCAAAACCAGAAATGAGTGTTCTCTACGACATAGGCATATACTTGCTAAAGCTAAAGGTAATTGCAACGCAGCTGAATCTGATAGGTATATGCGTAGGCATGCTAAATGTTAGATTCTAAAGATAGGTTTTAAGTTGATAATTTTGTATCAGTATAGCCTGTTATGATTATTGGTAATGGTAGTTGAGGTGTTTTAGGTCTCACACCCCCTTACACCCACATCCCACTACGCTCGCAATCTACACTTGAGGTTAAGTTTCCTGTATAATGCTGAATTTCAGTATTTGAGGTATAAAATAACATTAAGAATTATATTGTGACAAATACATTGTCACAATTCTGTTGAACCATCAAGTAAACATAATCTACCGTACGCATATTTAGTATTTTTTTATGAAATATATAAATTTAAAAAAATCCCCTCCAGTATGTGAGTAGGCCTAAATGTCAATTTATGTTAGGACTACGTATGCAATTTTTTTTACACAGCACCTACGAAATATATTTTACAAAATGATTTATTTAACGGCACAAAATAGAAAAAAATGTGAGTGTTTTTTTTTTTTTTTTTAGACTGAATACCATACCAGCATGCATTTTGACACCTACGCAACTGCGTAAGCGCCGAACTCATTCGGATTTTCAAACACGTCGTATTGAGAGAATATTTGTTTCGCTCGCCGGTTGCTACATTGTGGCATAGATCAACAAGGTATTGACTGTCAATTTTAACATGTTTACTGCCCGACAATAATGTTGATCATGTAATTCACTCATACTATCCATCGCCGTCTATCTGTATAACACACAGCGAATACCGGCCATCATTCCGTAACCTATCCCGGCTGTACTGGTTCTCGATTTGTCCGCCAGAGTTCAGCCACTTTGGATTTAAACTAGCATACTTGTGTACATGGTATACATGGCCTAGAACCAACCACAATGATACATGCACAGCCTACAATCAGCAACTAGCATACATGTATACATGACATGCATGGCCTAGAACCAAGCATACATGTGTAAGGCGTAGAATGTTCAAATCGATTTTTTTTCAATTTTTCAAATCATTTTATTCTTTTCTTTCTCATACAATGTAGATTATAAATCAATATACAATAAAGACATCAAAGTCATCAACATCATACATCAGGCACGTCCTGCGACTGTACAGATTATCTTTCTATTTCCGACACCGGGGCTGGAGAACAATAAACCGTTATAAATGTGCATTTTATTTTGAATTACTAATTAAATCTGGCAGTAGTAAGCAAACAACGTAGGATCGGTCATTGTGTGTCCAGTTTATTAAATTACTGAACAATTCCATGTTTCACTCAATCATTGTATCATACTCCATAAGATGTCAAGTACATGACTTCACATGATTAGAGCTTTGTATCTGTTTTTGGGAACAGAAGCATTTGATAGAAAAGTCGCTTCGAAGTCGGCTAGAATATCAACGGTGTTTAAAATCTAAAAGAGCTTGCTTATTTGGATACTTGCTCACTTGTTTCTTGTCTTACTTGCTCAGTTAGGGCTCAGTTATTATCTTGCTTGTTATCCAGCAGATTTTGACGCTTGCTCTTTATGTTGACTTCATTGAATGACCTGACACCTGGTGCTATATAATAAAATTACACATCACTAACCTCAAAATCATGACAAGAATTTAGTAAAATCCAACTTAATGTTTTACATGTGTTGGCCTGCACAGTGATTTCATTTCACTAAATTCACTCAACATTTATTGTAATTTTGAACACTTACATTGAAACACGGAAGCTTCCTCTTACATTTTCATTCGATTTCGAGGTTTTGTTCAGCATCCATTGTAGGCAAACATTTCAAGCAAATGAGAGTAGGGGGCTACACATTAAAATCTTCATTTGCTTCTGTGCCAAGCAAACTAGAATTCGCGAGATTTTGACTCTAAATGATTACGTTATGGCTTTGGAATAAGTCAACGAAGTCAACGAATCAAGGAAATGAGCAAGTAAGCAAGCATCAATTTTAGATTTTGGACACACCCCGAGTTTATTTGCGCAATTGTCAGTTACACACATTTGAAACTCTTCGTGCATTTCAACACAGCAGTATGCGGTGTGAGGAGGGGTGTTACCCAACAGATGGCATCGCATTATGAATAATTAGCGCGAAAAGAAATAGGAGGCAACAGTTTGCCTGAATCGCCAGAGCGGGTGCGATAGTAGGCCTACATATAAACAAGGAATGGTGGAGCGGAAGAGTGGCAAACTACTGGTTGATGCGACACAGCTTTGCTTAGTTACGGGCCGAGAGCTATAGGTAGCGCTGGTGACGCCGTCGTAACATTTAGGCTAAACATTAATGGTGTTGATAAGTTTTATAAATATTGTGTTGTTTTCGTTTATCCCTTCTATGAGAGGTGAGGGGCGGCGAAGTCACATTGCCCCCGCTTGGCCAAGAGTGGTGCTCGAATTTATTGATTGGATAGCACTGAAATTAACATATTTGGGATCTAGATGTTTGTTTGTATAAACGTACAGTAGATGTTCCAAATTTCACCATGATCGGAACCTCACTTCGAACGCTATCACGAGTCATACAAAAACAAAACAACAACGCTTCGCTCACGTGGTTACCGTTTTTCTAAGGCACAAATACATTTTACTCAGGAAAGGAGGCAGAAAATCGCGTTTTTGTACAAAAAGTGGAACAGGGCATAATTATATAAGTGTGCAGTTGGACACATTTTGCGAAGTTGGGAATATCACTTGTGCAGTTGAAAATCTCGTTTTGTGCAGTTGATAATGCTTCTAGAGCCACGATTTAAAATTTGAGTTTTCATTTCAGCATGTTTTTACTAAGGTTTTGCCATATTTGTGTGTGTTTGTAATTAAAAATAACCATGAAATTTAAAATGTATCAAAATCATTCACAATTGGATTATAGGTATATTTTTACTTTTGCAAAATAGTTTGTGCAGTTGGAAAAAATCCTTAATATACGCTCTGAAGTGGAAATAAATAGTGCATACTCTGCTTTGTTGTGTACTAACACGCTTGTGGATGTCTCCAGTATCATGTTGACTAAACTGTTATAGGCCGGACGCCGTAACAAAGAAGGTGTTGTCGTCACGGATGATGTAATAGCAAGTGACCTCACACCTTGTAATACCAACTTAAATGTAGACTACTACTCATTGCCTTACCAGAAGTAAACATGTATTGTTATTTCATAGGTTGGTTGACATGGGCCCTGGATTAAATGCTATTTTTCTCCCTCTTGGTATGTGTTTGTGGTTTAATTATGCAGGAATAAACTTTAGTTTTTTATTATCTAATTTATTATATTCACTTATAAATTAACAACTACTAAATAATGTTTGGGAAAATTTAAAGTAGTTCCGTCCCATCATGCTAGGCATGAAGGTATGAAGAAGGAACAGCTACGGACGACCTACCTTTGTTAATTGCTTTGTCTGTCTGCATATTGTCGTACCCTAAAGGCACAGGGAACGCATATGACCACTCTGAAAGATCCCGAGTAATGTTTTCAGTGTCAATGTTTCTTGATATCGGTAATAAATTTTCATAAATAATATTACAGGGTAAATCAGTTGAACACGGGCGTCACATGTTATAGAAAAAACGCCGCCATGTTTCCCCCATGTGAACTTAACTCCTGTCAAACACGAAACGGCAATAAAGACAACAGACCATCAAATGACAAAGAAATACATCAAGTATCCTAGCAACACACAGAAGTCAAAGCTTTCTTGATGGTAGTATTTTTAAGTCACGGCCTTCCAAAGCTAGTATTTTCTAACACCACCTTGCCGACCACTGCGATCAGTGTATTTTCTCTCTGACAGGTAAAGTGCGCGGATGAGCACTGCGTAAACGTCCACATATCACTACGCCGGCCGGAGTAATTAGTTGTGACGACACAACCTTCTTTGTTACGGCGTCCGGCCTATACACGAGCGTTGTATAACAATATCTCATGCTATCGCTAATGGCATTGAAAATATAAAATAATTGAGTAACCATACATTCCACAGTAATGGTGGGTTTACAGCTACGCGTTGCGAGCGAAGCGAGGGCGCGAGCTCCAATCAGCGGCCGAGTTTCAAGCAAAGAAGTTAATAGTTTCATGCAAACTCGGCCACTGATTGGAGCTCGCGTCTTCGCTTCGCTCGCAACGCGTAGCTGTAAACGTACCATAAGGCGTACATTTTAATTGGCTAGCTTGCAATTTTCAGCTAACAACACTGTAAATTTTCAATATCATGTGAAAAGATGCCGAAAGGTATTTTTACTCTGCCAATTAATTTTTCTCAGGTTGTGATTGGTTTTTCCAAAACGGACTCCATTGCCCATACTCTTATAATACTCTTCTTTTCTACCAGTATATATCTACATAATACATATTACAGTGAACATCCTTAATAGTTTGTTGCAAATATTCCTATCTTGATCTATCTTTGCATTTTCTTTAGTTAATTTGTGGTTGGTTTTACTATCTCTGTGTGTTTCTAATCTTATAACCATTGTATTTGTCAAGTTCATTTTCGACTATTTAGATTAGATGATAAAGTGGCACAAGTTTATGCTCACGTTCTTTACTTGCCCAATATTGACACCAGTCTATTTTGTATGGATCTATAAACAAACACACCACACATATTTTATAGCTTAGCACATAGCATGAAAATTAAAACGGAATTAAATTGAATAACATACACGCGCAAAAATTTCGTCCAAAACCAATATCAGTGCTTGATTAAATCTCGCAATATAGTTGTTTTCTTTCACTCACCACACTCGCGTGGAAAACAGGCTACTCGTTCTAGGACGGTTGAGTTTTGTTAGACGGTTGATTACAACGTCGTCCCCATCGCTTGGAGAGTTGCCACGGATGAAAGCTGAAGACGATTGAGTCCGCGAGGCGAGAAATCGAGCAACCTAAGGCAATTCTAGGGAATTATAGAAATCATGTTGGCGAAAACTGTCTACGGATCTCAAGTTGAGTCTATTCGTCCCAGTTTCCTGAAGCCGAATGTATATGGCTCACTCAAGTCCTCCTAAAGTTGCCCAACGTAACTAGTCTCGTGCTTACGAAAAAGCTTCATCCAACAGTATCAACTAAACTAGGAAAACGCTCCGTTTGACGCGTTGATAAGCGAGCGCGTCCATATCTACGAACGTTCTGGCAAAAAGATCTCAAAGCTAATAAAAACAACAATAAACAACAATTCAAGAATGCGCATTACAAACATATTTCCATAGCTTTTATACTTCCCGATATTGTGGAATGCAGTGCAATTTGCGTTGCTAAGAATTTTCGTTGTCATTCTGTCCAGTGTTTTCGCCGCGGTCCCCCACCGTTACTAACAGTTATTGACTGCAATAGAAATGTAATTTCTGCATCTAATACGTATCCAATCGCGTTTTAATTAGTATATTCGTGACCGGACAAAAATTTACTACAAGATAGCCACCTCACATTTTGCTGTTACTGTGTGACAGAAAAATATTTGCGAGTAACTTTTGTGTAACTTTGCCAATATTTATCAGATAGCCATAAAATGAACATATTTGTGACCAGAAGAAGCTTTAAAAAAATATGGCCATCTCACGTTTTGCCGCCATTTTGTTTCAGAAAAATATTTTTCAGTAACTATGGTGTAACTTTGTAACTTTTCAAACGATTTTGCCTCAAAACTATACACTTTTAAGCCACCTCGAGGCTTGTGGATGGTCCAAATTTCAAGTTGATCGGCTTTTCCGTTCGACCGCTATCGATGGACATAAAAACAAAACGAAACAACAGAACGAAGGGCTATAAGAGTCTCGTGGAGACGCTCGCTTCGCTTAATTACTAAGCGAGCGATGCGAGCGTCTCCACGAGACTCTTATGGCACTTCGTATGTTTTTTGTTTTGTTTTTTTTATGTCCGTCGATAGCTGTCGAACGAAAAGTCCGATCAACTTGAAATTTGACCATCCACAAGCCTCGATGTGGATTGAAGGTGTATAGTTTTGAGGCAAACCCGTTTGAAAAGTTAAAAAGTTACACTATAGTTACTGCAATTTTGTTTTCTGAAACAAAATGGCGGCAAAATTTGAGATGGCCATATTTTTCTAAAGCTTTTTCCGGTCACGAATATGTTCATTTTATGGCTATTTGATAAATACTGGAAAGTTACACAAAAGTTACTCGAAAATATTTTTCTGAAACACAGTAACAGTAAAATGTGAGGTGGCTATCTTGTTGTAAATTTTTGTCCGGTTACGAATATACTAATTTAAACGCGATCGGATACGTATTAGAGGCAGAAAGTACATTTCTATGGCTTTCAATAACTGTTAGTAACGGTGGAGGACCGCGGCGAAAACAGGACAACGAAAATTCTTAGCAACGCACATTGCACTGCATTCAACAATATCGGGAATTATAAGAGCTATGGAAATTAGAAAAAAAATTGCAATGTGCATTCTTGAATTGTTGTTAGCTGTTGTTGTTTTTATTAGCTTTGAGTTCTTTTCGCCAGAACGTTCGTAGAACGTAGATATGGACGCGCTCGCTTATCAACGCGTCAAACAGAGCGTTTTCCGAGTCAACTTCTCTAGCGGTCCATGAAAGTTCATTTACGAATATATTCGATACTTGGAAATTCCAAACACAGACTAATGAGGCTTATGTACTCTATTATGCGGAATACTGCCTTAACGAATGTATGAAAGAACACCAGGAAACTGTTACCGGTATATATCTTTGAATCAGCGTGCATGAAAGGGGCTGTAGCTAAGGAACTGAGGGGAAGGGGGCGTAAAATTGCTTCTATACGGAACAACTTTCACACGGAATAACTCCCACATTTCACAGTCCCGAAGTCAGTGGCTGCGTTGCCAAATGTTTAATATTGGTTTTGATAGTTGTTATACACGCCTAATTTGAAACTTACAAATTGAAATAATGTTAGTCTAATTATTCATATTTTAAATTTTCATTTTCAATCAAATTGTTTCTAATTAAAATTACAAATTCGTTACTTATTTTTATATTTTTTAATACCGTAGTACATAGTTTTTCATACGACGACCCGACTCACATATGCTAACATCGATAAAACATGTAGAATTTATAAAGGGTGTACATCGACCGTTTCTAGTTTTCTAAAACATGCATTACATAAAAAAATTAACTTCTAAATTGAAGCATTGACTTCAGAAAGTACCAAACATATGTGGTTCTTAGGTTTTTCAGCGGCCGATAAATCCAATATTGCATCTTGACTCCGCTTAATTATAATATACTGCCTGAACGAAATACGTGATGGTACAATTTTTACTGTGGTTAAAGAACACACTTTATTCTTG
This sequence comes from Isoperla grammatica, assembly GCA_945910005.1. Lineage (NCBI taxonomy): Eukaryota > Metazoa > Arthropoda > Insecta > Plecoptera > Perlodidae > Isoperla > Isoperla grammatica. The sequence continues at coordinate 69,703,480 of OX246738.1, forward strand.
GGTATAAAGTATTTTCAGTGCATCATCTTAAAGGTATTTTGTTTACGAATGTTTTAATCTACCGGTACAAATGCACCCGACATACCGGTAGATTAAAACAATTATAAACAAAATACCGATAAAGATGATGTTCTGACAATACTTGATACTCAAGAACAAAGTGTGTTCATAACTACAATAAAAATTGTGTATCACCATCACGTATTTAGTGCAGGCAGTATATTATAAAGCGGATTCAAGATGCAATTTTGGAGGTACTGGCCGTTGAAAAATTAAGCGAACAATATCTTTGATCCTTTTTGAAAGCGTTTCAGTTTCAATGTTAATCTTTTGGATGAAATGCATATTGTAGAAAACTGTAAGTAGATGCACACCCTTACTAAGTTGTTAGTTAACAAGTGCGTTAGTAGAGGTCTCATCGTTACCGTCCTCTGTAATAGTGAATTAGAGAACAACACAATATGAATGGCGAACTGTCAGTGAGGGACCGCTGTATATACTATTGCCACAGATAAGCTATTGCAGACATGCAAGTACCAGTGGACCTGCTTGATCGCCAAATTGGATTCTTGTCCAATGAGCTTCAAGAACATCATTCTTGTCATATTTGACCGTTGATATTCGTCATTCCTTTCCTTTATTTGGATTCTTTGCACGCTCTTATACGATTCTATCAAATGTCTTTTATCCAGAATTCAATTACGCATAATAAACTAAATGTCTCATATATTTCTCGTTTGTGATGATATAACATTTATAAATTCTTTCAGTTTCCCCTGCTTTTTCCCCTTCTCTCACAAGTGTAACAAGACTGTTTCCTAGATACCTTGTGGAAGCCTGAAGGCCATTCCAGACATGTGTTGTTGGAAATAAGATTTCGATTGTGATTGGTCAGTTGTATGGATAGGTTTTTAAGGTACTGACAAAAAATGAAATAAATTAAATGTCCCCATCTACGAGCGTACCGGCCGTTTCATATTCACAATCCCGCCCTAAAGTTACTAAAAAATCAATTAATAATTAATTAACGAAGGCTAAGGGTAGACCGCACAATAGTTTTATTTTTAAATTATATTTCAAGAAAGCTACTCGACATAAAAAATCTGAGTCACTGTGGTTTTGTGAGTCCTACAGACTAAATGATAAATAATACATCAAATATTATAATCAGTAGTGTAGTTATTTTGATTACTAATTTCATTAGTAAAACAATAAAATACAAATAACAACACTGATTATAATGTTAGATGTACATTAAGCAATCAGTATGTAGAACTTACCAAACTACAGTCCGTTGTTGATTCAAATTTTCGATTTCTAGGTCCATTCTTGAGATATAAATAAACTCTTACGCAAGTGATCCTCAAGCTTCGTCCAGCCATAAAGGATGACCATTTTTTATTGAATTCTGACTGGCTTCCACTGGCGCAATGTTGCGTTACCTTGTGGAATATATAACTTTAATCCATAAATTGTTGTCTAGTCATTTACAAAGATATTTAAGTAAAGAATTATTTGTAAAATTAATGCAATATTAAAAACACGAACTTATTTTTGGTGGACGTTTGTAGCAATAACATTCATACTTTCCACGTGACGTCACAGCGGCCATGATTGCAACGCAATTGATGCAGGCCTATCCTAGATAATTGGCGGATATTATTCAAAGCATCTATTAGAATTTTAAAAAATATAAAAAATCACAAATTACCACACATGCTAACTTTATTTAAAAAACAAACTATATTTTTAAGAACTATGAGTTTTAGTTCCAACTGAATATTTTGGGCTGGCGTGATTTAAAAAATATGTCTGTGGTCTACCATAACAGGCTTGAATTGCTTCTCCATGGCAAACGTCAAAGTTTGATCGCAAAGATGGCAGCCACGCGCACAGATGTGACGTACGTGCAATGCAACCAATGAATACGACTGACGCACTGCCTTGTCACCAAGTTTACCACGTTGACGACAGCGGACGCAGTGTTGCCAGTTCTCCGGCCGCAGACTAACAAACCACAAACATCACATAATTATCCACCGACTGAGTGGATGGTAACGTAATATGGTTCATAATTGCATATTGAGTTTATTTGCTCAGTACCTCATCCGCTTATCCGCTTTAGATTTAACATGTTGTTGTGGGTGTTGTGTTTAATATATTGTTTGAAAGGCGAGTCATATTGGTTTCATGCTCGAACATATTTCAGTGTAATTTACACAAGTGAGTTGTGATAAAAATAACTATTATGATAAACTCATGACGTTTCTGATAATACCTTCTATTCATTATTTTCCCTGTAAATTGTTGATAGAGATTGTTGAATAGAGATAATCTTGACTCGATCCTGCCTCTAAGTGGGACGAAGGAAGAGTTTCCATGTAAATACATTCACAGTAGTCACGTTCTTTTTCAAACTTTTTTGTCCACCATATGATTAGTAATTATTTCAATTTAATTATTAGTGGTGGTTTCCACTTGCCTTTACCTATCACACACACTGATAGCTGTACAGATGAGAGCATAAACAATGCGTCATCTGCCATCCGACGCGTTCAAGTTATCATGCACAATGGGTTCCAAAGCCCTCTAAAAGGAATAAAGTAGCAACGTGTTTAGCTCGTCTGCGAACCTATGCAGCAAACGTGACACCGCTCGTCAACGAGTTTCCTTATGTTTCAACCAGACTTAAAATTTATATTGTTTACATTCGAAATAAATGTTTCTTTCAAGAGAAGAAACGAACACAACAAAACGGGCTCATTGTTTGTTTTGTTATTCCGTGTATGCGGTTAGCCAGGGGATGGAATATTCTACTTGGTAACCAGTTTGTATTCACCACACATGCTACAGAGCCACTTTATCTTGTGCACTTTGTAGAAACACAATTCATTATTCAATAGAGGGTCTAAATATGGGTCCGGTGCACAGAACATACACTGGCTGTGTCTCCCATGTTAAATGGTACTGCTGATTCCAAGTACAAAGAGAATAGCGTAATTACACTACATGGTATCGATTGTAAAGAGTATTGTGAGCGCTTGCTTACATTTGGCAACACAGAACAGTCAAAACACGTTGTTGGTACAATCACTAGGTAGAGTGAAGATGCTTTTTGCACCAAAACAATCATCAACTTTTGATTTTTTATTTAGTTGTGGCTAAACCAACACAATAAATATAAACCTTGAGAAACTACAACTATACAAAAAAAAACTAAAATTTATTTAGGTAACTAGAAATGCTGACAGAAAAAAAAAATGGAGACAGAGAGTGGTTTGTAAGCGAACCCGCAGATTGATAATAGACACACGCAGTGGGCGGGACTTATCGGGCTAGTTCAAACTACAACTACAATCAGCAGGACTGCTGTTGAGTATTAGTTAGTACTCCCCACGAGAACAAATAGGGGATGACTGTATTTCGCGGTTACAATAAAGGTTTACACATGAATCGTAGTTTGTAGGAGAGTAATTCATCCAAGATTTTTGTTGTGAGTCACATTGTTTACATAATCCTTATTGATTTAATTAATTTATTTGTGAAAACTTTCATTACGTGTCTGAAGCTTGTTTACATTTACCAAGACAGTTGGTTCAAAACGAGTCTCCATTTTTTTTTTTTTTTAACATATACTTTATAACAGCTTACCACCTTTCCCATGTAGTCCACATTTACCTCCATGTGTCAGTCAGTATAGTTCATGAACTTTCCTTTCCTTCCGGGGCCTTATTACCTTATATTACCGGGTACTTATACTTATTACCTTATTACTGTAATTTGTTCCTTCTTGCACTTCTTCACATATTTCGCCTTTCTATTTGTGCCACATTTTGCGCCATATCTACGAATACAAGGCAAAAATACGACACTCTGTTTTCATTTTAAATAAAATTTAAAATCATTGACAATGAAAGTAATCTTATTTGGCTACCTATTTCAAAGACGGAATCGTATTCACGGACTGGCGGAAGACGGGGTGTATTTTCCGTGGAGTTTTCCAACTGTCATATCTAATGAATTAAAATGTACACGGCGTCAGAACGAGGGGGGACACTAAGTGGGCTCGACGTCCCCCCCCCCCCCCCCCCCCCAAGAGGAAGACGAAGAACGCACCAAACCCGCACCAGCTCGGCAAGAAAACAAATTAAAAATCCTGAAAGTGTCATAAATATTACAAAACATATCGTAAATATTATTGCTTATTCTGGGCAAGGTCTCGTGGGGAAATAATTTTTCTACCAGAATCCTGTACGCGAAAACCGAGGGGTTACCCGGAACACATTGGTTCAATCTTAAAACCTGATAAGAGTTCACATCGGATACAAGTTTAGAAAGAGTTCTGAAGCTGTTAAGTTCACAGTAGTTGATTGTGACTGTTCTACGTGGAGTAACCTGCCAGCTGAAGACCCAATTACAAATGTAAACACTATGACGATTGTGTCTAATTTGTGCATTATTGTTTTAATTTACATTTTTTAAATGAGTTCTAGGAAGACACGCGTATACATAAAGACACACTTATTCTTGTTTTACCACACTGTTAGTCCTGAGTTTAGCCGTTCATCGTAGATTAACTCCGGACAAATTGACGACTGCTAGAACACATGGTTAAGAATCCGCGGTTATTAAGTCGGAGATTAACAAAGTTTGGTGAATTCGGCCGTAAGGGCCAGATGCACAGTTGGATTAAAGGAATAGTCAGGTGAAAAACTAAAAAATCACCAATGAATCATAAGTGCATGAAATTCAGTTATGTGTAAAATAAAATTTACATAGGTTGCTTCAATGCAAGATAAAAAATAGTGAACATTTAGCTATACTACTAGATTCCCTTCGCCAGCTCTGCTGCATTTTTCTTCTAAAGCGTAGTACAGCTGTATCGGTTCTGAGGTCGCTAGCGCCTGCCCGATAGACAGAGCACTCATTGTGTAACGAGTCCAGCCAGCGCTCCGCGAAACACTCGGCGACTGCGGACAGTGCCGCTCAAAACAGATTGCAACTTTTCTACACATCAAGTCACAAAAACATTAATTGCAGGGCATTTTTTAGAAGTACACGTTCGTACTTAGAAGCATGCTATCGGTAGGGAAACGATGCACATTAAACCTCCTGATCGATTTTTGATAAGTGTCCTATTTTAGCAGTGGTTTTACTATCTCGAGGTAACATTTTTTTAGGTGGGAATTACCATGAGAAGAGTTGCTTGTTGCTACTTGGTAGCAACAAGCCAAAAAATCGCGTTTTCTTTAATTTTTTAACCGCTTGCTTTTAAAGTATGGTATTGTTTAGTCATGTTTTCCATATTTGAGGGTGGACATATACAAATGGTAGTTTTTTAGTTTTTCACCTGCTGTGGAGTTTGTTTTTTTATGGAAAATTGCATGTATAAAAACAAATCCATTGCAACCATAAACAAATCCATAACTGAACATGCATCTAGCCTTAGAACAAAACAAAACAATAGACACAACAAAAAATGATCATACTGCTTCAAACAATGGCCAGGCTTGACCGTCCAGTTTGGTCCCAGTCAACCTAGGCTATAGAGAGTAATCACGTGACGTCACAACGGCAATAATGTGGGGCAAAATGTGTGTTTAAACTTTGAGTTGTCAACAATAGAAGAGTATATTGAAGTATGCTTCCATAAAATATCACGTAGAGCCCCCAAGAAGTTTATGTAAATTATTGCGAGTGCCAATGTAAACCGCGAAAAATGACCAAAACAGGCATGTTTCTTTATGTTGCTTCTTAGAAGTAATAACAAACTAATGTTGGTGAAGAGTCAGAAGAACATCAACCACTAACAAACACTATCTGCGACATTTAAACAATAAACTGGCAATCGAACGTACCCAAAGATGCGTACACAATATGGCCACAATGCGCATTATATGTACGAGTAAGTTATGCAATAGAAAAGAAGAGAACCCAGGCAATGAATAGCGTTGAGACTGTACGGATAATTAGGACATGCAAATCAAATGAAATAAAATGAATAATGAGTATAATATGACAGATGAAATATTTTTCAAGAAGTGTACAAAAACATGTCGGTGCCCTACGAAATACGTCTAACCCATCTATGGGACATCTAAAAGTCAGGAACAATGACCGCGCTACGATGCAATAGCTGTACTGAATAAAACCGAAATTCGTATCGTCCAAAACGAAGTCGAACAATGTTCACGGAGCTCCACCTAAAGATTCGTCGCGTTATAACTGGCAAGCTTTTGTCGTCCTAGATTATGTAACAGTGAAGTGACGCATGTGACAACTACCAACCTAAATCTAGTTTTATCTCGTTATCATGCCTCGAGTATGACACAATATACGATCGCATAAATATCGGTAGTACAGTGTGCTATCAGCTAGTCTGTTGGCAGGCGTTGCCTGGCACATTCTGAGCGAGGTTGGTGCACTCTCAGCAGTGGACAGTGACAATTACCGGAAAATGCCGCGGCGAATTCCATTGAAATAGACCATGTAGAGCGACCGTCTATTTTGAGACGTCATATTGGCGACGAGCAACCTGATTGGAGGATGATGACGTAGAAGTCTGCGTTTACCAGCGTAACAAAACAAACCGGACAAAGTGCAATTCCCTGTCTTGTTTTTCGCAATAAGCGTCGCACTGATCTCAAACCCCACCCGTTAAGCCCCCCCACCCCTCCTCCCCTCCCCCCCCCCCGGTCTGCCCGCATCCACTAAAAGAAGTGTTCTAACAAACAGCAACGATCGCCACTATCGTTATTATCAATCTATCAAAAATACCAACTTCTGTAATGTATTTTATAGTGATGGGTTCAATAACGTCTAAATGATTATCAGCAAATCAGTAAGTAAATCAGTAAATCAGTAAGTATAGACAAGGAATATAAGTATCCCTTTTACAATTACCATTTGTCTAACCAAACCGCCAATATCAGAGTTCAAAGAATGTTTTTCACTTCGACGAAGACTGAAATTTTGCATGTTCACATCTTGTTTACTTTGGCCATGCATATATTGTTAAGTTAAAGTTTAGTCTTTAGAACTTTTACTAATGTTCATGTTGTTATTTGTGATTTATGAATATTTTACTGTGATAATTAGTATGTCTTTTCCTCTCTTTCTTTACATGTAAGGTATGCGCTGTGCTCGGCTATTTCGTCAGCCCGAACATGTAATTGTGGGCAATCATTGCGGCAACTTTGCTGACAGCTCGGCTCAGGAGGGTGCTGGCTCGATAATGTCGTCAGTGAGGCCTGGCCCCACTCTTTCGTGATTCTTACGGGAAGTTCGATTGGTAATTTATGACTTGGTACAGCCAGCGTAGGACAGAGAGGGGGTGACTGGGGTATGACGTAGGTGCAAGTGTACGCGTTTGTAAATCGAGGCATTCAAACACGAAACGGAAGAGGAGGTAGACTTGTGCCAAGGTGGAACGGTGGGAAGAACTAGGGAAGACCAAGGAGAAGAAGCCTGGAGGCCGTGGAGATACCGATCGTGGATATGGACCTAGGGGGGAGCCGAACCACATCGCGGGGTCAGAGTTAACCACCGGGAAGTCAAGGTAGGGGTACTACAGAGAACCATCAGACCCGGAATGCCCATAGACAGATTCTTCACGACTCAGTCACGTAGGGTAAATGTTTAAGTCAATAAATTGCGGTTCCTCTGTTGTTTGAACCTGTGTTGTCCTTCTAAGACCCTTAGAAACTGCCTGAAATGGTTTATGTCCCGATCCCAGTGATGTGAGAACCACCCTTAGAGCTACGCCCAATAACATCTTCGAGATCGACGTCTTGAGATCGTGGGTTCGAGGCCAAGCTAACGGAGTTGGATTGGAGACATGGTAGGTTCTCGTTACATCACAATATTACAAGGTTATATTGGTAGATGTGAAAGTGACAGGGTCATGATGTTGGTTTTTGTCAGATCGTCGAACACTTATGCACTCAACTGCAAAGAAGCATATTTTCCTTTAGCTTCGGTGCACATTTATTTAACTTTCTCTTTAATACAGGGCATAATAAAAAATAATAAAAAAAAATTAAATATCAAATTTGGATTTTTGCTTTCGGTCGCAAAAATGTTCTCTTGCTACAATTCTTGAACAAAAAACATATTTCTATGTCTTCTATTTTTTGTGAAATTTACATCTGTAATTATTATTATTTTTTTTACTTTTTTAAAGTATTAACTTAACTTTGTATTTCGAAGTGGATATAATAAAAGAAAACCTAAAACAGAGTATAAATATCAAATTTATTTTTAAACTTTCGGTCGCAAAAAACCTTCTGTATCTACAATCCATAAAAAAAACATATTTCATTTCAATGTATTCTAACTTGTCAAAATAACATGTGGAATATTCCCTTTTGATTTGAAGTAACAATATAAGTAATTTTGTAAATATTTAACCAGAACTAGCAACATTTGAACTTAAAACTCACCTTGGGCATGGGCAATAGCCTACAATGACGTCATCATAGGGATCGTATCACGTGACACGGTGAGTCTGCCATGACAGATACCGCCATTGTTGTATGTGCGTGTGCGTGTGCGTGTGCGTGTGCGTGTGCGTGTGCGTGTGCGTGTGCGTGTGCGTGTGCGTGTGCGTGTGCGTGTGCGTGTGCGTGTGCGTGTGCGTGTGCGTGTGCGTGTGCGTGTGCGTGTGCGTGTGCGTGTGCGTGTGCGTGTGCGTGTGCTAGTGTCAACGTGATACGCCATGCTGTTCCAATTCAATGGAACTGAAAAAACAAATTTGCCCCGAGGTGACAATGAATCATGCAAAGACTGACATAATTACAGGGATCTCTCTCTCTGTGTTTCTCTCTCTCTCTCTCTCTCTCTCTCTCTCTCTCTCTCTCTCTCTCTCTCTCTCTCTCTCTCTCTCTCTCTCTCTCTCTCTCTCTCTCAAGCCCTCAGAGCGAGCAATATGAAATGATTGTATCCTGAAGGCAAGGCGTGCAGTAACAGACAGATTATAATTCCTTTGACGTCGAACAGAAAACTATGCATTGTGATTGCATATTTTTCATCACTCAGAAAGAAACATGGTATTGAAATTTTTTCATTAAACAATTTTTTTTAAATCAAACATTTTCGCGTGATGAGGTTATAGAACGCTCTGGCTTGTTTTTCGCTTCGTTATGTGGTTGTGTAAACTTCCCCGTTAGTTAACTGTTTATATTATGCCAAATAATTTCGTCCAATTTTCCCTCAGTTTGGGATACCGTTTTTTTTTAGCAGCACGCGTTTAACAAATAGATAAGTCGTTAATTAATTAGACGTTTAAACTAATAGTAGGATTGTTATCAATATTTACATACTTGCACAGTAATATCCTACTCTTATCTACTTATGTGTGTAAGTACATTCGTGAGCAACTTGTTTCAAAAAAATAAACACATTTTTGAACAGGTTCTTTGCATTATTTCGTCGAAGATTTCCTACGAACGTAACTTTTACGTATAATTAAAAAATGAGTACATTATTGTTTAACTGGCTTGTTACAAAAATGATTAACACCCAAATAGATTTGACATTCCTGTACAAGTAGGTAAATGTTTAATAACACTACTAATTAAATGTAATTAGTTTACTACAAACATCTGAGACAGTACGGACAAAAAAGGGAAATAATAGAAAATAAAATAATAGAAAAACAATGAAATGAATTAAGAAAACAAACCCTCAGCTAGCTCAAACTGCGGGTTGTTTAATTATAAAGATGAATTGATGGTTGTAGGATGATATGGAATATCAAAATAAAAAATAGAATAGTATAAATTATATGTTTTAATTACATGAAATGACAAATAAAAGATACACAAAAAATGAAATACATAAACAAGAAGGAATTAACTAAGAACAAAATTAATCTAGAAGAAATATCGCTAGTTAGTAATTACTAATCTACCTACCTATAATCATAGAATGTGTAAAAAAGTAAAAAACCGATAGCTGTTATAGTGCTGGCTGGAGAGATGGAGATGGCTTGATGAGATGGTCGTGATGATGCTGATGATTTTGGTACGGAAGAATATCGGTGTTGATAACTGATGTAGCAGCCCGAGAACTGGTGTGGAATGGTCGGATGATAACTGTCTATATTGTGTTGTAGCTGTGGTTCTGTTGTTTGATACTTCTCCTTTTTTTCTTTTTTTTCCTTATTTATTTAATCAGTACATTACAGGTTATTGCAATTGGTAAATATATCAAATCCGGTAAGCTGCACTCAAAAACAGTTTGACCGAGAGCAGATTCCAGCGTTATATTGTACTAGCATAAAAGCCATCCATGTTTGTAACGAAGCTACTAATTTTACTATTATTACATAGTTAATAAAAAGTAACCATAGTCACTAAAACTAGATATTTAAAAGTATATTGTATTTTAGCTATAAGTAATAGTTGTTATATAGTATATAAACGAATGTTATCTAATTATAATGCATTAGTATAACAGTACATTCGGATTTATTCTTTTATTCGTAAAATGTTTACTTATTTAGTTATTTATGTATTTGAATGACGGTTATTACACACAATCAACACACACTCGCACTGCGACCACGCACTCGGCCCGCCCTGCCATTGTCTCTGTACACCTCCTAGGCCCGCGGCAGTTTTACGTCTACAAACCGACACACTCGGCCAAAGGCCGTCTTCCTTCTATTTATTTATTTATTTATTTATTTATTTATTTATTTATTTATTTATTTATTTATTTAATGTCTATCCTATTCAGTTATAAAAACTGATTTACAAAGGAGGACCTTAAATAAAACTAAGCTATGCAAACAATGAATAGTAATGAAATCATAAATAACAATAACAACAAAAACAAAACAAACTACTGAACTATATAAAATATAATCAAGAACAAGAAAAAATAATTGAGAAATGAAATAAAATCACATGAAGTGGAAATTCAACATATTAAAAAAAAAAAATAGAAGTATGCAAATAAGAAAGAACATGAAGAAACAAAAAAAATTGTTGGGAAAAATAAATATATGTGTATATATATAAAAGTGAAAAAGAAGAGAAAAAAGAAGAAAGAAAAGAAAAAAGAAAAAAGAAAAAAGAAAAAAGAAAAAAGAAAAAGAAAAAAGAAAAAAGAAAAAAGAAAAAAGAAAAAGAAAAAAGAAAAAAGAAAAAAAGAAAAACTGATTTGTTAACGGTCCCAACTCAAACGAAATGAGGATTGCAAAAAATCAGAAACTGCAATCTGGGAAAAATAAAATTCCACGTAAAAGCAACCAGTCCCTCAACTCCGACTACAAACTTGTCCCTGTGTTCTTAGGCCGACCAATCAGAAGGTTCAAATATTGTTACGTCATGAAAGATTTTGAATTTGGGTTTTCCTAGCTAGGGCGTGTATCGGCCTAAAAATAGACTAGCCTCGTATTTAGCCTTGAAGTGGAAGCTATCACCCTCGGCTTGGTAACAACTACTGACCTGACCTCCCCTCAAAACCAACACCAGACCGTCGTTTAAAATGTCAAATAATTTAGAAAACTGATACTCTTCTGAGTGGTTTGCCTCGGCTTTGTGCACACATGGGCTTTATGAACACCAAAGCCGTGTGGGACAAGCTTGTACCATCTCACATCAAAACTACTGCCGAACTCTTTTAATTTCATCTTATCTTTAAATCTTATCTTCCATTTTCTAAAATCATCTACCTAAATGTGTGTTTGTCTACTTCTATTGAGTTGTGACACTCACAGATACCGGTGGCTATGCGGTAACGAGCCCGACTCGTACTCGGGAGGTCGTTGGTTCAATCTCGTCCTATCAATCGAAGTGTTGTGGTGTTTCGTGCATTCTAAAGTAGTAGGAAGTTCCTTCAAAGCTATTTTAAAACTCTTATTGTCAGGGCCTCGGTTCATGAACGCTAGCTGCCCCTGGTTAGGCGGAGGTGACGCCCGTTGCTACGATCACCGCCAGCTAAGCACGGGTTTAGAACATAGGGGAGGCAAGGCGAGTTAAGGCGGGGCAAATATGAACGTACATGAATCGGGGCTCAAGGCCCAGAATCATGTACACGATTCATGGGCACGTATGCCGTTATGATGAGGTGCATCCTAAAGTAGGATCACTACCAAACTAGTATTATCTTTGTCTCTGCATGCACTATTGTGTGTCCTACTATCGTAAGTAGGGTAGGTACAGTATGTAATTTTTAGAACATTTCCATGTTTTTTGACAATAACTGATTGTTACTTCACTCCTTGTCAGTTTTTTGACAAATAGGTGTAGCACAGCAGTAAAACGCAGACACTTTAATTGGGACGTTTGGTGAGTTTGATTTCGGCCATCGGCAATACTATAACTGACGTTTTTGCGACGTGTTTGTTGGGCTTGTGGTGAGTTGGTGTAGTATATTTACTCCTCATTTCAATACTGACTGACGTATTTGCGACGTGTTTGTTGGGTGTGTGGTGAGTTGGTGAAGTATATTTACTCCTCATTGCAATACTGACTGACGTATTTGCGACGTGTTCGTTGGGTGTGTGGTGAGTCAGTGTAGTATATTTACTTCTCATTGCAATACTGACAGACGTATTTGCGACGTGTTCGTTGGGTGTGTGGTGAGTCGGTGAAGTATATTTACTCCTCATTGCAATACTGACTGACGCATTTGCGACGTGTTCGTTGAGTGTGTGGTGAGTCAGTGTAGTATATTTACTCCTCATTGCAATACTGACTGACGCATTTGCGACGTGCTCGTTGGGTGTGTGGTGAGTCGGTGAAGTATATTTACTCCTCATTGCAATACTGACTGACGCATTTGCGACGTGTTCGTTGGGTGTGTGGTGAGTCGGTGAAGTATATTTACTCCTCATTGCAATACTGACTGACGTATTTGTGACGTGTTCGTTGGGCTTGTGGTGAGTCGGTGTAGTATATTTACTCCTCATTGCAATACTGACAGACGTATTTGTGACGTGTTCGTTGGGCTTGTGGTGAGTCAGTGTAGTATATTTACTGCTCATTGCAATACTGACTGACGTATGTGCGACGTGTTCGTTGGGCTTGTGGTGAGTCGGTGGATTATATTTACTCCTCATTGCAATACTGACAGACGTATTTGCGACGTGTTCGTTGGGTTTGTGGTGAGTCGGTGTAGTATATTTACTCCTCATTGCAATACTGACTGACGCATTTGCGACGTGTTCGTTGAGTGTGTGGTGAGTTGGTGTAGTATATTTACTCCTCATTGCAATACTGACTGACGTATTTGCGACGTGTTCGTTGGGTTTGTGGTGAGTCGCTGTAGTGTATTTATTCCTCATTTCAATGTAGAGTGCATTCCAATGTTTGTTTCTCGTTTCGGAATGTTGTTCTTTAACTTTGAATATTGATTTCCATCTACTCGTGTATAGGCCTACATGTAATTGACAAATTGGTGATTTTGGAGCCGTCAATGAAACTTGTATCGTATGTATATATTTATGTTGTATTGTATGTATAGTTCTTCACTGAAAATCAGTTGTTGTGTCTGAGAGTGTAGAGAATAAATACAATTTGTTTTTATCACAAAATCTTAATTCTATAAATAAGTTGTATTAACATTTATTAGACAATCCTTACCACTTCGCACTGTCCAATCACTGATTCATATGTTTCGTATTTGAAATATCGATCTTTGATTGGTTATCACTCACTCGTCGATGGTGTTCGAAGCCTTCAGGGTTGGTTAAGTCACTTTAAATTAAAGTCTTCTACTGCAAATCAGTTTAGTTACTGAGTGGGTAGACTCTAAATGTGAATTTATTTATTTATGTATTTAACCATTCAACTATACCCAGTTCGACACGTCAGGTAAAGGGAGTGCGATCCCACAGAAAATATTCCTGCGACAAACTGTTATGATGAGTACGTATGACAAACCAAGATATGACGTAGTTGTATTATGTTCATGCTAACGTATTTCCTTACCGGCTACATAATTCGTTTGAGTCAATCATAAAACCAAGGAATTGTGTATGCCCTAGTTCTAGTTTATAACACACACACTAATTAGAAGTGTTAGGTTTTGAACTTACTTAGTAGCAACTTGCGTTTAGGTGGTTATTGTATTTGCAAGTTTATAGCAAAGTTGTTAATGTATACTGAGGTAACAAAAAATAAGGTCACTTTCAGTTACCCACAAACTCTGACGTGTGGAGTGTGGACGTATAATTTAATTCACGCCGATAATCGTTCTATATGTTGAATATGACATGCTTCGTATGATATTTGGAAAAATAAAAAATAAAGAGTAATATAAACAATACCTACCTACCTCCCAATACCATATACATAAACAGTTAGCAATGAACGTTTTGTAAGTTGAAAAGAGTATTTAAACCCACATTAGAACACTAATATTATCGAGCCAAATAAATAATAGTATTAATTGACCGTCCAAACCGCGGATGGGCTCTCATATTTTAGCAGCAACGCTAATTTTCAATGAGAAATTATTTCTCAACTGGTGTAATTAGGTAATTTGCGTGAGCATCTGTGTTTTCTACCTTGCCTGTGTGAATGTGTTTATCTGTCATGTAGAACTCTTGATTTCCTCGCTCCGATCTAGAATGCACGGGCGAGGTGTGTACTTGTACGGTCTAAGCTGAAAACGTCCGTCCAAGCAGTCAGGTAGGTTGGGACGGGCACATGGGGTTGTTGTTTTCAATAGCATATAGTTGATTATATAGTCATATATACTACCAGAGGCCTAAATATGATCTAAAATATCTTCTTGTATTGATCAGATAATCTGCAAAGAACAGTATTTTCATCGAATTTTGTGTCATTGGTTGACTTACAATAGAAGAGTGGCATAATACCCCGTTTTCCCCACAATAAACATTTGCACTAATTTCAGCTTACTTTCTTAAATTTGTGAAACAAACAACATTAAAGGAAGTAGAGGAAATCATTAAACATGAACAGCAAAAGTACGGCAGATATTTTTTAAATTAGCTAAATGGTACGTAGTTAAGCTGGTGGCTGGGTTTGTATAGCTATACCTTACCTCTAAACAAACATTTGCTACAATTACTTGGAGACAGGTTTATTTCCAAAATGGTTTAAATATACTAAGACTTCATTTTTAAAAAAGGTGATAAAACTAATGCTAGTGATTATAAACCAATATCCTTTATGGCATTTTTCTAAAACTTACTAGACACAATTATGTGTAGTCCACTCGAAACTGTCCTAAACAAAAATAAAATAATTAGCGCCAATCAGAACGACTTCAGGAAAGGCAGATCCACATTTACAGCTGCGTTTTCTCTGACTAACACAATTTTAAATTCATAAGATAAAGATCAAAAAGTTCTAGGGCTCTTGTTTGACTTATCAAAAGCCTTCGATACTATTAATCATGTCACTCTTCTTCAGAAAATGGAATTCAATGGAATACGCCGAATTGCTCAGAAATGGTTCCAGTCTTATCTCGAAGGAAGGGAGCACTATGTAGATGTTACCCACTATGATAGGATAAAAAATCTGGAAAAAAGAGTCAGGTCAGACTAGAGCACAATTAAAACAGGGGTTCCTCAGGGATGTATTCTTGGGCCAACTTTCTTTAATTTGCATACAAATGACTTACCACTTAATCTTTCTTTTGGTCTCTTAATACAATAAATGAAATACTCGATAAAAAAGTTCCTTATTTCAAAAGCATACTATTCCATAAACGAATATTTAGTGGATAACCTGTAATTATTTCAAATTTTATATTAAATTTATATATTTTGTTATTCTATTGTATACGTTTGACTGTATTATGAAGTTTTACTGTATTTCATCTATACTTCAAACTGTGAACTTCAAACTGTATTTCATGTATTGTTTGTATCATGATTGTCTGTACATCTGAAAATGCTTGATCCCTCTCGCAGAATGTAGATTCTATGACAATAAACTAATATTATTATTATTATTAAATATCACGATCGTGGAAAATAACGAGTGGTTCCGAGTGAATGATCTTTCGGTTAGCAATGATAAAACAATATTGGTCAACTTTCATACTAGTAAAGTGGTGGGTTTAAACAAGATATTCATGTATTTAATGATGTAATAGCTACCTCGGATAGCATTCCTATATCCAAGAATGCTAAATTCTTGGGATTGTTTCTAGACAGCAGCTTGAACTGGAAACTCCGGCCATGTAAGAAAAGTATCATCTAAGCTAGCAACTGCATGTTTTGACTTTAGGAAGTTGCACCGCCTCTACACAACACATCGATAAATATATTTCCGTTACTTCCATTCACTTTTGACCCATAAAATAACTTTTTGGGGAAATTCAATAAATAGCATGATAGCAATAAGGTGTTTATTTTACAAAAAAATGCAATCAGAACAATAAGAAAGTCGGGAATGAGTACTAGATGTAGGACACTTTTTAAAAGACATAATTTTACTCAAGCCCTGTGGTTACAGTAATGAAGTGGTAAGCTTTGTTCACATACTGCTTTTTACTTGTAATTCGGATCTGCACTCAATAAATACTAGGAATAAGAATAATCTACTGACTTTAAAGTGTAATTTGTCGATGCGACAGAGCGAGGGATTGCGGCATCGGGCATTGCTCTGCCAACAGAATTCAAAATCTCCAAGGACTAAACACTTTTTAAGAAAATTCTAGAAGTATGTTTATTGGATAAATGATATTATTCCATAAAAGAATATTTATCGAACTGGTAAAATAATATTTAAAAGTAGAAAAAATACAGATTGTTGGCAGTTGTGGACTTGCGCAAATAAGTAGTTTTATGAGTTATATGTTTTACGTTTGATCTCTGTATTGACAACTCAGATGTTCTGCACATTTTAAAGTATAAATGTACACAAGAATTAGTAATGAGGCTAATGAAATTACGTTACTTCGAAAATCAATATTTTTTATGCTAAAACTGTTGAATAAGGAAAAACCAGGTAGGAAATTGAAAAAATGCAAGTGAAATGCATATTGTATATGATAGTAAAAGGGTTTGTTTGTGTTAAGGCGCAAAAGCTAATTTGGCAGCCTAGACATTCTTAATTCTGGTATGTAATTACACTATATTGTGTAACTAGTAAACGTCTAGAA
Source organism: Isoperla grammatica (assembly GCA_945910005.1). NCBI lineage: Eukaryota > Metazoa > Arthropoda > Insecta > Plecoptera > Perlodidae > Isoperla > Isoperla grammatica. The sequence continues at coordinate 69,720,571 of OX246738.1, forward strand.
GGCCTTTAAACACGGTCTAGCCTCCACAGCACCATACCTTCATATAATGTTCAGCACTTTCTCGCTTTGCATTTGTTAACAGCCTCTCTCTCTCTCTCTCTCTCTCTCTCTCTCTCTCTCTCTCTCTCTCTCTCTCTCTCTCTCTCTCTCTCTCTCTCTCTCTCTCTCTCTCTCTCTCTCTCTCTCTCTCTCTCTCTCTCTCTCTTTTTCTCTCTCTCTCTATCTTTCTTTTTCTCTCTCTCTATGTATCTCTCTCTCACTCACTCACACACCAACTTGTAATATCTCATTGCTTTATTTGGTCTTGATCCAGACAGGAAATTACCTATCTTGGCCATTACAATAAGAGAGATAGCTATTTATTATATTCCAACACCCACTCTACCAAAACAAAGGAGTTCTCAACGGTTAAACAAAATACTCTCAATTCGGGAGGTCGACAGTTCGATTCGGGTCACCGGCAATTCTGACTAAAGGATTTATCCGAGGGTTTTCTCTATTATATAGGAAATGCTGGAATTGAATAATATTATCAGTCCATTGGAGACCCAAGGTTGCTAACCAATTGTTTAATTCGTGTTGTTGTTTTTATAAATAAAAATAAATTCTTACCACGATGTGTGCTGGTTTACAAAGAGTCAACTATGAATACGGATCTTGGAATCCGATGAAAAACGCAATGAGAGTTATTAGTATTATTTTGGCACACGTTACAGACGATGCGTACAAAATATTAACGTAAAATCGAAGCGACCGCCCTCTAAACCTTAGTCGGCCCCTACACCTAGGGGCGCCCATTGTTACCAAGGTAACAGTTGTTTCCATGTTATTTACCATAAACAAAACAAATCCATAGCAACAATGGGTGCCCCTAGGTGTAGGGGCCGACTATGAATTCCAACCTAATATAAACTCTGTATACCTAGGGGCGCCCATTGTTACCAAGGTAACAGTTGTTTCCATGTTATTTACCCTAAACAAAACAAATCCATAGCAACAATGGGTGCCCCTAGGTGTAGGGGCCGACTATGAATTCCAACCTAATATAAACTCTGTATTGACCGAGTCCGTTGAATTTACCAACCGAGAGAAAAACACCTCAACACTGGACAGTGCCCTAGATGGACAGACTAGACAAACTGACTAAAATGAATAATGATACAGTAAAACATTTATCATCAGCGTAGCCAGCGCACCAGCTGGTACCCGCCCCTAATCTAGAAACAAAAGCTAACAACTATTATGAGCCAACGAATAATATATGGTTTATACAGCCATGCAGTGTGCGGTGTCCCCGCCATGTAGTCTTATTGCAGCCGTGCTAATGGAGAGTTTGTGTAATCATGCTAATTGGCGCTGCTCTAATATCTATGATTGCATATTAATTGTCGAATGATTGCCTTGGTGGGACATTGCCACCTCATTTCCTACACATTAGATGGGGTTTAGTCCGAGCAAAGCTACTGATTACTTATGGCTGGCGTCAGCGGCGAGAATAGTGTGTGCGTGTGCGTGTGCGTGTGCGTGTGCGTGTGCGTGTGCGTGTGCGTGTGCGTGTGCGTGTGAGTATAGTACATCGGTCACGGAACATGAGAAATATATGCGACCGTGATACAGGAAGTCACAAGATGTTAAATTAACGCCGGATGGCTGTTGAATCCAGATTCTTATAACTGAATCAAATAATTTGTGCCTGGTAAGTCACATTATTGTCGGTAGTAATGCCATACAAATTTATGGTTTTGATTTCCTTTGGTCTACTTATTTAACTTCTAAATTCTTAGTCAAAATACCGCTGTAAAATATTTTTATACAAACAATAATATTGGGAAACTGATGTTTTGATTTGAGACACAATTACGAATACTTCACACACGCACACACACACACACACACACACACACACACACACACACACACACACACACATACACACACACACACACACACACACACACACACACACACACACACACACACACACACACACACACACACACACACACACACACACACACAGAGACAAAGCGCCGATCGAGTTGTATGAAGAGATTCACTTCGCTTCGCTACGCTCATCTAACTTGGAAAACGCTCCGCGTTGACAGATGAGCGATTTTTTTTAATGTTAATCAAACATATCATTTGCATATTATATTACTCTTACAAAAAAAAATACCTTTATAATTTACACATGATTTTTCAAAACAATTGTGACAACAACAACCTTAGAATTTGTGTATATTATTTGTCGATATGTTGCTAATAACTGCACGAAATATTATTTAAATCCGTCAAAAAGTTTTCTTTAAATAAACTAAAACCTTCAAGTTGATTTTTAAATGGATTTCCGCATAATTTTATTCGACCGTGGTCTACTCAATAGGCTCTAATTCATAAACTATTAAACCTTCATTGTATGAAAAAATCCATAATGTAGAAACAGTTTAGTTCTAAAATGTGATAGTGTTTAATCATACAATAACCGCATTTAAATCATAATTATTGCTTTTTTATTAGTCGACCAAGTTCGCTTTTAACATTTGCATTTTGGCCGTGAAAGTCATAAAACATAACACGTCATTGTAGCCATTCTATGATAGCTATCAAAATTCAAAATACATAGTGAGAAAGGTCTGACTGCGTTCGCCATTCTTGCCGCATATTTTGTGCATCTTACATCAATGGTCCGTAAATGCGAATCATATCGGTGGAACACTGTAATAATGAAGAAAATGTCTGCCGTAAATAAAGAATTTTTTTTATACCATGGTGGTTAAAGCTAAAATTTTGAAACTATTGTCTTGTGTTAGCACTATTGATGTGGACCTACATGCAAAAGATCATTTATATCGGTGTGCAAATTTAAATTTAATTCAATAAATTAAAAAACATGTTTTTCAGTAATTAATTTTTTGTAGGTTGGCATCTTACGTCATTGTACCCATTCTATGACAGCTATCGTTCTCTTCTGTTTCGGGCTGTTTTCAGCTAACTACGATCTACCCTTTCATGTGCCGGTTTTGACCGGCAAGGTCAATATTCACGGCTATGTTAATTGCCTTTGTCGTGATATTCTTGGTTCCTCGTGGCGAGGCTTCCTGCGTTTCCGTCACGTTAGACGAGATGGACGAGCTGGTTGCAATCCACGTTCAGCGTGAAAGCGTCAGGCTAGTCTGGGTCTCTTGTCGGGTGGTTCGACGTCCGGGTCCCAATGGCGCGGGCTGTGGTGATTCTTGGCTAGCTGCTGGCTGGTTCCCGCATCCAGGGTTCGGTGTCTTTGTTTGAGCTTCCTTCTCAATAGTCTGTTTGGGTGTAACGAGCGTATTAGCGGGTTTTTTGAGACTGTGGCTAAGCTGTAGAACCTGTCCGCCATGGCGGTCAGTTGGTCCTCAACGTACGGTACGTCGAGGAAGTCGTGGAGGTCTTTCGTGTAGGGATTTATTCTGTAAGACTTGCAACCTGTTGACTGTCGTGCTGGCCATGTGGACCCAGGCTGGTGCAGCATACGTTAGCGTTGGCCAGATGATCGCTTTATATAGAAGCAGCCGTAAGTCCCGTCTGAGGTAGGTCGACTTGAGCAGGGGGTAGAGCCGTGCGTGAGCTGCGGCGGCCTTGGCAACCCTGGCTGTAGTGTTTAGCCGGAAGCTGAGCATCCTATCCAGGATTGTACCGAGGTAGTCCGCCTTATTATGCCATGGAACCTGGGCATGGTTGAGATGTAATGCTGGCATTTCTGCCCTATTTGATTTGAACATGACCGCTACGGTCTTAGCAACGTTTAGGTGTGTCCTCCATCTCGCGTAGTAGGCTGTAACTTTGTTCAAGTATGGCTGAGCCCGCGCCACTATACTGGCATTAGAGCGCCCTCTGATGAGAATTGCAAAGTCGTCTGCATATCCCGCAATGTGAATCGTAGCTGGTGGTCTGGGTAAGTCATGGGTGTAAATATTGTAATAGATAAGACCCAGGCAGGAGCCTTGTGGCACGCCTGCCGCGATTGGGCGGGGGGTTGATGTATCCGACCCCCACACGGCCGTGAACTTGCGTCCCTCCAGGTATGATGCAGAGAGTCTCACAAGATATTCTGGGAAATTGAGTTGGCGTAGTTTCCATATGAGCCCTGCGTGCCAGACCTTGTCAAAAGCCTTGGCAACGTCAAGGAATATGCCCGCTGTGCTGCGTTTGAGGAAGTCTCTGTTCAACGTGATTATTTGAACCACGCGCGCCACTTGTTGTGGGGCGGAGTGGGCGGCTCGGAATCCAAATTGCTCCAATGGGAGTGGCTCAACGTCGTCCATGTGCTGCTGCATTCTGGTGAGTAGGATGCGTTTGTAGACTTTAGACAGCACAGATAGCAAACTGATCGGCCGGTAGCTGGTCGTAGACCTGACTGGTTTGCCTGGTTTGGGGAAAGAAATTATTTTTGCCATCTTCCATTTATCCGGGAAGTACGCCAAGGTGATGGAGGCGTTAATTATTTGCAGGTAGTATTCTACCGCACTGTTCGGCAGAGCCTTCACTGCCCTGGCGGTAATCCCATCAAGGCCCGGTGCCTCATTTTCCGGGAGTGCGCGTACTATAGTCGCGAGTTCCGCGAGTGACGAGTGTTTCAAGAGGGCAGGTGGCGTCAGTAATTCCGGCGTCCACCGAAACTGCGTGACTTCCTCTTCAATGTTTGCCGAATCTGGAGACGGTGGATTTGGTGTGAACGCCTGCTCCAGGGTGTCTGCTATCGCCTCCGCCTTCTCGCGCGCCGTTACTGCCACTCCGCTGGAGTGCTAGAGTCATACGCCACAGTGAGTTATCGGGAGACGAAGCTGTGCAAGTTTGTTCTCCCATCTCTCGTTTCGCAGAGTCGCAATGTCATAATGAATCTGCTTCACCGCTCGGTTGAGTTGTGTCTTGAGTCCGGGGTCCCGGGTTCGCTGGTACTGCCTTTTTATGGTGTTCTTGTACGCGATAGAGCGTCGTATGCGGGTCGGTATGTCCATGTATGACTTCTCGGTCAGCGTCACTGTCGGTATGGCCTTGTCAATGCCAGTCTGGATCGCTCTGGTGAGGGTTGCGACGGCGTCATCTACGGCTGCTGCATGCGGTATCGCGGGTGGCTCGTTTGGCAACAGTGCGCTCACTATGGAGCGAAATGCGACCCAATTTGCTCTTTCGTAAGCCTTCACTTGCTTGGGCATGTTTTTAATCATGCAGTGTCCTACTGTGATGACAAGTGGATTGTGATCAGATACCAACGCATCAACAACTGTAACGTCATAGTCCGCGTTGATGTCAGCTAGTATGGCTACATCAAGAACATCTGCTTGGTGGTTTATATTATGATTGTAAAAGGTGGGTTCACAGGGCCCCAGTACAACGTAATCATGCTTGGCCGCATGGTTATATAGATCCTGACCTCTTATGTTCATAGCAGATGAGTGCCACGCCTCGTGTTTGGCGTTTAGGTCCCCTGCGACTATGACCTTGCGCCCATGTGGTAGTAGCTTATCTAGGTCACTATCACAAAGATGATGATGATTTCTAGGTGGGTGAAAACCTCAAATCATTGTTACTTCCACACCGTCTTCGTGAACGTCGTGGTTCTTTGCAAGGTCCACTAGATCGCTAGTAGCGTACGCGGCAATTACTCCGCTAGGAGTAAATCCAGTAGACCTTGGTTGCCTTGGTTCTTTGTTTCATAATTATCACTGCACACTATGACTGCTTAGGTACTGCACCCTTATAATTGGTCTACACGCACGTTGATTATCCTCGAAGAAGATAATCAACATTGGACATGATTCCCGTGAACGTCCACACGGATCAATTTAACGACAATTGTGGCACCTAGCGGAAGAATTTCAAAATAGCTTTAACTTTGTTTATGTGTTGTTTGTTGTGACGTTTTAGTGACATCTCTAATTCTTCAGAACTAAAATTCTTTCTGGGGACACTTTTTTCTTTTTTTCCATATTAAAATCAATAAATCCTCGAAAATAATGAAGATGAAACGCTGCGACAACACGTTTGAAGTACGTTTTATAGCAATGTTTTATAGGTTATGAGGTTGTGTTACTTTACCGCACAAAATATATGCACTTCCACCTTTGGGTCTTCCACCTTTCGTCAAAGAAATGCATATGTTTAGTTGGCATCACTTCAATTATTTGGGGGTCTTGAGGCAAATCATCTGCTTCGACAATGATTGGCGAAACTGCACGTCTACACGCGAAGATAATTGGAGACTCGAATGATTGGACCAAATAATCCACGCGCTTCAACACGGCCCGGTGGATGTACATTTAACTTATCCAAGTCAAACAACTCAATGTCGAAACCCAACGCGGGTTATTGCTAGCAGGCCTATGACCGTTACAAGACTATCGAGCGGACTTTCATGACAACAAATTGTAGGGGACGTTCTGCGTTTCAGTTCTCAATATCGACCAACGAAACTTTCTTCCATGTCATAGTAATTTGTATCGCATGACAAGTACTGCGGTTCAAACAAGTCACCAGTATCCCCTGGGAAGCATATGAGGTCAGAATGTTTTCTAAATCCATGCTACGCATTTCACCCAAATTAACGTCAAATCTATTGTGAGACAAGTGTTATTTTTGCATCGAGGAATATTGTACTTTCACATAGATCATAATAATAATAATCGCGAAAGATATTTCTTTACAAAGAACACAACACTAAATTAAACACTCGTCTTTCAAAGTGAGATATCGCTATGACTTCGATCGAGGCCCCGAACATGGATGAGCCAATCAGGGGAAGAAGGTTAATGCAACTGAACGTCCAGCTGATGTACTATCAGGGTAAGTCAAAACATAGGGGCCCATAGATAGATAGATAGATAGAAAGATAGATAGATTGATTGATTTATTCGAACAAGTTGGTCCACAAATACAAATAATTACATATCAGTTAACGAGTACAATTCAGCAGGTGCATATACAAATTAGTTTCAAAACATTAGGTACAAAAACAAGGTGTTAAATTAAAGGGTTTAAAATATTTGGTACGAAAACAACGTGTTAAATTTTATGAAGCAGGACAAATAAAATGGATAAAACAAGGAAAGATCATTCAGACTTAACAAAGCACGTGTTTGTGTTGCCACAGTGCGTGGAACATATCCAAAGTGTTCGTACGCACTGCATTTAAATATTCTATATTCAACCTGTAATTTAGTCTGTGTTGAAAAAAGTCCAGAAACGGTGGATGGTCGTCATTGTGCAGGGTCCGGAGTATCGTTGAAATGGCGAGTACGTTCAGGTAGTTGCTCAGATTCGCAGACCGTGAATCACCGGGACACGAAAATAGGGTTAAACGTTGTCGGAAAGTCACCTGACGTATCCGCAGAAGGCGACAGGTGATGAGGTCGACGTATTCCCACAGGGGAGAAACGCGTCGACACTCGAAGAAAACGTGCAAAGTCGTGCCTACCTCGTCGCACCGTGGACACGTTGGAGAGTCACGAAGGCCCCAGCGATGGAGACGAACGGGGGTAGGGACCGCGTCGTGCAGAAGCCGCCACATAATGTCACCGTCACCGCCTGCCGTCGGCAGGGCGTAGATGGCGGACCAAAGGACTCGAACATCGGCCAAAACCGACGTCCTGCGTAACTGTGAACCAGGCAGTATCTTCTTTTTACACGTTAGGTACAACTTCCTTCGATTTGTCGTGTCCAGTACGCGGAGAACTTCTTGTAGGGAAGTGCTCGCGGCAGGGCATATCAAGTCCCACGCCTGTAACACTGATTTATAAAATGGTTGTACTCGTCCCAGCCAGTCCGTTCTTATTGGTTGTAGAATTAAGTCATGGACAGTTGGGGAGTATTGTTGGAAGTTGATCTCGTGCAAATGATGTGTGGCTGTTCGCTCCGCCTCGTGTGACAAATAGTTGACGAGGAAACGAACTCGAAATGTCATTACTCGTGAGTATATGTGGGTTAAACCAATTCCCCCAACAGTAGGTTCGGCGAACACATTGTTTTGATGCAACCAGTGTCTGCCTCCCCACACGTACTTAATAAGAATCCTGTGGACATTGTCAATGAAACCATTTGGTGGTTGAAGGACCGTCAGAACATGGATAAGTTTAGAACCAAACAATTGATTGGCTATAATTCGCCTCCCTCGAATTGTCGATGCAATTTTCCTCTGTGCACATTTATCAACGCAGTTTTGAATTTTACCTGTTAGACCAGTCCAGTTTTGTGCTTCCCATGCCGTCGTGTTCCCCAGAAATACCCCCAACACGTGCAGACCGTCGGTTCGCCACGAGTAGTTGAGAGGGGTGTCGGTTCGTTGAGTCCACGGGCCAACAAACAAACCTACCGTCTTATCACGGTTGAGCTTCGCCCCAGACGCAAGACTGTACGCATCTAATACATTTTCAAGATGGAGAAACCCTGTATTATCTGTAAGAAGTACGTAGCAATCGTCAGCATAGGCCGATGTAACAATTGGCTGGTTATAGTTGGGTAATTGTAGGCCATATGGAGCTAACTTTGTACGACAAAGACGGAGAAAGGGCTCTACAGACACTGTATAGAGGAGACCAGAAATCGGGTCTCCTTGGCGGATTCCCCGTGTAATAGGGAAGGGAGGCGTTAGTGTGGAGTTGACGCGTATTGCACAACGCGCATTAGTGTATAATGTTTTAATGATGGATAAAAAACGATCGCCAAAACCAAACGCCTTTAACACTTGATGAATATAGTTGTGCTCCACTCTGTCGAAGGCGTTGCTCTGATCAAGTGACACAATGGCGAGGGGTAAGCGGCGTCGATTACAATAATCTATAACGTCCCGCATACAGTGCAAGTTTGAGAAAATCGATCTCCCTTCCACGCAGAAAGTTTGATCAGAATGAATGATTTTTGGTAGCACTGAATTGAGTTTGTTTGATAAACTTTTCGAAACAATCTTATAGTCGGTATTTAAAAGCGATATGGGTCTCCAATTCTTTAACTGACGCTTGTCACCTTTCTTGGGGACAAGGACAAGTACGGATAGCTGCATTGACCGTGGTAACGAACAAGATTGTATAGCTACGTCCACAACAGCATAAAAAAAAATCACGCAAGTGGTTCCAAAAGTGACGATAAAATTCAACTGTTAATCCATCAAGGCCAGGGGATTTCCCCACAGAAAGCTGTTGGAGAGCAGTTGTCAGCTCGGCCGCTGTAAGGGGGGCGTCCAGGCGTGTTTTGTCTTCATCGGTTAGTTGAGGTAGGTCCGAGAACAGTTGTGGGACATCGAGGTTGTTGTCACCAGGGCTCGAGAAAAGATGGTGAAAATACTCCCGCGTGTGATTTCGAATGAAAGTCGAGTCCTTCGTCTCGGCTCCGTTTATGTGCAAACATGATAGTTGGGCGGGGGACATTTTGGCTCGATGCAGATGCAATAAGTAGGGTGACGGAACACTGTCAAAATGAAAACGTTCCACCTTTTCCACAGCTGACGTCACTCGTGCCTCACTGTAATGCAGTTTGCGTATTTGGGCTGCGCACGCATTAATTTCTATGCAATCGGACGGTGTCAGTTGACATTTCGACTTAAGGTCTCGTAAGCGCCGTTCTATGACCGTCCTCGTGTGGCGTTGTTGATAGTAGGTGTGCGCCGTGTATCGTTGTGTAGCAATACGTATTTCAGCCTTTAGGCTGTCCCAGTGTTCACGGGGGTCAGTTTGATCGGTCCTCTTGTCATTGAAATGAGATATTATATTCATGATGTATTGGGTATAAACTGAGTCAGCGAGAAGCTCGTTATTGAACTTCCAATAAGGGGATTTGCGGGGGATGCAATGGGGAAGGTGCAGAGAGAAGCATACGCAACAGTGGTCTGAAAATGTGGGTAGAATCTTTGACCCGGCTGTGAAACCAATGTCTGACTGTTTCACGTACAGCCGGTCAAGACGAGCACGGGGACGAGCTCGGTGTGTTCCAACGTACGTAAATTCAAGGGACCCTGGGTTCGACGCCCGCCATACATCTTGCAAATTAAGTCTCTGGAGAAGTGTGGCTAATCTCACCGATAAAGTTCGTCTAGTTTCCGTGCATCCCATGCGATCAATTGGGAGAGTAGTCATGTTCCAGTCACCGCCTACAACAATGACGTGGCTATGATAGATAGATAGATAGATAGATAGATAGATAGATAGATAGATAGATAGATAGATAGATAGATAGATAGATAGATAGATAGATAGATAGATAGATAGATAGATAGATGGCTAGATAGATTGATTGATTTATTCGAACAAGTTGGTTCACAAATACAAAATATTACATATCAGTTAACGAGTACAATTCAGCAGGTGCATACATAAATTAAATTTAAAACATTAGGTACGAAAACAAGGTGTTAAATTTTAAGGTTCAAAACATTTGGTACGAAAACAAGGTGTTAAATTTTATGAGGCAGGACAAATAGAATGGATAAAACAAGGAATGATCTTCAGACTTAACAAAGCACGTGTTTGTGTTGCCACAGTGCGTGGAACATATCCACAGTGTTCGTACGCACTGCACTTAAATATTCTATATCCAACCTGTAAGTTAGTCTGTGTTGAAACATGTCCAGAAACGGTGGATGGTCGTCATTGTGCAGGGTCCGGAGTATCGTTGAAATGGCGAGTACGTTCAGATAGTTGCTCAGATTCGCAGACCGTTTATCACCGGGACACGAAAATAGGGTTAAACGTTGTCGGAAAGTCACCTGACGTATCCGCAGAAGGCGACAGGTGATGAGGTCGACGCATTTCCACAGGGGAGAAACGCGTCGACACTCGAAGAAAACGTGGATAGATAGATAGATAGATAGATAGATAGATAGATAGATAGATAGATAGATAGATAGATAGATAGATAGATAGATAGATAGATAGATAGATAGATAGATAGATAGATAGATAGATAGATAGATTGATAGATAGATAGATAGATAGATTGATTGATTGATTGATTTATTCGAACAAGTTGGTTCACAAATACAAATAATTACATATCAGTTAACGAGTACAATTCAGCAGGTGCATACACAAATTAGTTTCAAAACATTAGGTACAAAAACAAGGTCTTAAATTTGATTTAGTCGAACAAGTTGGTTCACAAATACAAAAAATAACATATCAGTTAACGAGTACAATTCAGCAGGTTCATACATAAATTAGTTTTAAAACATTAGGTAGGAAAACCAGGTATTACATTTTAAGGGTTTAAAATTTTTGGTACGAAAACAACGTGTTAAATTTTATGAAGCAGGACAAATAAAATGGATAAAACAAGGAATGATCATTCAGACTTAACAAAGTACATGTTTGTGTTGCCACAGTGCGTGGAACATCCAAAGTGTTCGTACGCACTGCACTTAAATATTCTATATTCAACCTGTAATTTAGTCTGTGTTGAAAAATGTCCAGAAACGGTGGATGGTCTTCATTGTGCAGGGTCCGGAGTATCGTTGAAATGGCGAGTACGTTCAGGTAGTTGCTAAGATTCGCAGACCGTGTATCACCGAGACACGAAAATAGGGTTAAACGTTGTCGGAAAGTCACCTGACGTATCCGCAGAAGGCGACAGGTGATGAGGTCGACGTATTCCCACAGGGGAGAAACGCGTCGACACTCGAAGAAAACGTGCAAAGTCGTGCCTACCTCGTCGCACCGTGGACACGTCGGAGAGTCGCGAAGGCCCCAGCGATGGAGACGAACGGGGGTAGGGACCGCGTCGTGCAGAAGCCGCCACATAATGTCACCGTCACCGCCTGCCGTCGGCAGGGCATAGATGGCGGACCAAAGGACTGGGACATCGGCCAAAACCGACGTACTGCGTAACTGCGAACCAGGCAGTATCTTCTTTTTACACGTTAGGTACAGCTTCCTTCGATTTGTCCTGTCCAGTACGCGGAGAACTTCTTGTAGGGAAGTGCTCGCGGCAGGGCATATCAAGTCACACGCCTGTAACACTGATTTATAAAATGGTTGTACTCGTCCAAGCCAGTCCGTTCTAATTGGTTGTAGAATTAAGTCATGGACAGTTGGGGAGTAGTGTTGGAAGTTGATCTCGTGCAAATGATGTGTGGCTGTTCGCTCCGCCTCGTGTGACAAATAGTTGACGAGGAAACGAACTCGAAATGTCATTACTCGTGAGTATATGTGGGTTAAACCAATTCCTCCAACAGTAGGTTCGGCGAACACATTGTTTTGATGCAACCAGTGTCTGCCTCCCCACACGTACTTAATGAGAATCCTGTGGACATTGTCAATGAAACCATTTGGTGGTTGAAGGACCGTTAGAACATGAATAAGTTTAGAACCAAACATTCTGTCAGCGTCGTCCAGTTTTTGGTTTCCCATTGAGTAGAATTTCCAAGGTAAACACCGAGAACTTTGAGCCCATCACTATTCCACTGGAAACCTAGAGGGTTGTCAGTTCGTCCCTGCCAGGACCCCGAAAAGAGACCGTTAGATTTAGCCGAGTTGAGCTTTGCGCCAGAAGCGCACGCGTACGTTACGAACGCCGTGTGTAGTTCAGCGAAACCTCCATTATCAGTTAGAAAAATATATGCATCGTCGGCATGAGCTGAGGTGACAATGGGTATCCTCGACCCAGGTATTTTAAGCCCGTACGGTGCATGAGTTTTACGACAAAGAACTAGGAATGGTTCAATAGATAAGGAGTACAAACATCTGGATATAGGATCCTTATCCAAAGTCGGGCACGTTGAATTATAGTACATTCTTCTGATACTGATGTAATTGTACGTTTACTGTATTACTTTAAGATATGCAACATGTAGGATTACACGAGCTCTGGGTAAGAGTAGGAGTCGGTGATTCAACACGGTTAATTTCAATTCATACATTGGGTACAATGGGTAACACGGACGATATTTTTCTTGCACTGCACACTCAGGTTGCGATTTCACTAGCACGCTGAGACGAGGCCAACTCCGCGTTGGAAGTTACGGCGAAGAAAACGAATATTGTAGATGCCTGGTGGGCGGAGACTAGCGAAACGGTCGCTCAAGTTCGGCTCTGATCGGCTCTACCCGTAGCTTTTACGGGCGAGATCTGTCGCGCGTCACGTGACCTCACCAGTTGATCTCACGCGGTGGCGGTGTGATGGTCGATGAGTCTCGCCTACAACAGCGACCACTGCTCGGAAATACATTCGCTTCCCCGTCGGCCGTCACTCCGCGTTTTGTAACTGTATGGAACTAAAAATATTTACGGAGATAGCCCTCACTTTATCAAGCAATGATTATGCCATTCGTTTTTCTTGCATCTACATTACATTCAATTTCTCAATAATATTGTTCACAGAATAGTTATAATAGATAGCCTCCAGCATCAAGTGCCCACTACGAGAAATAAATATAAATAATACTATTCGAAGTAAGATGAACTAAGACAAATACGGGTTACAATAATATTAATCAATCATGAGTAGGCCTACTTATGGTGAGATTGCGTTTCTTTTGCAAAAATTAAAATTAAACTCAAGAATATAGGCGTAAAATAAGGCCTTTGAGTAGCAAGATTTACATTAAATAAATACCTATACCAATGTAACAGTACAATCGTAAGGGCAAATAAACCCAAAAGCTATTGTAAAGTTGCGTGGTTTTTCAACTTCACAGAATTTTAACAGTGTTTGTGCAAACCAATACTTATGATAAGTTCATACTACTGTACTTATAATATACTAAATATTATGTTTATCCAACAGACAGCAATAAATTAGATAGCGCGTCTACGCACCTTCGTTCTTATCACGTCAACACAAATGCATCAGCATAATAGCATTGAGTTTATTAGTGTAGTAATTAAAAAAAAAAAAAATTGTGTACAATAATAAACTCAATGATAATAGCAACTGCTCGGAAACACTCGCGCTCCCCCGTTACCATGCGGTTTGTAACTTGATGTAACTTCCAAAATATTCATGACAGTCTTTCTCCAGTGGCGTATAGGAATAGCCCGGGCGAAGCCCGGGGGCCTGTGGTCTAGCCTCTACAGGGGCCCGGTTTCTAGACTGGCTTGAGTTGGAAACCTATCATTGTTTATAAGCTTCAATAAAATTCGAAACTCATACCAACAACTATTAAATTAATAATTGCCGGTGCGGATCATCTCATTTCGGTCGTGTTCAATTGACATTGTAAGTGACATTGTTAATCTTGCTTCTATAAAAGTGTAGTTTCAAAATACTGCATATTTCACTTTCCTGATGTTTGTTCTGTGAACAGCAATGATGGTAATTTCCTAACACTACCAGTTACTGTTGCAAGTTCAGAACGCTTTTTTCACAATTTTGAATAATGCATTGCAATAGAACACTTTCGATCGAAAATAGCTCAGAAGAAAAGTATATGTTACGATCACCTAATCAATTCGTTCGATATCCGGTAAGTTAAAAATTGGAAGCTCTAAATCAATGGTGAATTCATGCCATTTAAGTTGAATTTTGTAACACTAATTTTGCTATTGACAATTTCGTCCCAGATCCCAGTTTTCATTATTGTTGCTCTTCATGTAAAAAACAAGTCTATACCGTATAAATCTACTCGACTAGCTAGCAGACTAAAGCAACAATCAGTGACAATAATTAACAACAATGGCCAATTGTTGTATTAGCCGACGCGATGTCTAGTCGACTATAGCGTCAAAATAGAATGAACATAATCCCGGACACGATACAAAATTACGTTTACGAGTATATGTTAGGGGCCCACCAGGTTCTGTTGCCCGGGGAAAGCTACGCCACTGTCTTTCTCCCTTTATCAAGCAATGCTGTTCTAAATAAATAAAATAAAATACATTCGTATTTATAGATTCTACCCATCTCAGTAACAAGACTGATTTTCAGTGGGGGACTTTAACTAAAGTGACTAAACCAACCCTGTAGGCTCCGAACACCATCGACGAGTGAACGATCATAACCAATCAAAGATCTATATTTCAAATATGTAAACATATGAACCTGTGATTGGACAGTGCGAACACCTGCGGACAGATGCCAGAATCAACAAGGCCGATTCAGAACAACTTTGAATTTATTGAATTCTTCGTTGCTATAGGACGTTCGTCCGTTCTAAATCACATAGACTTCATCCAAGTCATTGCGTGTCGAATATTTATAATAATAATATCACGTGTCCATTACTAGAAACAAAACTATACGAAATAAAATAAACCTAGAAGAGACGTGCGGGTCACAACATGTAGTAATAATCATTATTTGTCATAGTGAGAAATGTGCATCTTTTGCACAAACAATTAAAATAATACCATTGTGTTACAATTGTAGTACCTATACTGCTACATTACGTTACTTTTGCTTGAATGTCACGGTGACAAAGGCAAAGCAACCCAAATCAGCACTATAAACCAATTTAAACTTACGTGACCTCTGAACGTTTGCGTAACAAATTCTAGTATTTACATTAAAAGGTCGATTACAATTATTAGGGCCGGTTTTTCAATCACTTTTTAATCAGTGTTTAGTGTAACCGGGGCTATTACCAATATTGTCAATGTAAAATGTATTTACAACCTAAACATATATTCAAAATGATATTTTTTAGTTCAAACTAATGTTGTATATGATACCAATTATAAAAAACCCACAACTTAGTTCTAATTTATTGAATTCATAAGCCCAAATGTTTGATAAATAGGAAATAAAATAGTATATGTATGTGTATTCTGGTTAGCTATTATTTAATCATTTGTCAAGCTTACAAAGATTTTAAATTATGCAACGTTTAGAGAACAATGATCTGTCTAAACCAAATACAATGTAGTCTACATACGAATTTAAAGTCGCTGGAATATGAATTTTATCACTTTGATAAGAGTAATTAGGATGTATTTGATATTTGGTTAATAACAATATGATAGCATTCTCAAAATCCCTAGTTAGCCTAATCACTGACTGATAAAAACTGGCCCTTACATTACACATTTTGTCCACAGCTGGGTTGACCTTCCAACAGACTAACCCAAAGTAAACACATTATGAGTCTGCAGACGTTAACTCCGGCCCAAGACATTTCGATTCCGTATGACTTATGAAGAGTGTGCCTATGCTGAATACCAATTACAAATGCAGTAGCCATTTCATATAGCAGTTTTTTTCTGTGGTCCCGATAGGTAACGTGAAACAGGTATCAAAATATTGATAATGTCTATTCCCACTCATTGCAATCTAATAGACTAATAGTTAGATGTAATATGAAAACGTGTTTATAAACACATGCTAGTGATTTTTAATATGTTTATACATTACGTAGTATTAGTAAGGTCATAAGAAATTTAAATTCACTAGCTTGGACCTACGGTAACGAGGCCACGCAATATTTGAATTACACAAATACAATAATATATTTGAATTGCCTCAACGCTTATGTAAGATGTCACTTCTCATATACAATCAAATAATTATACGCTCATTGCCATAATGTCATAAAGGTAGTCAGCTGCGAAGCTTATGACTATTACGATCGTTGGTTGTGTCTGAGCCGTGGATGCGTCGACATAGAATCTGTCTTATTGTTGTTTTAGATTTGTAGGTGCATTATTTATTGTGATATGTGAAGATGGCAGATTGCACTGCCCACTTAAACCACACACGAAATAACACAGAACTTCAAAAACCATTTACAGTTGGGATATGATTATTGATTATGCATGAGGCCATGCAGATACAAATTTAATTTGTTTTAATTTGTTATCTGTGATGAGGCTCTTATAACAGGCGTATCAGTAATAATCGTAATTGTTGGTAGGACCTGCACAACTTGGCCCTCTTCAGGTGACATTTACTGTGGTATTTGGTTAGTTGTGGAAGATTGCCCGAGAGCTATTCGTATGACCGTGGTATGACTCAATTTCAGCATTCGCCTCTATGATTGCGAAAACCTTGAGGCTAAACTTCAGTCAAGATAGCCGGTGGTATCGAACCTGCGATCTCCCGAATTAGCGACTTGTTTGCTAACCATTAGCCGGATCTCGATCGGTATTACATATTTTATCGAAATAGAGCCCCCCCCCCCCCCCACCCACATAATAGTTGCCTATTATCAATTCCTGTGCAACGTAATGCCAACTACTAGATTTGTGAAACTTTGAATTTAGTTTGTGTTGATGTTTGTACATTATTTGTGATGTGTATTGGCAGTCTGCTCCCCCCCCCCCGCACACACACACACACGTTATAAACAAAGCAATGTGTGTGCGTATACCAAACCAACAATATGGTAGATTGCATACATAACACAGTTCTTCGTGTGTCCGCCCGGCCCGACAAGCCAAATATATACCTCGATCCGATTCACAACGGATACGGGTTGCAAGTTTTTTTTAACTTTATATCTTATACTTACGAACACATACATTATGCACCAACCTTTCCTTGCGAACTTTGGGTTGAGGTTTGTGAGGTACGCTTTGTGGGTCACTCAATAAACTTAAATTAGTCTATGCGCCTTGATAAGGGAAACAAAACTAGTATTAGCTTTTCTTATAGAAATAGTGTTTCGCTAGCATGCACCACTAGTTTGGAAGGTCACTGGTTTGATTCCCTGCACTGTGAATCATACTAGTACTTTTCCGAAGTGTTTCTCAATGGATAATCCGGGATGTTTACAAACAACCCTCGGCCAATTTAAAATTGAAAAGCATCAGACAGCCCAGCTGTTTCACTTTTGCTCATAAATTATTTATCGTCAAATATAATACTTTGGCGTCCGGGTCCACCTTCAACCTCCCCCCCCCCCCCCCCCCCCCCCCCCCTCCAAACCAAGTTTATGGGTGGCTCGTACAGTTATCACAGATGACTAATTATTATAAACACTTCGTGCTCTTATGCAAAAGCCAATTAATGTAAGCTTAGGACTACTATATACGTAGGCCTATCAACAGGAGCTTTTAAAATGAGCCTATAAAGTAATGCAATGGACAACACAGTGTACTTCCATTTACATGTAAACACATTGTTGTATTAGAATGAAAGTAATTCTTTTATTCTCCAATAATTATCATCAAACAATACCATTAATTATTTAAAGTATACACAGCCGTCCGCGGAAACGCATATGATAAGAGTGCAGGGGACTGCAAGTGCAGGCAGTTCCCAAGCATAAAACACCGAGGAACGTAGGTTCTGGTCCTACGTGGGACAGTTTTTTGTAATTTCCTTCATCAACAGTTTGTGTCACCACTCATTGTCTTTGGATGCTATTACCAGGCGCATAGGAAGGGGGGGGGGGGGGGGGAATGGGGGGAGATTCCCCCCCCCACTTTTTCCTGTGACCCACCCAATTTAGCGTGTTAGGCACATTCCGACATACAATACCACAAGGATACCCGGGTAAACATTCACCAACTAAATTTCATATTTCACAAGAGAAAATAATATTTGCAGAAACACAGAGGGCCCCACGCCCCGGAGAAAGCCAAGATCTTCGACACAAGATACATTTCCTCTGCCTTTGTTTGTACTTTGTAGCATTACAAAATAAAAGCGAATGGGTGCTTGAGGTCAGTGACGTAATTAGGGAAGAGGCGGGTTAGGGCCCTCAAAACGTATTTATTTAAGCCTAAAAATCGAGAAATAACTAATATAGCAATACAAATTTTCGCCGGCGAAAAGGCCTCCGGAGGCTGGGGCTCCGCCCCAGACCCCGCGACTTATCCGCACTTCGCGCTCACAATTCTCCCCCCGCCCCCCCCCCCCCCACTTGATTTAGAGTTCCTACGGGTCTGGCTATTACCAAGTCTGCAAAGTGTGGAATGAGACCTTTGAGAGTCTAATTAGTAATTAGTCACTCAACAATGAGACTTTGAAATTCGCTGGCGTACCAGTACCAATAGACTTGATTGGTTGCCCATCTCTGGTACTGGTACATACTCCATATCTAACGTTAGGCAGCTTGGCTCTCTCCCATCCCATCGCCAGAAACCACGCTCGACTCGAGCTGATAATGATATCTGTTGCACGGCTCCGTTAAGTTGGCCCCCCCCAAACACAAAATACAACCACAATATATATCCAATTATTGCACCCAAAATGCACCATTTTGCACCCCTATTTTTGATTTTTGCACCCCTACCTCTAAAAAGTTATAACGAAATCAAATGGGGGGGCCAACTTAATGGTAGCCCCCCCCATTCAATAAAATCAAAATGTAAAAGCATCTATTTATTGCACCCACAATGCACCATTTTGCACCCCCATTTTTGATTTTTGCACCCCCACCCCTAAAGAGTTATAACGAAATCAAATGGGGGGGGCCAACTTAACGGAAATTCAAAATGGCCTAAAATCAAAATTTGAAAGCATGTAATTATTGCACCAAAAATGCACCATTTTGCACCCCTATTTTTGATTTTTGCACCCCTACCCCTAAACAGTTATAACGAAATCAAATGGGGGGGGCCAACTTAACGGAAATTAAAAATTGCCTAAAATCAAAATTTGAAAGCATGTTATTATTGCACCCAAAATGCACCATTTTGCACCCCTATTTTTGATTTTTGCACCCCTACCCCTAAACAGTTATAACGATATCAAATGGGGGGGGCCAACTTAACGGAAATTCAAAATTGCCTAAAATCAAAATTTGAAAGCATGTAATTATTGCACCCAAAATGCACCATTTTGCACCTCTATTTTTGATTTTTGCACCCCTACCCCTAAACAGTTATAACGATATCAAATGGGGGGGGGCCAACTTAACGGAAATTCAAAATTGCCTAAAATCAAAATTTGAAAGCATGTAATTATTGCACCCAAAATGCACCATTTTGCACCTCTATTTTTGATTTTTGAACCCCTACCCCTAAACACTTATTACGATATCAAATGGGGGGGGGGGCCAACTTAACGGAAATTCAAAATTGCCTAAAATCAAAATGTGAAAGAATGTAATTATTGAACCCAAAATGCACCATCATGCACCCCTATTTTTGATTTTTGCACCCCTACCCCTCAGCAGTTATAACGAAATCAAATGGGGGGGGGGGCAACTTAATTTAAATTGCCTAAAATTAAAATTTAAAAGAATGTAATTATTGCACCCAAAATGCACCATTTTGCACCACTATTTTTGATATTTGCACCCCTACCCCTAAACAGTTATAACGAAATCAAATGGGAGGCGCCAACTTAACTGTAATTCAAAATTGCCTAAATTAAAATTTATAAGCATGTAATTATTGCACCCAAAATGCGCCATCATGCACCCCTATTTTTGATTATTTGCACTTCTACCCCTAAACAGTTATAACGAAATCAAATGGGGGGGCCAACTTAACTGTAATTCAAAATTTAAAAGCATGTTATTATTGCACCCAAAATGCACCATTACGCACCCATATTTATTTTTTTTGCACCCCTACCCCTTAACAGTTATAAACGAAGTCCAATGGGGGGGGGGGGGGGGGGCAACTTAACGGAAATTCAAAATTGCCTAAAATCAAAATTTAAAAGCATGTTATTATTGCATCAAAAATGCACCATTTTGCACCTCTATTTTTGATTTTTGCACCCAACCCCTAAAAAGTTATTACGAAATCAAATGGGGGGGTGGCCAACTTTATGGTAGCCCCTCCCCCCCCCCCCCCATTCAATAAAATCTAAATGTAAAAGCTTGTATTTATGGCACTCACAATGCACTACTTTGCACCCCTATTTCTCACAATGCACCATTTTGCATCAACCACTAACGAGTAATTATAAAATCAAATTGGTGAGGCGGGGTCGAGGCCTCTACACAGAAGCGCCATTACACAGAATACGATTTCAGTGTTTCAGGACGGGTCTTTGTACAGAATTGTAATTTTTATTAGAGTCCAAAACCATATGGGCCTTTACACAGAAGCGCCATTCCATAGAATCTCCGTTTGACAGAATTTCGAATCGGTCTGGAGGGGCCAATAGAAAGAATTCGTGTTCTGTGTTAAATTCGGTACTACGGCACTACCTGGAGGGTCGTTAGACATAATTTTGCGAACTCTCATCTGCCTGTCAAGAAGTGCCTTTGCACAGAAATTATTTTCGACATAAATCTACTACAGATTAATCTAAAAAAAATCCTTCTGTGTAACGGTCCATCCTGTGGTGCCACTACACAGAATGTTTCCGTGTAACGGCCCGTCCTGTAGTGCCACTACACAGAATGTTTCTGTCTAACGGCCCGTCCTGTAGTGCCACTACACAGAATGTTTCTGTCTAACGGCCCGTCCTGTAGTGCCACTACACAGAATGTTTCTGTCTAACGGCCCGTCCTGTAATGCCACTACACAGAATGTTTCTGTCTAACGGTCCATCCTGTAGTGCCACTACACAGAATGTTTCTGTCTAACGGCCCGTCCTGTAGTGCCACTACAAAGAATGTTTCCGTCTAACGGCCCGTCCTGTAGTGCCACTACACAGAATGTTTCTGTTTAACGGCCCGTCCTGTAGTGCCACTACACAGAATGTTTCTATGTAACGGCCCGTCCTGTAGTGCCACTACACAGAATGTTTCTGTCTAACGGCTTATCGTGTAGTGCCACTACACAGAATGTTTCTGTCTAACGGCCCGTCCTGTAGTGCCACTGCACAGAATGTTTCTGTCTAACGGCCCATCGTGTAGTGCCACTACACAGAATGTTTCTGTCTAACGACCCGTCCTGTAGTGCCACTACACAGAATGTTTCTGTCTAACGGCCCATCGTGTAGTGCCACTACACAGAATGTTTCTGTGTAACGACCCGTCCTGTAGTGCCACTACACAGAATAATTCTGTCTAACGGCCCATCGTGTAGTGCCACTACACAGAATGTTTCTGTGTAACGGCCCATCGTGTAGTGCCACTACACAGAATGTTTCTGTCTAACGGCCCGTCCTGTAGTGCCACTACACAGAATGTTTCTGTCTAACGACCCGTCCTGTAGTGCCACTACACAGAATGTTTCTGTCTAACGACCCGTCCTGTAGTGCCACTACACAGAATGTTTCTGTCTAACGGCCCATCGTGTAGTGCCACTACACAGAATGTTTCTGTGTAACGACCCGTCCTGTAGTGCCACTACACAGAATAATTCTGTCTAACGGCCCATCGTGTAGTGCCACTACACAGAATGTTTCTGTGTAACGGCCCATCGTGTAGTGCCACTACACAGAATGTTTCTGTCTAACGGCCCGTCCTGTAGTGCCACTACACAGAATGTTTCTGTCTAACGACCCGTCCTGTAGTGCCACTACACAGAATGTTTCTGTCTAATGGCCCATCGTGTAGTGCCACTACACAGAATGTTTCTGTCTAACGGCCCGTCCTGTAGTGCCACTACACAGAATGTTTCTGTCTAATGGCCCATCCTGTAGTGCCACTACACAGAATGTTTCTGTCTAATGGCCCATCGTGTAGTGCCACTACACAGAATGTTTCTGTGTAACGGCCCGTCCTGTAGTGCCACTACACAGAATGTTTCTGTGTAACGGCCCGTCCTGTATTGCCACTACACCGAATGTTTCTGTCTAACGGCTTATCGTGTAGTGCCACTACACAGAATGTTTCTGTCTAACGCCCCATCGTGTAGTGCCACTACACAGAATGTTTCTGTGTAACGGCCCGTCCTGTAGTGCCACTACACAGAATGTTTCTGTCTAACGGCCCGTCCTGTAGTGCCACTACACAGAATGTTTCTGTCTAACGGCCCATCGTGTAGTGCCACTACACAGAATGTTTCTGTGTAACGGCCCATCGTGTAGTGCCACTACACAGAATGTTTCTGTCTAACGGCTCATCGTGTAGTGCCACTACACAGAATGTTTCTGTCTAACGGCCCATCGTGTAGTGCCACTACACAGAATGTTTCTGTCTAACGGCCCGTCCTGTAGTGCCACTACACAGAATGTTTCCGTCTAACGGCCCGTCCTGTAGTGCCACTACACAGAATGTTTCTGTCTAACGGCCCATCGTGTAGTGCCACTACACAGAATGTTTCTGTCTAACGGCCTATCGTGTAGTCACTGTAGTGCAACAAAATCAAATGGGTGGGGCCAACTTA
Source organism: Isoperla grammatica (assembly GCA_945910005.1). Classification (NCBI taxonomy): domain Eukaryota; kingdom Metazoa; phylum Arthropoda; class Insecta; order Plecoptera; family Perlodidae; genus Isoperla; species Isoperla grammatica. Next base: position 69,743,640 of record OX246738.1, read on the forward strand.
ACGGAAATTTAAAATGGCCTACGATCAAAATTTGAAAGCATATTATTATTGCACCCAAAATGCACCATTTTTCACCCCTATTTTTGATTTTGGCACCCCTACCCCTAAGCAGTTATAGCGAAATCAAATGGGGGAGGGCCAACTTAACTGTTAATCAAAATTGCCTAAAATCAAAATTTAAAAGCATGTAATTATTGCACCCAAAATGCACCATTTTGCACACCTATTTTTGATTTTTGCACCCACCCCTTAACAGTTATAACGAAATCAAATGGGGGGGGGCCAACTTAACTGTAATTCAAAATTGCCTAAAATTAAAATTTAAAAGCATGTAATTATTGCACCCAAAATGCACCATTTTGCACCCCTATTTTTGATTTTTGTACCCCTACCCCTAAACAGTTATAACGAAATCAAATGGGGGGGGCCAACTTTACTGTAATTTAAAATTGCCTAAAATCAAAATTTAAAAACATCTATTTATTGCACCCACAATGCACCATTTTGCACCCCTATTTTTGATTTTTGCACCCACACCCCTAAAGAGTTATAACAAAATCAAATGGGGGGCCAACTTAACTGTTATTTAAAATTGCCTAAAATCAAAATTTGAAAGCATGTTATTATTGCACCCAAAATGCACCATTTTTCACCCCTATTTTTGATTTTTGCACCCCTACCCCTAATCAGTTATAACGAAATCAAATGGGGGGGGGGGCAACTTAACGGAAATTCAAAATTGCCTTAAATCAAAATTTAAAAGCATGTTATTATTGCACCCAAAATGCACCATTTTGCACCCCTATTTTTTATTTTTTTTACCCCTAACCCTAAAACGTTATTACAAAATCAAATGGGGGGGGGGGGGGGCAACTTTATGGTAGCCCTATCCCCCTCATTTAATAAATTCTAAATGTAAAAGCTTGTATTTATGGCACTCACAAATGCACCACTCTGCACCCCTATTTCTCACAATGCACCATTTTGCATCCACCACTAACGAGTTATTAAAAAATCAAATGGGTTAGGCGGACAACCTCATGCTAACCCCCAGTCCCCCCCTTGCTGGAAGTCTAAATGTCTGTCACGGTAACGAAATATGATGAAGGAAGGATACTGAGGTTGGAATTCATAGTCGGCCCCTACACCTAGGGGCACCCATTGTTGCTATGGATTTGTTTTGTTTATGGGAAATAACATGGAAACAACTGTTATAGTTGTCCCAAGACTACCTTACACATGCTTTCGTCACAGGCGGCTGGTTCGTAGCCAATCAGCGATCGGTATTGGCGCTGATGTGTCTCGGGCGGTTCGCCGGTTGGCTACGACTTCCCCGGATGTGACGAAAGCAGGTGTAAAGTAATCTTGGGTCTACTATACCTTAGTAACAATGGGCGCCCCTAGGTGTAGGGGCCGACTATGAATTCCAACCTGAGTGTGGCACATTTTTTAATTAATTCTCCATCAAATTTGAATAGTATTGATTTTATTTATATTTAATTCAAGTTTTGTTACATATGTTACCAACATTATTATTGAAAGTACATTTATATAATTACGGTTTTAATTCGTTACAAATAAGCTGTAACTGAAGGTTTAGTAGAGCAATATAACATTACAAAATTAATACTGAGAACTGGTTTGAACCATGAACAATTTTCTTATTGCATGACAAATGTGTCGAACATATTAGGAATATTGTTGTGCTTATATATATATATATATATATGTTATTCTGTAGGTTTTCGCGAACTGAAGAAGATGTAGTACTAGGTTCTCGGGTTGCTGTCCACGTAACTTGCTCTCTAGACACTGGTTGCTGGCCCAGAAATGGGAGCCCAGAAATATTGTGAGTCGGCAAGTAAAAAAGATGTTTAAATTTGTATTACCATCTGCGATGCCATGTAGGCCTACTCATACATTGAAGGTTAACGTATATAGTTTGAAGTATTTGTGCTTTGAGATGCTATAAATTTACAGTCATCAATATTTATGTCTACATCCAAGTCGTTATACAGCATATAATAATAATACATTTTGTAAGATGCTGCCAATGGGACAGTTCAGGCCCTCTTCAAGTGACGATTTCTATTAAGGTATTGTGGTAATGAATAGTTGGGAAGGAATGTCTTAGGGCTGCTGTTCCTGTTAGTATGACTCCATTCAAGCATAGCCAATTGTGACTGATGAAAACTTCGGGAAAACTTTCAGTCGGGGATCGGGTTTCTAGAATTCTAGTTATCCGTCACCCAACCACGGTAATGTTGCTTTCCCCCCACCCCCCTTTCGATAAGGGAGTCTATAATGCCGTCGTGTCGTCACGATGATCCCTGCATAGGGACCGCCACGAAAAACAAAACTTAACCAGAAATCAACGTTTATCTAACGTTGGTAAAATAACGTTAATGTAATGTATACTTGTGTATGTTGTTACAATGTAAACAAAAAACCAAAACACATAAATTACTTCAGTACATTACACGTTAGCACATGCTCAGTAAAACTACATTGAAAGTTCACAGAGGTCCATCGTGACCTTATTGTAAACGATACCTTATAATCGTTCATACCCAGGTGCGTACTATGGCCATTGTGAAGCTAGAATCCATCATTAATGTGAGGGGGGGGGGGGGGCCGAAGGGAAATAAAAACGAAGGTTGCACTAGGGCCACCGTGACGATATAATGTACACTTTCATTGAGCGCTTACAATTTTCATTCTTGTTGTTATTGTTGTCAGTATTGTTGTAAAAATCGTTGTTGTTGTAAATGTAACCGCACAATGAACGATTCTACATAATATCTTTACGATGACCCTAGTGCACATTCAGTATTGTACTAGGAAAACGCTCTGCATTAATAGCGAGCGCCCTCAGGAACATACACGAAATGTTGCACACAAGTTTTGAAAGTTACCGCCATCGACAACAGTCAACACTACACGATGGGCCGTTACTCAGAAACATTCTGTGTAGTGGCACTACACGATGGGCCGTTACACAGAAACATTCTGTGTAGTGGCACTACACGATGGGCCGTTAGACAGAAACATTCTGTGTAGTGGCACTACACGATGGGCCGTTAGACAGAAACATTCTGTGTAGTGGCACTACAGGAAAGGCCGTTACACAGAAACATTCTGTGTAGTGGCACTACAGGACGGGCCGTTAGACAGAAACATTCTGTGTAGTGGCACTACACGATGGGCCGTTACACAGAAACATTCTGATGTAGTGGCACTACAGGACGGGCCGTTAGACAGAAACATTCTGTGTAACGGCACATACAGGACGGGCCGTTAGACAGAAACATTATGTGTAACGGCACATACAGGACGGGCCGTTAGACAGAAACATTCTGTGTAGTGGCACTACACGATAGGCCGTTAGACAGAAACATTCTGTGTAGTGGCACTACACGATGGGCCATTAGACAGAAACATTATGTGTAGTGGCACTACAGGACGGGCCATTAGACAGAAACATTCTGTGTAGTGGCACTACACGATGGGCCGTTACACAGAAACATTCTGTGTAGTGGCACTACACGATGGGCCGTTAGACAGAAACATTCTGTGTAGTGGCACTACAGGACGGGCCGTTAGACAGAAACATTCTGTGTAGTGGCACTACAGGACGGGCCGTTAGACAGAAACATTCTGTGTAGTGGCACTACAGGACGGGCCGTTAGACAGAAACATTCTGTGTAGTGGCACTACACGATGGGCCGTTAGACAGAAACATTCTGTGTAGTGGCACTACAGGACGGGCCGTTAGACAGAAACATTCTGTGTAGTGGCACTACACGATGGGCCGTTACACAGAAACATTCTGTGTAGTGGCACTACACGATGGGCCGTTACACAGAAACATTTGTGTAGTGGCACTACAGGACGGGCCGTTAGACAGAAACATTCTGTGTAGTGGCACTACACGACGGGCCGTTACACGGAAACATTCTGTGTAGTGGCACTACAGGATGGACCGTTACACAGTAGGATTTTTTTTGGATTAATTTGTAGTAGATTTGTGTCGAAAATAATTTCTGTGCAAAGGCACTTCTTGACAGGCAGATGAGAGTTCGCAAAATTATGTCTAACGACCCTCCAGGTAGTGCCGTAGTACCGAATTTAACACAGAACACGAATTCTTTCTATTGGCCCCTCCAGACCGATTCGAAATTCTGTCAAACGGAGATTCTGTGGAATGGCGCTTCTGTGTAAAGGCCCATATGGTTTTGGACTCTAATAAAAATTACAATTCTGTACAAAGACCCGTCCTGAAACACTTTGAAATCGTATTCTGTGTAATGGCGCTTCTGTGTAGAGGCCTCGACCCCGCCTCACCAATTTGATTTTATAATTACTCGTTAGTGGTTGATGCAAAATGGTGCATTGTGAGAAATAGGGGTGCAAAGTAGTGCATTGTGAGTGCCTTAAATACAAGCTTTTACATTTAGATTTTATTGAATGGGGGGGGGGGGAGGGGCTACCATAAAGTTGGCCACCCCCCCATTTGATTTCGTAATAACTTTTTAGGGGTTGGGTGCAAAAATAAAAAATAGAGGTGCAAAATGGTGCATTTTTGATGCAATAATAACATGCTTTTAAATTTTGATTTTAAGCAATTTTGAATTCCCGTTAAGTTGTCACCCCCCCCCCCCCCCCCCATTGGACTTCGTTTATAACTGTTTAGGGGTAGGGGTGCAAAAAAAAAATAAATATGGGTGCGTAATGGTGCATTTTGGGTGCAATAATAACATGCTTTTAAATTTTGAATTACAGTTAAGTTGGCCCCCCCATTTGATTTCGTTATAACTGTTTAGGGGTAGAAGTGCAAAAAATCAAAAATAGGGGTGCATGATGGCGCATTTTGGGTGCAATAATTACATGCTTATAAATTTTAATTTAGGCAATTTTGAATTACAGTTAAGTTGGCGCCTCCCATTTGATTTCGTTATAACTGTTTAGGGGTAGGGGTGCAAATATCAAAAATAGTGGTGCAAAATGGTGCATTTTGGGTGCAATAATTACATGCTTTTAAATTTAAATTTTAGGCAATTTAAATTACAGTTAGGTTGCCCCCCCCCCCACATTTGATTTCGTTATAACTGCTTAGGGGTAGGGGTGCAAAAATCAAAAATAGGGGTGCATGATGGTGCATTTTGGGTGCAATAATTACATGCTTTCACATTTTGATTTTAGGCAATTTTGAATTTCCGTTAAGTTGGCCCCCCCCATTTGATATCGTAATAAGTGTTTAGGGGTAGGGGTGCAAAAATCAAAAATAGAGGTGCAAAATGGTGCATTTTGGGTGCAATAATTACATGCTTTCAAATTTTGATTTTAGGCAATTTTGAATTTCCGTTAAGTTGGCCCCCCCCATTTGATATCGTTATAACTGTTTAGGGGTAGGGGTGCAAAAATCAAAAATAGGGGTGCAAAATGGTGCATTTTGGGTGCAATAATTACATGCTTTCAAATTTTGATTTTAGGCAATTTTGAATTTCCGTTAAGTTGGCCCCCCCCATTTGATATCGTTATAACTGTTTAGGGGTAGGGGTGCAAAAATCAAAAATAGGGGTGCAAAATGGTGCATTTTGGGTGCAATAATAACCTGCTTTCAAATTTTGATTTTAGGCCATTTTGAATTTCCGTTAAGTTGGCCCCCCCCATTTGATTTCGTTATAACTGTTTAGGGGTAAGGGTGCAAAAATCAAAAATAGGGGTGCAAAATGGTGCATTTTGGGTGCAATAATTACATGCTTTCAAATTTTGATTTTAGGCCATTTTGAATTTCCGTTAAGTTGGCCCCCCCCATTTGATTTCGTTATAACTCTTTAGGGGTGGGGGTGCAAAAATCAAAAATGGGGGTGCAAAATGGTGCATTGTGGGTGCAATAAATAGATGCTTTTACATTTTGATTTTATTGAATGGGGGGGGCTACCATTAAGTTGGCCCCCCCCATTTGATTTCGTTATAACTTTTTAGAGGTAGGGGTGCAAAAATCAAAAATAGGGGTGCAAAATGGTGCATTTTGGGTGCAATAATTGGATATATATTGTGGTTGTTTTTTGTGTTTGGGGGGGGCCAACTTAACGGAGCCCTGTTGCACGGATAGTTTCGGTGCGCGGTGCGCGGGGAGGTGAAACCCGCCAGCCAATAGGAGACGTCTCGAGCGTTCAAACCTCGGCTGCAAGCGCTGCGCCTTTCAACCGTTAGGGCGAGGTAGCGGCCGAGAGAATAAAATAAATTGGAACACAAAACATGCGTTTTGTAAATGAAAATTCCCTTTGAACCATTTAACCGAGAGTTTTGAAAGTTAACATTTGCACTCAGGTTGATTTAAGCTGCTTGTTGTTGTACGAAAATATGTTTAAAAAAATTCCAGTCATTTAAAATAAGTAAACGAATTTCGGGAAAGTTGAGTGAAATCAAGAAGTTTCTCAATTTTTCACTAAAAATTGGGTGACTGTTTTTAAAATGGGTTAACTGGAGCGAGTAGATCGTTTCTTAATTAAGGATATGACCAAATGTGAAAATTATCGTAGTAATCGTTTAACTGAAAAAATCAGTCGTCTCAGTGCTTGTATTTGCCTCCGCGCTAACCTCAGCGAGTCCTCTTAAAGCAGATTCCATTGAATGAACTTTAGAAGAACTGCTTTTTTAACATAGGATGAAATCCTAAAGGCTGACGAGTTCTAAGTTCGTGTTTTCAAGAGTAACACTACATGGAAGACCATGGATAAACTAAGACATTGGAAATATCACCAGTGTAAAGCCAATGTCGATTTACCACCTACTAGCAATTTAAAAAATCTCAATGTCATGCGTGCTATTGTACGAATGATAAACATTTTAATTCTGATACGTCTTCTAAGACAACATTATTTGGCTTTGAGAAAGCAGACGAACTACTGGTTCCATTTATCCTGAATAATTATCTTTTAGAAGAATTTCTAAAAGCTTGCACTGATGAAAAATTTGCCACTAAAAATTATGCGTGTCGTGAGAATAACCTGTCTTGTACATTTTGTAAATTTCAGAGTTTCGATACAATAAGCTACACAAATCAATTGCATGAAGATGGTCAATTAATAATCAGTTAATTCATCATTATTTAAACAGTGTTTAAAATAGCATATCTTTTTATTATCTGATTTTCAATAATGGTAAATACATTAAATGTGTGCAAGAGATAGTTTCATGTATACCGCGATTGTCGTTTAGCTAAGACATTGTAAAATGATAGATAGGGCTTTACATTATTAGGGCTTTAACATCATCAGTGAACTACTGTGTGACGTGTGTGTGTTTATAATAAAATACACTATTACAATTTTGCTTTAAAAAAATCACCAATATGCAAATGCAGTAAAAACTAATATGTGACGCATTTTCATCTTGATTTTCATACATTACCATCTCATCATCTCGATTAGCCAAAGTTGCAAAAATATAAGACGTAAAACCAAGATTTCATCATCATTGTACTGAATAGAATTGAACTTTTAGTCCATGGATAATATGAACGACGCATTGTACTGGGGTAATCAAACTGACAACAAATTTTAAATTTAAATATTTAGCATTGATTTCAATGCTTTTGATATTGACCCTGTTTGCCAGTATGTCTTTTTTTACAATCTGTGGTCAATTGTCAAGATCTGTTTCTGTGTTCAAATTCTAAAATAATAAAAGTTTTCTCTGGAAGTTATCAAACACAATTTTTTTCATTAGTCATAAGCGTGAAGAATTGTGAGCAGTTAATTAACGTTTATGGCTTACCCTTAAAACAAAAACATTTTTTAAACTGAAAATTGTAACAAATTGATTGCCTTTCTATGGTCTTGTTGCAATACAAATCGCACGCTGCATCCAGCATTGTCTCAGAGCTTCAGGGAAGAATAGGCCCAGAGTGACTCTGCTAGTCGTAAGAGGCGACGAAAGGAGACCCGTCTTGGCCCGGAGTAGAATAGGCTCAGAGTGACTCTGCTAGTCGTAAGAGGCGATGAAAAGAGACCCTTTCCCTTCCCTCCCACTATCCCACTGAATATTTCTCCTCCCACTTGGCCCTGCCCACCCTTGCTGGACTCCCGTATGACGATCCACGCGACGTACAATGGATCTGATTCGGATGTGGCTTTATTCTTCATCATCTTTCTCATCTTCATTATCACCTTCCCATCTTCATTATCACCCGCTAATCGTCTCGATTAGCCATTGTTGCACAAATATGAGACGTTAAGCCCCATTAATCAATTAATCAATCAGAGCTTCAGAGCTTGGTAAGTAAATAGAGTGGAAGAGGAGGTGTGTGGGGGGGGGGGTTAGTAAATTCCTGGAATTTGAAAAAATTGAACCAAAGCTAACGCAATAATTCAATTCAAATAAACTATCAGGAGATAGCCTGAGAAGGCAAGACTACATAGACCGCACGCGCACCGCTCGGCGCCTGGCTTGGGCAAGCGCCGAGCGCGTCAAGAGAGCGAAGTGCGACTCTTCACAAATTCATATCTCGGGACTTATTCTAGATAGAGACTTAAATTTGATAGCGTTATTTTTTAAATAAAGCTATCTTAAACGTTTATATGAAGAACTTTTTCAGTTAGTACGCTTCAATAAAAGTTATAAGCTTAACATTCCAAAACTAAAAACATTGAGTAGAAAAATGTTTTTTAAATGTGTAATATAATTATTAAATTTGAAAATTTCCTATACAAATACATTTAGGTTGACAAATTCTGTTTAAATTACAAAATTTTTACAAAATTTGTCAAGCACTTTGGTTTTTATAGCCATTAACGTGAATTATATAAAATCCAAGATGGCGGCGTGTTTGGCCCTTTTGCCAGCTAAGCACCTCATGAATAACAACTCAAGTAACATTGTTTTAACATATTCCAAAGTCAAAATGCGTCGACCTTTTTTGTAAGCAAAACGTCCTGGGCTGATGTCGGGCATCAGTGTAGTCGGGCAGGCGATGCCACTGCGTCATGCAGCAGTCGCCAGCAGAGGTCGGCGTCGAAGCTGGTCGTCGGGAAAAGGTAGACATAATTCCAATGCACGTCCTCTTGTGCCAGTTCAGATCGTCCAGATAGAGTCGAAAGAGGGAGTTCAAGTTGTCTGCACGTTTGGTAGAGTCTGCGTCTATTGTCTACGTCCAACACACGTAAAGCGGCGTTTAATGTGGTCGTTGTGGCAGGGCAGACCGTATCCCATGCTTCCAGTACTGACCTGTAGAAAGGCTGTAACCTGTGTAACCAGTCACTCCGAATTGGCTCGAGTACAAGTGAGTGGAAATCGTCAGCGTACCTATGGAGATTCAGTTCGTGAAGCACATATGGATGAGATCTTTCGGCGTCGGGTGGAAGAATACTGGCTAGAAAACGTAGTCGAAAAGTCATGACTTTGCACTATATGTTCGTCAGCCCGATACCTCCTACGCCAGGCTCGGCAAAGACGTGAGCGCGGTTGAGCCAGTGTCTGCCCCCCCACACGAACTTGATTAATTTAGTATGAATTGTATCAATACACGCTTTTGGGGGTTGGAGAACAGATAGCGCATGAACAAGTTTGGATCCTAATAGTTGGTTGGCGATAATTCTCCTTCCTCGTATTGTCGTGTGATTCCATTAAGAGTATTCCGCGATGTATTGTTTCTGTTAGCGTCGTCCAGTTTTTGGTTTCCCATTGAGTAGAATTTCCAAGGTAAACACCGAGAACTTTGAGCCCATCACTATTCCACTGGAAACCTAGAGGGTTGTCAGTTCGTCCCTGCCAGGGCCCAGAAAAGAGACCGTTAGATTTAGCCGAGTTGAGCTTTGCGCCAGAAGCGCACGCGTACGTTACGAACGCCCTGCTAAGTTCAGCGAAACCTCCATATTCAGTTAGAAAAATATATGCATCGTCGGCATAAGCTGAGGTGACCATGGATATTCTCGACCCAGGTATTTTAAGCCCGTACGGCGCAAGAGTTTTATGGCAAAGAACTAGGAAAGGTTCAATAGATAAGGAGTACAAACATCCGGATATAGGATCTCCTTGTCGTATTCCACGACGAAGAGGGATAGGTGGAGTAAGAGAAGAGTTCACTCGTATAGAGCATCTGGCGTTCGCGTACAGCATTCGTATGTAGGACATAAACCGACAACCGAAGCCAAACGATGTCATGATTTTGAATAGGTAATCATCTTCGACTCTATCGAACGCACTCGTTTGATCAAGTGATAGTATAGCTAGTGGCAGATTGTTTCTGTTGCAGCTGCGACGACCAGTGGCGAAGCGTCCTACGAGACAAAGAGACGTTGTCTACCCTGTATACAAATTAATTAATACCATTAATACACTTCTGCACAAGTTTATGCTTTCTTTCCTACATGTTCTTGTCTTTCGTGGCTCCCGCGAGCGTTTGAACTTAGTTGACGGCGAGGGATCAGGGAAATTTGCTCAAGTATTTATGTAATTAAGTAACTGAAACAGTTCTGCAACAAGGATTTAATTAAAACAGCTTATTATGCATCGGTTGAGTCGCACATTACCTACAGGATTATTGTCTGGGGAAATAGTAGTAAACAAAATACTGAGACAAATTTTAAACTGCAAAAACGAGTAATTCGCTGCATATTAGGGCCAAAGAAAAATCAATTATGCAGATCACATTTTAAAGCGCTAGGGATACTAACAGTACCAGCTATATACGTTTATAAGGCTACACTCTATTTTAGACAACATTACCTACAACTATGTACAAAGAACTCTTATATAGGCCTACATCAATATAATACCCGAAAAAAACACAACTCTTTCGTACCAACAAGCAGGCTAAAACTAATTGACAAAGCACCAAAGCATGCGGGGAAAAAACTGAATAATAATTTACCAAATAGTATTAAAATTATTACTGATATCAAGTATTTTAAAGTTAAACTATTTGAATTGTTACTAGGAGAAGAACCATATAATATTGAAGACTATTTTTACAAGAGGAAATAATACAATAAAAATATAGAAACCTTACAGGCACTCTCATCCCCATCTGTGATTTTGGAATATCACTATGACTGAAATTTTTATTATCACGACTCATGTTCAATTTTTATGGTTGTAACATTATAAATAATTGTAAATCATATCTCTGCAACAAATGTATAATTTTATTGTTGTGACTCATGTATATTGACAAAGCTGATATTACGAATATAATTATTTTTATGTATGAAATGTAATCTCAAAGGCTGATAATAAAATGAATGAATGAATGACTCGGCAACACTCTCGTGCCATCTACCATAGTCCTTTGAAGTTGAATGATTTAAACGTGTGGAGACAAACAGGCTTTTGGTCTCTTTCGCGCATGATCAGAACGCTTTTTTCGTCAGTTTTTCAAAAATATTTGAGAAATGTCTCACACATCAACTCTGAGCTGTGAACACGGGCACATGCCATACACTCGTTTCATAACACAATGGGACTTGGAAATTTGAGGGAACGGCCGTAACAGTATTCAGTAATAAACCTTCTCGGTCTGCTTTTGTAAAATCTGATGACCTATACCCAACCCCATGTGTCTTGTCTTCACATTTTTATGTTCAGGGTAAAACGATGAATACTTCAGTAACCAGTTCAAGGCAATCCTTTGACAATGCAAGGTGCGTGCGTCGTGGATTGTGTACAACACAGTACAGTTGTGCCGAGCAAAAGTGTACAATGTCCATATAGCGTGTAATCTCTACCCTTATTATTTAATATTATTGTGTAAACAGTAAATGACTAACGCTGTGCTCAGCCAAAAGTGAAATTGTTGATTCTCGCCCTCGATTCACGAATGTATATTTTGCGTAACCCCCCAAACCCCTCCCCCCCCCCCCCCCCCCCCCACCACCCTCACATCGCCAACTGTTTTTTGTAAATTGCGAATTATTACACGTACAAAATTATCTATGTCTACCCTAATTTCAAGGCAACGCTTCGCCACTGGCGACGTCCTGACTTGCGAGTTCGACGAGCCTCCGCTAGGCGGAGATCAAGCGGACCTTGGTCGTCTAGATTGCAATGCCCACTGGCCGGATCGCTTAAAGTGTTATCTTACGGGAATTCCGTACCTACAGTTACGTTATGTATTTATAGGTACTTTCCAACAAAAGCAGTAATCGGATTTATGTTAAAAGTTACATATTCGTGATAGGACAGACATTTGGTATAAAATATAACTACCTCATATTTAACAGCTATTTTACCTTTTTCCAAAATAATAATTACTTCACAACCGATTTGTCCACCAAACTTTCTGGCGCTCAACTAACATCGAGGCTAAAATCTAGTTTACATTTCAACTTGACTGGACTCTCCGTTCGTGCCCAATCACGTAACATATAAACTGAATAAAGGCCATAAAAATAGAATAGAGCCGCTCGCTATGCTCGCTTACATAAATGGCAAGTACTACCAACTTTATGTGCTTCAGAACTTCAGCCCCAGGTTGGCACACCTGCTCATGTTATACGTATCTCGTTGCAGGACTGTGGTACGAAGACCACGAGCCCGACCTTGAGTTCTACCTGCAGTACTTCAGTCCCAGATAGGCACACCTGCTCATGTTATACGTATCTTGTTGCAGGTGTCTGGTACGAAGACCCCGAGCCCGACCTTGAGTTCTACCTGCAGTACATCAGCCCCAGGTTGGCACACCTGCTCATGTTATACGTATCTTGTTGCAGGTCTGTGGTACGAAGACCCCGAGCCAGACCTTGAGTTCTACTTGCAGTACTTCAGCCCCAGGTTGGCTAACCTGCTAGTTCGACACCGAAGTCTACGTCTGGCTCTTCGATTCTTTCGTACATTCTACCCTTGTTGTCTGATTGCTATTTATGCTTATACAGGCCTTGTCTCATCTCCAATAGCTTTATATAACAACTGGGGTATTAAGAGGAATGTTGTTTGCGAAGCATTTTTTAATATCTGCATAAACTGCGATCTTGGCATTACTTATATGATAATGTTCTTAAGAAAGAAAGAGTTTTATAATATTTTCAAAGTCTTTGAAAATATATTCGCGTTTGTAACTTTTGACAATGAAGAACAAAGATCATTGTATTCAAAGGCCGAACGTTCCTGTCACAAAGTGACTTTTTTTCTGCAATTTTACATTTTTCCAATATTTTCTGTTATAATACTTTTCTTTGGAGCCTTTATACTTCTTCCAAACAGGAAAGTACTTTTCCTGTAAGTATGCTGTTAATGAAGTTTATTTAGTCAGTAGACAATATTTCACTAATTGATTACAAATATGGCTTAAGAACTTACGATCGGAAGACGGAAGGGGGCAGGAAAAAGATTTATGTTTTGGGAAATATTTCAACATTACGTTGTAATTGGACAGAACGGATACAAGGAGTAGACTTTCCCTATCCTAACAGTCAAGATATATTGTTTCAGACGTTGTGATAGCTAGACTGAATTATATATGAATTACGTTGTAGAGTATGCTATACCACACAGATTGATACAGTCCATTTGAATTATGATGAACATTTATGAAAGTAAGCTATGCTCTTTTTACTCTAATACTCTATGATTTCTAATGTAAATCATCTGTTTTCAGTGAGATTTATCCCTTCAATTCAACAGCTTCACCTATTTACGAAATAGTCCTGTTCATACGTATATCTTATGCAATTGGTACAATGCTTACTATGAACACAATAGGGTTGATTGGATTTGCATCCATTGTGCATTTTGAAGCATTTTTCAAACTTTTGATAAACAAAATAGAAAATATACGCAGTTTTTCCATGTCAATAATTCGAGGAGGAAGCTCTGAAACAAGTCGGCAAGTAGCTGGAATTTTGTCCGTTCCTGAGCAACAAGTGAGGGAGGGTGATCTGGCCAGTATTATTGTGGAGGAATATGATAGTGATGATCACATCACTGAGGAGGGAGGAGGGGATACGTACGGAAGATTGCCTTATGGCTCTATATTGAGGCGGAGTCCAGCAAGCATTGGCCGAGTGGCTTCTGAACAAAACAGGGCCACCTGCAACACCCTGTGGAACTCCCTATATGGTCTGAACCATCGCGAACAAGTGGAGTCTACCCTTAATGTCACCATCGCAGGGGATGGACGTGGGACTGACAGTGCACAAGGGGAACAAGACAATGTAACAGAAGATGTGGAGATGACGTCATCTCAAGAACTGGACAAGGAAATGTGTTTCCAGTTGGGACAATACGTTCGACTTCAACAAGTTATCTTAAAGTACGTCCATCAATCATTAGTCGAACGATTTTAAGTTATCAAATGAAGGGGAGTCCATCATTTTGAAGGTCCAGTGGTTTATTCTTCAACAAAATCGCATTTCATTCTGCTTTTATACATTAACTTAGTTTTCCGTCATCGCTAGCTAAAAATCTAGCATGATCGAAGTTAATGCAGGTTTGCAATTCTAGACTTGAAGTATTCCAGTCAATTTAATATTGCCATTGTACTGACGTATTACTTTTTAATATATCTACGGCAAACATATCGTTAAACACATTATTTAAAACACCATTTCACTTGTGATGTTAACATTAGTAATAAGTGCTCAACAGAGAGTGTTTATATATAGGCATGGAAGTTAGTGTTAAAATCAAGAGCGGTTACGGAAGCATTGACTGCAAACATGCCAACCCTCCCAGTAGATTATACAGATGGTTATTAATATACTAGAGCCATGCCAACAAAACAGCGATTAACAATATTTAACCTTATTTAAACAACAGGCAGTGCATGGATGCTCGCATGGTGAGGCAAGTGTAACCTGAAACGTTTTAATATTAAATAAATTAAATAAAAAACAAAATAAAAATTAAGTTACTGAGTAGGTAGGCTTTAAATGTGAATGTGTTTATTTATTAATTTAGTTGGTCGCAAGAATCCCTGTTTCATGCTGCAATGGAGCTTTATCGGTTGAACCCCTCTTCAGTTGACCTAATATTTATATTAGCGTGTCCAGTAGGTAGCTCGTTGGTCCAGTAGGTGGCTCGTTGGTCCAGTTTAGGTAGCTCGTTGTTCCAGTAGGTGGCTCGTTGGTCCAGTTTAGGTAGCTCGTTGTTCCAGTAGGTGGCTCGTTGGTCCAGTTTAGGTAGCTCGTTGGTCCAGTAGGTGGCTCGTTGGTCCAGTGGTTAGCATCCCTGCTTTCAATGCAGAAGGTCCCGAGTTCAAATCCCGGTTCAGGCAGAAGCTTTTTACTTCGAATATGCATTCAGTACCATTTCTTCTTGTCTTAGGAATAAGTAAACGGTGACTTTGGAGCCGTACTAGCAACGAAGCACGCAATAAATTCAAAGTGGTTCTGAATTGGCCTTGTTGATTCTGACATTTGTCCGCAGGTGTTCGCACTGTGCAATCACTGATTTATATGTTTCGTATTTGAAATATCGATCTTTGATTGGTTATCGCTCACTCGTCGATGGTGTTTGGAGCTTACAGCGTTGGAAAACTCGCTTTAAATAAAAGTCCCCCACTGCAAATCAGTTAAGTTACTGAGTGGGTAGACTCTTAATGTGATTTTATGTTTTTATTTATTTTTAACTTGGGAAAACATCAGAAAGAACCTCTGTCAGATCTGCAGGTGGCCAAAATGAAACCGGCGGTCTCCCGAATTAAAGCCTCGCGTCACAACGCTGAGCCACATCTATAGATTTGACTGAAATAAATGATCAGTAGTTAGCTTAACCTTTTGCCTCATCACATCACTTCTAGAGAATACATAACATTTGAACAACTGGACACACAAACATTTATTCTCGTTCCATTTTGACTTATTTACAGAAAGGGTGGATATTATTAAAATAAATCATAATAATACATATTTCTCCTCACAGTGTAGTTAAGGATTTCGGTCTTATGCTGGACGAGATCTTTGTTGTTCAGTGGTTGCTGAGCGTCGTCCTGCTAGGGATGACAATGGTGGTCCTCGCAAATGTAAGTATATTGAAGAGGAGAGTCTTCTCTCCAAACACGATATACTCTATCTTCATATTATGTCCGGTGTCCTCTTCTCCATCTCCGTCTCTCTCTCTCTTTCACTCTCTCTCGGTTTCCCTCTCTACCTCCCTCTCTCTCATCTGTAAAGAAGTGGTTGGCTACACTCAAAAGGGCTTATTAGCCCAACGTAGCACGCCTTAAGCGAATAAATATAAAAACCAAATCTCTCCCTCTCCCTCTCCCTCTCCCTCTCCCTCTCCCTCTCTCTCTAATAAAGACCATATCTATCTATCTATCTATCTATCTATCTATCTATCTATCTATCTATCTATCTATCTATCTATCTATCTCTCTCTCTCTCCCCCTCCCTTTGTCTCTCTCACTCTCTCTCTCTCTCTCTCTCTCTCTCTCTCTCTCTCTCTCTCTCTCTCTCTCTGTAGCTGGCCTTAATCCCGCCTTCAATAAAGACCATTATCTATCTATCTATATACATCTCTCTCTCTCTCGCGCTCTCTCTCGCTTCAGACCGGTGTTTTTCCAAACAAGTGGAAGATGGCACATGTTAAACCTATTCCAAAAATATCCAAACCTGCCACTTGCAGTGACTTCAGACCCATTAGCCTCCTATGTGTACTAGGTAAAATTCTTGAAAAACTAGTACATGGCCAACTTCAAGCTTACCTATCTACACATAATGTTCTCAGCCCTCTTCAATCTGGCTTCCGGAAGGGACATAACACAACTACAGCACTCATTAAAGTAACTGATGATATCCGCTTTGCAATGGATAGAAAAGAAGTGACACTGTTAACCTTGTTTGACTTTAGCAAAGCCTTTGATTGTGTGCAACACGAGTTGCTCCT
This sequence comes from Isoperla grammatica, assembly GCA_945910005.1. Taxonomy (NCBI): domain Eukaryota; kingdom Metazoa; phylum Arthropoda; class Insecta; order Plecoptera; family Perlodidae; genus Isoperla; species Isoperla grammatica. The sequence continues at coordinate 69,760,470 of OX246738.1, forward strand.
TACTAAGCTCTCTAATATTGGTGTATCGGATTTGGCAATTCACTGGTTCTTTTCTTATTTGTCTAATCGCGGTCAACAAGTAGTCTATGATAACATTGCTTCTTCTTGGATCACAATATCTATCGGAGTTCCTCAAGGATCAGTTTTAGGTCCTTTGATGTTTTCAATATATATAAACGACATATCTGCCTGTTTCAAACATTCTGAGCACCATATGTATGCTGATGACCTACAAATGTACATTCATTTTCTGTCAAAGGATATAGTACACGCTATTAACTGCACGAACAGCGACATATGTAACTTGCTCACTTATGCAAATGACCACAACTTGACACTTAATGTAGCAAAAACTCAACTGGTATTAATTGGATATAAAAAATTGCTGAGTAACATAGACAAGTCGCTTCTCCCACCAATCACAATAAACAACATTGCCATACCGTACCAGCAATCAGTGAACAACCTAGGCCTTTTAGTTGATGAAACACTCTCATGGACTCCTCATATAAATAATCTAACAAAGAAAGTTATCTCAAGTATGCACCAACTCAAACGAAATTGCCCATTCCTTCCTCTCTCAGTTCGCAAAGTTGTAATTCAGGCTCTCATATTTCCCATCATTGACTACGCATCTGTAGTCTACAATGATTTGACAGAGACGCTCAACATTAAGCTGCAGAGAGTACAAAACGCATGCATTAGATTTATTTCCGACGTCAGACGTGACGAACATATTACGCCATATTATGTCAAGCTAAAATGGCTTAAACTCGTTGATAGGCGCACTCTGTCGATTGTAGTATTAGTATCCAAAATAATGAAGTCCCAATGCCCTCCGTACCTCTTTCAATCTTTTATTCGCATGGGAACTGTCCATAATCGCACAAATAGACACACATCAAATACAGTTCAAATACCAAAACACCGTACAGTAAAATGCAACAAATCATTCACAATTACAGCTAGCCGCCTTTGGAACAGATATCTTCTGCAAACATATTCTAAAACGTCGCTCTCCACGCTCAGAAGTAGCATCCACAACCGTCTCCTTTCCACATATAATTAAAAATATGATCAGTTTCAAAAGATGATCTAAACTGTTAGATTTGTATATTAATTTATTAAATATATCTGAATTCACGCAAGTAGGTACTAAGCATTGACATATTACAATTTATAATTCCAGTCATAAATATTTGCATTATAACTACATAGTTTCATATACACCTGAGTAATGGCATAGTATACATTAGGTTACTAATTAGAGTTAGTATTACATTAAGACTAGGATAATACTATTATTATAATTAATATTAGAATAAGCATAGTATTAAAAGTACAATTTGCAATAGAATTTTAGCTTGTGAACTCGTTTTTTTCTCTTCTTCTTTCTTTTGTTCAATAGAATTAGTGATGCCTTCTGCATAACATCTGTTAGATAAAATATGTATACAAAGTGTATTTTATACTAGTTTATAATGGTATTATTGCCAATTCAATATGTATTATCTCACATTCATATATTTCATGTTCATATGTTTATAGTGTCTGTAAAATATCTGTAATGAAGAGGTTGGCTACACTCAAAGGGGCTTAATAGCCCTACGTAGCACGCCTTTAAGCCAATAAATATCAAATATCAAAATATCTCTCAAACAACTTAATAAGAACTTGGAATGCTCGTCCTTCAGAGATCAGGGATGTATGTGCACATCAATAATTTCAACTTTTCAATCAATATTTCCAACAATGTCATCACAAGGCTGAAATATGGCTTTTATAACGTAAAAACCAAAAACACCAAAAAGCATTATGTATATTACTGTCTAAAATTTAGTAATACCTTCTCGTTGCCGGCTGAATGGGGTGCGTATGAATGATGAGCTTGTTTCTTGTTTAACTGCTTTTTTTGTTTTGTAAAATTGATATGTATCAATGAAATGTATGGATGATCATAGAAATTAATAGTTTAACAATGCGTTGTTATAATACTCTCTAAATTTGACGTTAACTTTAAATGAATTTACAATGCATTTTTTGAATACATGGTTAGCCTTAATTGCAATTAATTTCTTTCATTATGAATTTGTAATAAAGAATTTGTATTGGGAAGTTTGATGTTCCTACAATAATCCTTGTGTTATTACTATTAGTGTTCAATTGGCAATTGTGTATATTCTATGAAAATGTATTACCAAAATGAATTATTTGTTATATGGTTGAGTAAAAGATTAGGCTTCACTAGCCCTAATCCCGCTTAAAATAAAGTCTTCAATCAAACAATCAATCAATCAATCATTAAATAAAAAAATCAACAAAAAATGTATAAGTTATCAATATCTGTCTCTCTCTGTCTCTCCTCTCTTATTCTCTACCTCTTACTCTTTCAATTCTCTGACAATTTCTCTTTCTCATTATCTCCCTATCTCCCACTATCTTTCGGCCATTCAATCTTCTCTAATAAAGAATGCTTTCTGTTCTCCAGGCTACAGAAATAGGGTTGCTGGAGATGTTGCAAAGTTGCCTGTCGATTGAGGCCCTGATCCTATGCTTTCTCTACAACTACAAAGCAAATATTCTCACAGATCTGGTAAGAGGACAAACAATTTGTATTATTAGTATATATCGTCATTGCATTGAAACAACTTATTAAAGTGCATACAAGTATACATAATAAGCTATATGCACATCTACCCACTTGCGGCCTCACATACAAACATGCATCACACATACTCCCATGTTACAGGCTGCAGCTGTGGGCGAGGCTGTCTACAACTGTGATTGGCTGGAAGCCTCGCCGAGCTTCAAGCGGTCAATGCTCATGATACTCCCATGTTACAGGCTGCAGCTGTGGGCGAGGCTGTCTACAACTGTGATTGGCTGGAAGCCTCGCCGAGCTTCAAGCGGTCAATGCTCATGATACTCCCATGTTACAGGCTGCAGCTGTGGGCGAGGCTGTCTACAACTGTGATTGGCTGGAAGCCTCGCCGAGCTTCAAGCGGTCAATGCTCATGATACTCCCATGTTACAGGCTGCAGCTGTAGGCGAGGCTATCTAGAACTGTGATTGGCTGGAAGCCTCGCCGAGCTTCAAGCGGTCAATGCTCATGAAACTCCCATGTTACAGGCTGAAGCTGTGGGCGAGGCTGTCTATAACTGTGATTGGCTGGAAGCCTCGCTGAGCTTCAAGCGGTCGCTAGTGACTATCATGACAAGGATTAACCGACCAATGGTGATAAAGCCTACAGGACTGGATCCTCTTTCTGTCAAGAACTTTGGTCAGGTAAGGTTTCTCTAAAAGTTAAAAAATAATATAAGTTTAATTGAATTTTAGTAAACTTACTATCTAGAATAATCAATTTTAATAATCGTGATGTATTTTAACGTGAAAACGAAACTATCGTCCAAAACTCCACGATTTTATTGTAGTTTAAATTTAGCTTGTTAAAGTGACAGAATTAGAACATTGTAATTTCGTGTGCCCGTAAAAGTGGACAATAATGTTTCAAATTTGGAAAACAGATGGTATTTATGCGACATATATTGTTTATAATTTTTAACTTGGAGTTATTTAACTTGTATTATTTCCTTTCCACTTAACTATTTAAGTTCTTTAATCATTACTCGTTCAGATTCTAGTTTATATTTTAACGTGTGTATAACTTCTTTAGAGCAATTCCACCTTAAATTAATGCTTTTCAAAATATGTTAAAAAGTTACTGCGATCAATATATTTTTGGTAGCAATAAAACATAATCCAACAGTTATTACTTTGAATCACATTTTCGATTGATTACACCTGGAATAATGTTTTAAAGACATATTCTGTTTATCCAGGTCACCGTTCATAGCTTTGAACGATGGAATCTTTAACGAGTGTTATTCTGTATCATGGTATACTTCAAATACTATTTTATCCTTTGCTGTAAGAATTGTTCCTTTTGCCGTTACAATTTAATACAAAAAGCTTATAAGCAAAAAAATTTCAGGACATAGTATTAAAATACTTAAATGTTTTAAAAGAGTACCACCAGTTTTTATAACATCCCATTTAGCCACAATATGTACCCTGTTACCGGTAGAATACAGAATAAAACAAATTTGATTATGTTCAACGAGATTTTTTTTAAATCTGTTTGTTCCAGATATATTTTGTTCATTTTATAGAAAACATGAATATTATGTGAGATTTCATTAACTTATCATGCCCTTTTCAGATATCCAACACTGCCTATAAAATGTTAGCTACAATTGAGTCTACCGTCAAATAATCGGCCGAGAGTAGAAAAGCTTCAAGATGAAGGTAAACTTAATAATCTTATTTGATGCCATGGAAATATTTAGCCAAGATATATTGTGGAAAACTCAATAAAAGAATATTTGAAAATATTCTTTTTAAGAGCTGTCAAAGTGCTTGGGCCAATAAGGCCACTGGGATATTTGTAAAGAGCTTCTTTAAGTAGTTTGTACAAGAGACTTTGTGCAAGAAATTGTTGTGAACCCATGGAAAAGTTGTCGTTCGATCTTTCTTTGACTGGGATTCAATTGTATTTGCAACATATTATGTACGATAAATTTACTTCTTGACCCTAATTTATCAACCAATGATTGCGCTGTACGTTGACGGATCCCTCTAGAACGAGGTTTGCTAGTTGCTTGAAAAGAACTCTTCATGTTTAGCAAGAAGATTAGCAGTGTACTTTATCAGTTATATCTTAAGGTAATTATGTGAGGTATCACTGTACTTTATTAGTTTCATCTTAAAGTAAATATGTGAGGTAGCCTACTTAAAAAGCACCATTGATGTTTGGCCGGTTTATTATCACTGTACTTTGACAGTTATCTCTTGAACTCAATATGTAATTTGCTTGAAAAGCAATGTTCATGTTTGGCCAGACGATTAGCACTGTACTTTGACAGTTATATCTTAAAGTAAATATCTAAGTTACTTTAAAAGCACTGTTCATATTTGGAGAGAAGATTAGCACTGTACTTTATTAGTTATTTCTTAAAGTAAATATGTAGGTTACTTAAAAAGCACCATTCATGTTTGGCCGGACTGTTATCACTGTACTTTGACAGTTACCTCTTGATATAAATATGTAAGTTCCTTTTAAAGCACTATTCATGTTTAGCTAATATTTACAGCTCATTGATATAAAATGTTTGTCATAAGTTACATCTTTTACTTATGCCAAGTTAGCGATTTATTGTATTTTATAGAGACACATAAGATAACGTCCTCTTTTAGATCGTTTTTGCATTTTTTAGCTAATTTATAAATATGTGTGAAGTGATTTTATCTAGTCCTACCTTATTAAATTCACCGATACAAGTTGCTTATCGTTAAGAACATGGACTTATAATTGTAAGTTTATGGTGAGACGCATGACTTTAATGCGGGAGGTCGCCGGTTCGATTCAGGCCACCGGCTGTTCTGACCGAAGGTTTTTGACAAATGTTTTCTCAGTCTTAAAAGCGAATGCTGGATCAGAATCAACCTATTAGCCTTCGGACATTCCATCCGAAAATCTTCATATACTGAGTCAGTCACCTAAGGCGGGGCACATCAGGTAAACCTGGTGTGCACGCATTAACTGGGGTTCCCACGAAAAATTATTATCATTATTATAATTTTTCTTCTCAAAGTACATATCAACCTATGTTTGTGCATTGTGGTCTGTATTGGTATGTATTTTTATCTTTCTGTTACTATATTTAGATATAAATTGTATGTATTATATAAGTATTCATTATAATTATTAATTTCAATTTACATCAATTCAAGACTCTTCATTAAGGTCGGAATGCACAATCGAGTTAAGTATAGGATTTGTTTATGGTTGCTACTGAGTTTGTCCTTGTTATGGAATAGCATGTATTAAAACAGTTCCATACCAACAAATCCGGCAATTGACATTACACTTGACTGCTTGCTTCAATCGCTTGAAACGGTACTAGAGTGATATTTTAATTTTCATAAGCAAGTAGCTAAAGAGGTAATCGTAATTTAAATTAAGTTGTTGTAATTATGTCATGTTAACTGTTTCGTAGTAGTGTGCTGAAAGGGTTTCTGGCTTTTACCAAGAATATTTTAATATTTCTTCATACAACTGAGATTGATTGTATTGTTTAAAATACTCATAGTGTATTGTAAAGTTAAGGTGTATAAAGGATTTAGTTCCATTACTTCTTGTCATAGGAACAAGTACACGGTGACTTTGGAGCCGTCCTAGCACCGAAGCAATCAATAAATTCTGAGTTGTTCTGAATCAGCCTTGTTGATTCTGACATTTGTCCGCAGGTGTTTGCACTGTCCAATCACTAAGTCATATGTTATGTATTTAATATATCAATCTTGGATTGGTTATCGCTCACTCGTCGATGGTTTTTGGAGCCTACATGATTGGTTAAGTCACTTTAAATTAAAATCCCCCACTGAAATCAGTTTCGTTACTTAATGCGTAGACTTTTAATGTAAATTTATTTATTTAAAGAAACGTTATGACCGTAAAGTAGCTACACGCGATGGCTATTCAACTTTACTCTTAAACAACTTCAAACGCTATTCACGTTTGGCCTATTACCGCAACCGTTTACATCAAATGTTTGTAAGTAAACACGTTTTCCTAATTAATAAGTTTTCTCTGTTTCACGTTGTACTGCACAGACAGCCAGATAAAACGTTCCACCTTGGACTAATGTGGCTCCTCCTCGCTTGTAGCCAACGTCTAGTGCAATAAGCTTAAGTATCTTAATAAAATAGAATCCATATTAATCTATGTTTGTGATGTGTATTGAATTATTTGTATTTTACCATTGTCTATTTAGATATTATATTTGTGTATAATGTTACAATTTTTATCACAAAACGTTTATAATCCGCACTAATTAAAACCTTTTTGTTTCCATTTTACTTAAACAAATCGTGTGAAACATGTTTTCTTTATAATTGCTTCTAAACCTATACAACACATTTATATGTTCAAGACACCCTCCCCACCCCCACCCTCCTCAAAAACACAAACATCCAATGAAACTTACATATCATCTGAAATTACACCAATGTAAAACATAATTATTAATAATTATCAATAAAGCATATTTTCATCCAAATACTTATATTGGACTTTAATCGGATAAAAAACTGCAAAATAACGTTGATTTAAAAATCAAATCACAATTCTGGACTATTTTACCTGATACCTTCATATCCATATGACAAATATGTAACTTGGTTATCTTAATGGGGCTACAATATAAACAACACTATAACACTGGTTCTTAATTGCGTAAATCAATCTAATGTTCTAACCGACTGTTGCAAAGCATAAGTGTAGATAACAATAAACTTCAATTAACTCCATACAAATAGACTGACAATGACGGTACCAGGTAACGGTCGTATACATGTATACTAAATAAATTACATGGAAACTAAATAAACGCAAAAGCATTGCAATAATAATAAAATGGTACGCCCCCGAACATAGAACAATTCGACCATTAATTTGGGACCTGACCGCAACAAATACAAATACATACCTACAATTTAACATCATAAATCTGCAGATAAATAATACAAAATAGTCGCGATCAAACGTTGGTAATGTCAGATAACATGCAACCCTAACTACTATATAGAGCACGACAATACGTTAGTTATAAGCAAATCCTTTGTCAGCGTTTACAACTAAACTAGCTAAAACAGATATGGCCAATACATATTATATTTTACTTTGAATTGGCCGAAATGGGCTAGAGCAAAATATTGGACAGGGGCCCGATCATAGAACGAAATATTATATAAAGCAATTGCAGCAATTTTAGCAAGCAATAGTATATTAATTGATTCATTAATAAATTGCTTAATAATTGCTTGGTAATTTTTTTATAATTTCCTTCTATCACATCCAGGAATCCAAAATGGAAGGAGGCAGCTACTATTTTTAAAAGCAATGATGAATTAATCAAAACAGTTAGTAAGGGTGTTGATCCTATTTTTGATAGTAAAGAAGATTTAATCAACATTGACAGGTCAAACAGTTGGGTCAATTCGTACTACAGTGATAATTTAATCTTTTCAACCAAATTGTTAAATGAGTAATAATTGTATTATAAAATTTGATTGTTATATTTTGTTATTTGAAATGTTTTTCGAGTAGTCGGTTAAACAGCTACTGCCCTTTCCTAAATAGTGTAATAGTTTGTCAGCCATGGCGTTTAATAACATATCTTCATACGCATGGGAATATTTGATTTGTGTACATAAAACATCGCTTATGGTAAAGAAACCTCTTGCCAGTAAACTAGCAGCACGCGATGGCATTTGTCAGCAATCCCTTCCAATTTACGATTATACTACTTAAAAATCTAATCACATTTGATATATTATGGCAACTGTTCATATAAAATATTTGTCAATACTCATGTTTTTCTCATTAATAAATCAAGTTTTCACTATTTTTTGCACAGATAGAAAGGTAGATCTTTATTGCAATTTAGTTCTTTCAACATAGAGGCAGTGTCCACTTAAATTATCTAAAATAGAACAAATATATAGTATTCATTGTTAGTGATGTGTATTGATGAATAACGTTGTTTTAATTACTATTTTGATATAAAACCTAATTTAAAATATTGATATTATTATAATTACAAATACAAAATGGTTTATAATGCGCATCTCTACGGTAAGAGATGGTGGCCGTGTGAAAGTTACCATGTAAGTGCTCTCGCTCAAATCGTAATTTTTAAGTGGCATAACCATCACAATCAATTTCACACGTAGTTACATATTGCCGCGAATATATAAGGAACCAATATTTATATTTTATAAGCTTTTTCTCAATCGCTCTTTCACCATTTATCCATTTATCCTGTGTGCGTACAACATAACATCACAACATGCCGTCAATAAGCAAGAAGTCGCAGCAGACCAGAGCCCTGAGAAGCTGTGCCCCGACGCCAGAAGCTAGGCCTAGGCCTAATAACGATGAAGTAGAAAGCCTACTGCTGCGCTATTCCACATATGAGCAAACGATCAACGGTAAGCTGATGGATTTCAAAACCATACTAGATTCATCTAGGCCTAGCCTCTCAGACCCGAACAAGGATGAACTTGCCGTCAAGTTTGCATGCTTGGAAAAGTTTGTACAAGAGAATCTAGCGTCCATGAAAGACGAGATTCGCGTTCTAGCTCGGAAGGTTGCCGAACAAGACGACAAGCTAGACCAGCTAGAACAGTACAGTAGGCGAAATTGTCTACTCATACATGGAGTGAAGGAATGCGAGAATGAGAACACCTATCGCACAGTAGTGGACATTGTCAATAATCAACTGAACACTCAGCTACATCCTAGAGCGATCGACAGATGCCATCGTATGGGTCCTCCCTCGCATAACAAGAATCGACCCATTATTGTAAAATTGATATCGTATCAAGACAGGGATGCCATCTGGCGGGCGAAGCGACAACTGAAGGACTCTGGACTGCTGATTTCTGAATCTCTCATGAGAGCGAGACACGAGCTACTAACACTCGTTCAAAAGACAGTCGGACCCCGTAATTGTTGGACGCAGGATGGAACGATCGTGGCAAATACCTTAGTAACCAGCTGCGCTAGAATACAGGACAATCGCGGTGTTTAGCATGTAAGAAGGCGGCGAACGGCGAAAGTAGCGCATTCTGTCGGAGCGGTTCGATGGCTGCGCGACAAATATGAATTTACTATGGCGCTTCCCATAAGAGTCAGCGAAGTAGCATATGGTTTGATTACGTTTGACCTTTGCGTCCACGAGCTCGGCATTTACGTTTTAATTTGGAACATTACAACAAACATTCTCATTGATCCACTACTTAAGAAGACCGAGATAAATATAGGTTAACTAGAAACCACAACAAACTATGTGTATTGCATGAAAGCATAATTTATACGTTCTGTAGGCGGAATGATCATCGACTCATTATTTATTGCTGGTATGTGGACAAGCTATCGGTGAAAGGAGGGGGGTAGGGGGGAGGTTGTGATGATTTTTCAATACAGGCTTTAAAATGTATCTACTTGAATTAACCCTTTATTATTATGAAGGCCACATGCCTCTCAATAGCATCAGCTTCACTCATAATTGCACCTTTCTAATATTCTGTACAAAATCTTAACCCGCGTGCCTGCCCAGGGACTGCTCTTACGACTAGCAGAGTCACTCTGGGCCTAATCTACCCGGGGCCAAATATAGGTTACCGCCATATTAACTTATTATATCAGTCACTTTCTGGAAAGCTTGAAAATTGTGGAAAAGAGAAAAAAAAATTAATTACGAAAAAAAAAATTGTCATGTTGAAAAATGTTAAAGTGGATGAAAAATTTTCGAGTATGTCTGCGTACATTTCATGTGAAACTGTCGTAGATAGGCTACTTAGGTAAAGAAAGAAACTTGAAAATTGTGTGATTTTGAAAAATGAAATAAAAAATTAAAGTACAAAAAAAATTAAGTACAAAAAGTACATATACCATGTAAAACTGTCGTGGATACTTAAGTAAAGAGAGAAACTTGAAAATTGTGGGATTCGAATCGCGGACCCATATGGCACTGGACACTTGAACTCAATATACTATGCTACAACATTGGGCAATTTATTCGTTAAGCATCGTGTAACACGGGCGCCTATAAAAAGTCCGGGTTGAGCTTTTTCGGTGAATTAAAGAGCTCGAACATTTAATATTGAATCACGATTTCTAAAAAAGTTAACACAAAGTCTGTAAGTCAAACTTGTCGCCCACAATAAGCCGTCAATGACAAAAGTGAGTGTCGAAATTGATTTTCTTCATATTACATCGATGTACACGGCACCCCCCCCCCCCGTCGTCGTGTTTTGAGCTTTGTTCGATAAATTAAAAACTAAACATATTTAATAAAGAATAGGGAAAAGTAATTCCGACGAAAAATTCCGAAAAAATTCATAACAAATTCGTACTTTGGGCGGTCAAAAACAAAAAAGTTGAATTTTGCACGTTCAAAAGCTTCCCGGTACGTCCCGGTACGTGTGACGTCAACAAATTGCACATGTTCTAAAAGGTATTAGAACGCACTTTCATATGATACCAAAACGGGTTGTCCGAGTTCAAAACGGGACATTTGGGGGACGTTCAAAACTGAAAATCAATAAACAAAATTACACAAATATCCAGAGTCGATCAATCATGTCAAAGACGGTACGTGCCGGGTACGTCCGGGTACGTTCAATATGCTGTCAATAGCCTTAAAATTTCATAAAAGTAGTCGAAAAAAATTTAAAAAAACTGCAACATGCTTTTTTAAGACATTGAAAAATTCTCATAGACAAATACCGGCAAAAATACGAGACGGATGAAATCTGTTAAAGCACCATAACTCAGACACCCGTAAAGTCTTATTTTTTAAAGTAACGTTTTCAAATAGATAAATGACCATTTATTAATACTAAACACAATTATTTGTTATATAACGTATTTATAACACTTTTAATATACAAAAAGAAAACTTTTGTATGCGTGTTGTCTTAAAGCCGTGAAAAATGAGTTGCGCGAACGTCTGTCATTCAGTGTAAAGGTGACTTTTTGAAAATGTGTTTTCATGGCCCTGTACGATAGAGTGTTCAGTATCGGGACAAGGAAAAAACACCCATTTCGAAAGTACCAACTTGACGCAAAAAAATCAAAACTGAAACCGTGTAGAGAAAATGGAAAAGTGTCCATAACTAAGCATCCGGGACGAAATTCAAAAAATTGACCACCCATAATCCAGATTAAATTTTGTCCTTAAAAATGAAAAAGTTGAGAAATTTCGAAAATCAAAAATGTGGGAGAAAAGTGTCCCCGCTCCTTTTAAAAAACGCACGCGACCAAATGTACACGATCCGTGTGCCAAACGTTCCGGGACGATTCAACAAATTTCCAAATCCTAGTTACCCAGATAGTAACCGACGGTAACAATACAAAAACGAATGGTACATCTTGTTTGGTTCGACAGGCAGGGCCGTTTAATGTGACGCGTTAAAAACGTACCAAAATCGTCAAATCCAAATTTCGAAAATCTTTCGTCTTTGGGTGCCCGTAACTTTTAAACGGGACCATACAAATTCAAAAAAGACATACCAAAAGATGCGCCATTCAATTGCCTTTCGAGCACCAGTATTCAAAAAATTAAAAAAAAAACATTTGAATTTTTTACAATTTTTACCGCAAAACCGGAGCGTCGAAGTCGCACGCAATTCAACATAAAACACGTCGGGAGGGGGTGAAGGGTGGGACTTATAAACTCAAAAAATATACCAAAGTGTAGCCAAAGGCCTGGCGCCGAACACTGTAGCGACACATTGTCGAAAAAGTCACGTGCGGGGGGCCAGCAAATTAATTTACTACTGCTTTGAATCTAAGCAATCAATTTCGATCGAACCGCTCCGGTAGTGGCGCTAGTGTCGGCTTTTCGCCACTATTTCATGGCAGTGTCCAGTATTCTAGCGCAGCTAGTTAGTAAGGTATTTGATCGTGGCCTTTAAAGACAACCGCAAGGTATTCTTACACAAAAGGGCGGATATAATAAAATTGAACAATATGGTTTTCCAACCAACAACTCAATAGAGTGATGAGACTTCTCGATATCTTGTTCCTATTTTTGTTCTATCCTAGGCCTACATCAGAGTAGTTTTTTAATGTGTACTTTATATTTAATTAAAGGGTAGACTTATAATTATTATTTAACTCTACTAGCTAAACAACTCTCTAGGCAAGTCTATACTTGATTGCTTGGTTACAAGTTCCTATACCAGGTGTTTGTTTAGTTTAGGGTTAGGTTAATCTTAGGCCTAGGTAGGTTAGGCTTATTTTCTTCATTTTATATAATAACTGTTCACTGTTCATAACTGTGCACTGTTCCTCCTCTAAGGCTAAGAACAATGTCAGACAATATAATATTAGCAAAGCATAACTCGTTAGCAGATTTCCCTGAGCAAAATGCAAATAATTTCAAAATCTTATATCTAAATGCAAGAAGCATTCGTGGCTCTAAATTAGACCTGTTTAACTTGTTGCTCTCTAGTTCTAAGACACAGTTTTCAATAATTATTGTAACGGAAACTTGGTTAACAGCAGATGAAGCTCCATACTACAACATCCCGCATTATAAAAGCGAATTTTCATGCAGACCTACCAGGCAGGGAGGGGGAGTTGGGATTTTCTTTAGAGAAAACCTTGACTACAGTATTTGGTATAGGCACAGTGACGAAGACAATAGCTATTTACAGGCCAAACTAACAAATCTATCGTGGATATCAAAGTTCACTATCGGGGCTATTTACCGTTCAAATAATCCAAAATTCACTTCTCAAGCCGATTTCCTAACATCCACTGACTCTTTATTGGACAGCTATAAAACCATTGGTATTCTAGTTGGTGATATGAACTTGGATGTGAGTCCCACCACTGACGTAGCGAAAACCACCTATACAGAATACTTAGATATTATTAATAGCAACGGCTTCACCGTGACAAATACGAAATATCCTACGAGAGTGTCTGCTCACTCTTCAAATCTCATTGATCACGTCCTAAGTAACTCTAAAATATACCCACTAGCTATATCAAACATATCAAATGGGTTCTCAGACCATGACATGCTTATAGTTGAGATTTTAAAAAGACCCACACATGACAGAAAGAACAATAAAATTACAATCCCCACGATAGACTTTGTGAAACTAGAGAATCGTCTTACCGACTCGCCTATCGTACTGGATGAGTCGACGTCTACAGACGCCATGTATGAAGAGTTTCAGGGAAAAATTAATAGCTATATACAAGCATGTACAGATAATACAAAGAAATGCCATATTGACTATAAAACATGTCCTTGGATGGATGGGAGGCTTATCTCATTATTAAAACAAAGGGATAAAAAATATTTAGAGGCTAAAAAAGCAAATTTTGCGGAACCCATATACGCTGAATTTAAACTTCTCAGGAATAGGGTAACTAAAGAAATACGATTAAAGAAAGCTAACTTCTATAACTTAAAGCTTGATAACAACATGAAAGATCCTAAAAAAAGTGTGGAAGACTTTGAATGAAATAATTTACAATAAAGCTGGCTCTAAGTCGAACCCGACCATTACAATTGAGAAAGACAACAGAAAAATAACGAATCCTTTAGATGTGGCGAATGAATTCAATAACTACTTTGTAAACATTGGTAATGACCTTGCAAATCTAATCCCTTCTATGCCAAATGATACCTTAAAGGGGTTCTCACCCGCTACACCAGAAAAATATGTTTAACTAAGGGCCGGTATTTCAATGTCCAGTTAAAGTGTCATGTAAATTTAACTGTCAGGTAAGCCCACTTTGGTGTATTTCTATTGGAGAAAACATGGAGAAAACAATTTAACTGAAAAGTAGATTTTAACTGGACATTGAAATACCGGGCATAAGGCTAATTAGCTATGAAATTAGAGACTAAAAGACAAAAAATCGGGTTCACCATAACCCGGGAAAAAAAATCAAAGTTAGTGATTTTCGAGCTAGGTCCCATCGGCGAAAATCTCCCATAAGAAATAGCATTGGGACGACCTGTATGCCTTGAGACCTTGGAGGATTCTGCTCCAAAAAAAAAATGATGTAATACTTTTCGCTGCGTCTTTCTTTTCTGCGTATTTCGTATATTTTGGTTTTGTAATCGGAGCTTCCGTTCAGGTACAAAATAAAGATGTGTAATCGGGTGCTCCATTTCGTTTTGAGCGTTGCTGTGCACATCCGCACTTCCAGTCACGCGATAGTCGGAGGATTGGGAAGGGAAGGAGGAGGGGCAGGCAGCACGTGTGTAGTCAGTCAGTCAGGGTCACGGGTTTGCATTGCATCGTCTCGTAATTGTAACACTTTGCGTATCATATTTCTCGATGGCTACTGCTGTGTACCAGTTTGAGCCCGAATATTCTGCAGAAGAATTGGCAGAAATAGAGAAAGTCAAAGAGTCTATTGAAAGTATTAGCGATGGCGATAGGAACAATAAGGAAAATTGGTGCAAATTTGACGAATGTTCAGTTATGCCCACAGTCGCCGAATGTATTTGTTGTGCGAAAATACCGGCTGTGAGAAGTATGTTAGAAGACAACGTGTGCGTTACGGACCACCAAATATTTGACAACTTAATTTTGATTTCATACTAATTGCAACTGAAAGAAGTAAAAAGAAATCGTATTCTATCGAACCAGTACCAAACAATTTATGGCGGCATTTAGCGTACCGACAGTTTGTGTATTGGATTAACTCAAAAAGAGAGAGAGAGAGAGAGAGAGAGAGAGAGAGAGAGAGAGAGAGAGAGAGAGAGAGAAGTATTGGGAGGGGAAATAGTCAACGCATGCACAATGAACGCGGTCTGTTATGTGGGGTCGAATGGAGTACACCAAGGCCGTCTAGATATATCGCTTCGAGTACACTCGCACCAAAAGCCGGCTGACACCAACAGTCGCCGCGGCAGTTAACCAGAAATTTAATTAATTAATAACAATTCACAGGTTTCAACTCACGATGTGTAATGGTTCATTATCGATTGATGTGGTGGAGTAGATCATATGGTAAAAAATAAATCTAGCGGGTGAGAACCCCTTTAACATTCACACACTTACCAGAGATCAGTCATCAGTCATTCTTCATTGCTCCAACAGATGAAAATGAGGTTTCCAATCTAATTAAATGTCTTAAAAGCAGTAATGCTATAGGAAAAGATAAAATACCGACCAAAATACTCAAACGCTTTCGTAACCATCTTGCAACCCCCTTAACTGTATTAATTAATAAATCTATAATCTCTGGTCAAGTACCAACAAATCTAAAAGTCGCTAAGATAATTCCGATTTTTAAGGCTGGTACTCCAACTGAATTAGGCAACTACCGACCTATATCTATCCTTTCGGTAATTTCTAAGTTACTAGAAAGGGTGGTAAAAGTAAGATTGGAAAAGTATTTAAACAAAATAAATTTGTTCTATAAAGGTCAGTATGGCTTTCGAAAAGGCATGGGTACAGAGCAGGCCATAGTAGATCTTGTCTCAAAAATCCAGGATAAGCTTGATAAAGCCGAGTATGCTAGTGGTATTTTTATCGATCTAAACAAAAGCTTTCGATACAGTAAATCATGAAATCCTCTGCATGAAACTAGAAAACATTGGAGTAAGAGGGCTTGCGCTGGACTGGCTCCAAAACTATCTAAAAGACCAGAAACAATATGTTAGTATTAACCTTGTAGATGGACTTTAGAAAAGTATAACGTGTGGTGTACCACAAGGCTCAATTCTTGGGCCTCTTCTTTTCCTAGTTTATATCAATGATCTTTTTCAATCAGGGATTGCTGGCCTTCTGCAATCATTTGCTGATGATACAAGTCTTTTTTACTTTTCTTGTTCTTTTCAAAATTTATCCTTGATGATGCAGTCTGACCTAAACATTCTAGCCGAATGGCTCAGATTGAACAAGCTATCACTAAACATACTAAAAACAAACTACATGATATTCAAGTCTAATAAGCACAAATACAAAAATCTCAATCTCCATTTGGCAGTTAATAATTCTCCAATTAAACGAGTTTCCGTACACAAATACTTGGGGTTCATGCTGGATGATCGCCTATCGTGGGAAAACCACATCGACTACGTTAGAAAGAAAATTTCACCTATGAAATCAATTTTAAAAAGAATCTCTATAGTAATCTGCCAGTCCACTCTCAAAATCTATACTACTCGTTTATTCATAGTCACCTGCTTTATCTTAATATCGTGTGGGCCACAACCGGCAAAACTAAACTGAAGCACCTGCATGTCTTGCAGAATAGAGCCAACCGAAATATCTTTAACTATCCTAGGGAAACACATCGTATAGATATGTACAAGACTAATTACATTCTACCTCTCAATCTAATAAATAAACATGTTACTCTTACATTTGTACATAATATGATTCATAAATATACCGGTACAAATCTAGATTTCACACTCAATAAAAATAAACATGCATGCAATACACGCACTTAGAATAATCTTTTTATTGATAATGTTAGCACCGATAAGTTTGGCCGCTCGAATGTAAACCACCAGGGGTTTATTCTATACAACAATCTTTCTCTGTCTACTAAATGCTTAAGTCAAAATCTCTTTAAAAAAGTAATTAAAAACAATCTGCTGCAATATGATCTGGGAGACTGCTTCAAGTAACATGATTTGCCGAACAAAATAAATATAGAATTATGAAGTCATGGCATTATCTGTCATTAACTAAGAATCTGCAAGTTAGAATGTAGTGTCGGTTATATTATAAGTATTGTTGTATTCGATTTTATGTATTGTATTATAAGTTAGTAGTTATATTATTACTATGGTGCTTTACTTTGTTTTCTATATTAATATTATAATATGTACTATTTTTGTTGTATTCAGATATTCACCTCTAAATGGAGGTTGTAGTAGATAATAGTAAAATTCATACATTATATCAAAATTCTTCAATTGTACAATTAGGTCTAGTTTTGAGAGTTATAATTATCTGTGTCACTCAATTTTATTTATATTATTATAACATTATTTTTATGACTTTAGACAGTCAAAAACAATAATCATAACCTTAAATTAAGACAAAATGTAAGCCTGACTTTGCATTGTTCACATTACTTTTCCTATTGTTGTTTTTTTTTGTTTTTTTAGTTTAGTTTAGTTAAGGTTAGTTTAGTTTAGTCTAGCGTAATCGTAATCTGTCAATGTAAAGAGCGGAAGCTCATTCTGACAAATAAAGATTATTTAATAGACTCTTCATTTATTTACCATGTTTCCTGTAGCATTACCTTTAACCCTAGGTTTGTACCTCAAAGCACAAATACCCACCCAGTTACCACCCTTCCATGAAATTCACTTATCCTCTAAAATTATTTACAAAGAGTTTAAATTAATTATTATAAAAACACATTTATTTATTATCAGCTTAATAGTATAACTATATACGTAATAATACGTATTAGGATTAAGGCAGCAAAATGCAATGATTTAATCACAGAAGCAACTGGATTATTGTACCGTGTATATTCATTGACAGATGCTAAACGTGAAACTTGGAAATGTAAATGATGCCACAAGATACGTATAATAATATCACTGCGTTCTATTTATTTAGAAGTGCCTAATATTCAATTTAATTCTATTGGTATCATTCATAGAGTATTTTAATTTGCAGGAAGTATGTACGAGGTTTTTACTACTAAGTGGTATAAACCACTGAAGTGACAGAAGCCACAAACAACCAAATAACAAAGAAACAAAGTTTAAATACAAAATACACATTATGAGCGGTAATACATTTTAACGGTGGATGGGGTAATGGAGAAAGAATCGAAATTCATATAAATTGTAAAATACTAGTTTAAATTGAATTTCTTTTCGTTTTTGTTGCAATTAGATAATTATTGGGAATTTCTTTCGGACTTTGAAAGATGAATGCAGATTTTCATGCATAAGTATTGGGGGCTACGATTGTATAAGTGTAGGTTGAGGGATCACAGATTCATGCATAAGCGAAAGGGGCTAGGTTTGACTGAGTGTAGTTTGAAGAGGTGGAAGATTCATGCATAAGAATTGGGGGCTAGGATTGTATAAGTGTAGGTTGAGGGATGAAAGATTCATACATAAGAAAAGGGGGCTAGGTTTGACTGAGTGTAGTTTGAAGGGGTGGAAGATTCATTCATAAGTATTGGGGGCTAGGGTTGAATGAGTGCAGATATAAGGGATGAAAGATTCATGCATAAGAATTGGGGGCTACGTTAGAATGTGTAAAGGTTGAAGGGATGGAAGATGATATTACCGCTAATGTCTTGGGAATGGAAGGAAGTGCTTAGTTGGGATAGGCTGGTTGGAATGAACAAATGCAGCTTCTGATAAGATAAGGGTGGATGTAAGTGTCAGAATTGGGAGACTAGTAAAATGTTATGTACAAGAGTAACTTGGGGAGATACCCGCTAGTTTTCGTATAGCAAAGCTTACCTATTGTTGCCAAACATTATTACGGAAGTCAATTAATTAAAATTTACTCCATACAAATAAATGAATACAAAACGACCCAAAAATGATTGTAAATACGTATTAATGAATAAAATTGAAACCAAAGCTAAAATATTGCCATAATTATTCAATATTGAACGCCTTCCCCTCCCCCATACGCTATGAAGAACTATTAGATGCCATGAACGTACACAAATGAAGAGACAACATTACAAACCTGCAGAGTAATAAATTACACTAGCCGCGATCAAACGTTGCTAATGTCAGCTAACATGCAAAGCAAACCCTGACAACGATATAGATCACAATAGTTCATTAGTTATGAGCAAATCTTTTGACAACGAGCTTTCAAACAGACCCAGCTAGAATTCGAATGGGCGTAGGCGTTCATGTATTATTTTACTTTGAACAGCACAAAATGATTCCAAGAAATATCAATGACAGTTAGATGA
Organism: Isoperla grammatica; assembly: GCA_945910005.1. Lineage (NCBI taxonomy): Eukaryota > Metazoa > Arthropoda > Insecta > Plecoptera > Perlodidae > Isoperla > Isoperla grammatica. Next base: position 69,779,995 of record OX246738.1, read on the forward strand.
TTATAGAGCGAAATATTGTGACAACAAATTGTAGGGGACAATGTTTGTTTTATTTCACAATATCGATTGGTCGACCAACGATACATTCGTCACTTTCATGGTAATATGTATCGCATGTGAAGTACAGCGGTTCAAATATGTCACCAGTATCCACTGGGAGGCAATCAAAGTCAGATTGTTTTCGAAATCCATACTTCGCTTTCACCCAAATTAACTTCAAATCTATTGTGAGACAAGAGTTGTGTTTGCATCGATGAATGTTGTACTTTGACAAAGCTCATAATAAGAACCGCGAAAGATATCCCTCTCCAGAGTAACAGCACATCACTTAATTCAACATTAGTCTTTCCAAGTGAGATATCACTATGACTTCGATCGAGGCCCCGAACATGGATGAGCCAATCAGGGGGAGAAGATTAATGCAACTGAACATCCAGCTGATGAACTATCAAGGTAAGTCAAAACATAAGGGCCCCTGACATGGATAATCCAATCGGGGGAGGAGAGTCCTGTAACTGATCAACCTTGAAATGTACTGGCAAAGTAAGTTAATGTAACCAGGCCCTGAACATGGATAAGGCAATCAGGGGTAGAACGTTCATAGAACTGAACGTCCAGTTGATGAACTGGCAAAGAAAGTGACCTCATCATTATGCAGAAACGCCTGTAAGAACACAGGACAGTACAATTGATTAATACAAGAAATATTCACCTTTAAAATCAAAACATCTATGCATGTTATTGGCTAATACTAAACAACTTATGGATGGATGGATGGATAGATGGATGGATGGATGGATGGATGGATGGATGGATGGATGGATGGATGGATGGATGGATAGATGGATGGATGGATGGATGGATGTATGGATGGATGGATGGATGGATGGATAGATGGATGGATGGATGGATGGATGGATGGATGGATGGATGGATGGATGGATGGATGGATGGATGGATGGATGGATGGATGGATGGATGGATGGATGGATGGATAGATGGATGGATGGATGGATAGATGGATGGATGGATGGATGGATGGATGGATGGATGGATGGATGGATGGATGGATGGATGGATGGGTGGATAGATGGATGGATGGATGGATGGATGGATGGATGGATGGATGGATGGATGGATGGATAGATGGATGGATGGATGGATGGATGGATGGATGGATGGATGGATGGATGGATGGATGGATGGATGGATGGATGGATGGATGGATGGATGGATGGATGGATGGATGGATGGATGGATGGATGGATGGATGGATGGATGGATGGATGGAAATATAGATCGATAGATAGATCGATAGATAGATAAATAGAAAGATGCAATTATTTCAACACAAGTTAAACTCTCTGTGTGACGCGTTGATAAGCGAGCACATGCTACCTACTAACACACCGTTTAAAGTTGATGGTTCAAAGCTTGACCCAGTCGGAATCTCCGTGCGAGGGGTAGGCCTACAGCGTTCCACATTTAAAATGTTAAAATAATTAAAAAAAAATACTTTCTGATTTCTTTAGAATCTCTGCAGGACGATATTTCGATCTCGTCTAGCAAGGTCTACCTGATCACCGTCCAACGGAGGCTCGTCCAACTTGCAAGCTAGGTTGTCGCAAGGGAACCAAAACCACCATTTTGTCGCCTATTACAGAAAACGCTTTTATAAATAAATGTACGCTGAAGAACTATTCACTAATATATACAACTTTTAATTGAAATATTTTTACCCAATGCAATGTATACAAGTCTTAAATATTGTGATTATGTGTCCTTATAAGCTAAAGTCATTTTTACCAATCACATCATATTATCTGTAACGTTTCTCGCTTTTGAATAACATGCGATATTTAACATTGTTGTAAGGACGGCGACCCAAGGTCCGTCAATCCCCTGGCGGAGGTTTTCGACGAGCCCCCGCCAGGGAATGTACGGACCTTGCTGCGACCTGGTCTACTAGTAGACCGTGACTGCGACAACCTGACTTGCAAGTTCGACGAGGCTCCGCTAGGCGGAGATAAGGCGAGCCTTTGTCTACAGTGTTGCAATGCTTATTGGCCGGATCGCTAAAAGTGGTAGCTTCGAGGGAATTTAGTACCTATAGTTACGTTATGTATTTAAATGTATTTCCAACTAATGCAGTAATCAGATATACGTAACATTAACATATTCGTGAAAAGATATGCATTTGGTAAAAACAACTACCTCATATTTTACAGCCAGTCTTACCTTTCTCAAAAATAATAATAAATTCTCAACCGATTTGTCCACAATACGAGCTGGCGTTCAACTTACATCGAGGCTAACGTTTAAGCTGCGATTTCAGTCGAGGATGTGCTCGGCGCGGCGGAGCGTGGCGTGGCGCGGATTCTCCTCGCCAGCCATTTCACTTGCAGATTGCTATGTGTGGTCTAGGCCTAGGGCCCTAGGTCTAGCCTAGGCCTAGTCGTTTTGCTTACCTGTGTTGTAACAATCATGCGCCACGTCCTTCCACGCTTGAACACGCAAAACATTACATTTATAGTGTGTGTGGAATATATTATACAGGATTTCCCTCTTTTCGACAGCCAACACTAATCTTTCGGCAAATTCTTCAAACAAATGTACGTTTTGCAGTCATTTGTTTGTTGTCATAATCTCGATTTTCTATTGGTCATTCAAAGTGACGTCATGCCGAGAGTGGATTTCGCAAGCTGAAATATTGAATATTTTTAATCCACGGATAGAAATCCGCGGCTCTCCTCGGCTGAGAAATAGAGCACGCTGATTGGCTGCAATCTTCATCCGCGCCGCGCCACGCCGAGCAATCCTCGACTGAAATCCAGATTTAGTTTATATTTCAACTGGACCGTACTCTCCTTTCATGTCCTATCTCGTAACATAAAGAAACTGAATAAAGACTTTCAAAGTAGAATGGAGACGATCGCTATGCTTGTTTACATAAATGTCAAGTAGTACCAACAGAATATGCTTCAGTTCTTCAGCCCCAGGTTGGCACACCTGCTCATGTTATACGTATCTTGTTGCAGGTCTGTGGTACGAAGACCCCGAGCCTAACCTTGAGTTCTACCTGCAGTACTTCAGCCCCAGGTTGGCACACTTGCTCATGTTATACGTATCTTGTTGCAGGTCTGTGGTACGAAGACCCCGAGCCCGACCTTGAGTTCTACCTGCAGTACTTCAGCCCCAGGTTGGCACACCTGCTCATGTTATACGTATCTTGTTGCAGGTCTGTGGTACGAAGACCCCGAGCCCGACCTTGAGTTCTACCTGCAGTACTTCAGCCCCAGGTTGGCACACTTGCTCATGTTATACGTATCTTGTTGCAGGTCTGTGGTACGAAGACCCCGAGCCCGACCTTGAGTTCTACCTGCAGTACTTCAGCCCCAGGTTGGCACACCTGCTCATGTTATACGTATCTTGTTGCTGGTCTGTGGTACGAAGACCCCGAGCCCGACCTTGAGTTCTACCTGCAGTTCTTCAGCCCCAGGTTGGCACACCTGCTCATGTTATACGTATCTTGTTGCAGGTCTGTGGTACGAAGAACCCGAGCCCGACCTTGAGTTCTACCTGCAGTACTTCAGCCCCAGGTTGGCACACCTGCTCATGTTATACGTATCTTGTTGCAGGTCTGTGGTACGAAGACCCCGAGCCAGACCTTGAGTTCTACCTGCAGTACTTCAGCCCCAGGTTGGCACACCTGCTCATGTTATACGTATCTTGTTGCAGGTCTGTGGTACGAAGACCCCGAGCCAGACCTTGAGTTCTACTTGCAGTACTTCAGCCCCAGGTTGGTCAACCTGCTAGTTCGACACCGAAGTCTACGTCTGGCACTTTGGTTCTTTCGTACATTTTACCTATGTAGTCTGATGGTTATTTATGCTTATACAGGCCTCGTATCGTCGCCGGTCGCTATATATAATAACTGGAAGTAAAAACAGGGATGTTGTTTTCGAAGCCTTCTTCAATTTGGGCATAAACAACATGCTTGGTATTTTGTATATGGTAGTTTATATTAGAAAAAAAGATTTTCATAAACTTCTAGGGGATATGGAAAATGTTTTCGGGTTTGTAACTTTCAACAACGAAGAACAAAGATCATTATTTTCGAAGACTGAAAAGTTTTGTCACAAACTCACGGTTGTACTGCAATTTTTCATTTTGCCAATATTTTCTGTTTTAATCATTTTCTTTGCAGCTTTCATTCTACTTCCAAACAGAAAACTGATTTTCATGTAAGTATAATATATAACTATAACTGTTTATTAAAATTTAAGTTAACAGACAATATCACACTTATTCATTAAAGTTATGGCAAAAGCACCTATGATTGGAAGAAAGGAAGTGGAAAGATTTATGTTTAGTGGATTATTTAAACTTTGCGTTGTAATTGGAGTCGATTACTTTTATACGCACAGTAAATGTACATTTTTATCAGACTCTGTTCTTTCTACAATAACATCAATTATATTTGGTACGTGCTAAACCAAGCAGATAAACACGTTACAATAACATTATGATGAAAATTTATAAAAAAGTATGAAAAGCAAATCTTTAAACTCTCTTATTTTCATTTTACGAACGAGAAGATGACAGTAACAACAGAAAGCAGAAAATGGGGTTAAAAAAAAATCAATACATCTAATGTCAATTACTTCTCTGTTTGCAGTGAGACTTATCCCTTCAATACTACAGCTTCTCCTATTTACGAGATGGTTCTGTTCATACGTATATATTCTTCAATTGGTACAATATTTACTGTGAACACAATAGGATTGATTGGATTTGCATTAATTGTGCATTTTGAAGTATTTTTCAATATTTCTGAAAATAAATTGGAAACTATAAGAAGCTTTTCCATGTCAATGATTCGAGAAGGTAGTTGTGAAACAACTCGGCAAGTAGCTGGGATTTTGTCTGTACCTGAGCATCAAGTGAGGGAGGATGAGCTGGCTAGTATTATTGTGGAGGAATATGATAGTGATGATCACATCACTGAGGAGGGAGGTGGGGATACGTACGGAGGATTGCCTTATGGCTCTGTATTGAGGCGGAGTCCAGCAGACATTGGCCAAGTGGCTTCTGAACAATACAGGGCCAGCGGCAACACCCTGTGGAACCCCCTATGTGATCTGATCCATCGGGAACAAGGGGAGTCTACCCTTAATGTCACCATCGCAGGGGATGGACGGGGGACTGACAGTGAACCAGGGGAACAAGACCATGTAACAAAAGATGTGAAGATGACGTCATCTCAAGAACTGGACAAAGAAATGTGTTTCCCGTTTGGAAAAAAACGTTCGACTTCACCAACATATCTTGAAGTAAGTCAATCAAACAATCACTATTCGATCATTTTCAATGTATCAATACTACATTTGTGTGCCGTGTGGTTTACTTATAGACCGATTCGGATTCTAGTTCTGGTTTTATCTATTGAACAATTCTTGTCTTCGCTCCTTGAAACTAGAAAGGTCGAAATCGACTCTCATTGGCAATTCTAGTATTGAAGCATTCCTACCAATCGTGTATCCCCATCAAAGTTACGTGTAACGTTCAATTAACTCTACAGCCAACAAATCGTTAACCCCATTATCTTCAAACATAACATTTCACCTGAACGATCAGTTCTAAAAATTGGTCGAAGCAATCCCTATAAAGGGTGCAAAGGAGCTTTAGCAGATGAATCCTCTTCAGGTGACTTAATATATATAAATATATATTAGGGAGTATATTTTGTTAGGAGGGAATTCCTTAGTGCTTTTCATAGAAGTTAACATCAGTAATCGCCATGTGGCAAGGGAAATCCAAAGAAAAAAACTTTAGTCAGATTTGCAGGTGGCCGAAATCAAACCGACGATCTCCCGAATCAAAATCTTGCGTCACTCCGCTGGGTCTCATCTATCAGGTTGACCGACTAAATCATTAGTAGCTGCCATAACCTCTCGCTTCACCGCGTCAACCTCGCTATGAGAATTACAAAGCAGAAAGATAATAAAACATTTGAACAATTAGACACAAAACATTAAAAATTATTCTCTTACAACTTTGCACGACTAACAGACATTGTTAATATTACTTTAAGCTGCATAATTTGACTGTCTCCTTACAGTGGAGTGAAGGACTTCGGTCTACTGCTGGATGAGATCTTCGTTGCTCAATGGCTGTTGTGCGTTCTATTGCTAGGGATGACAATGATGGTCCTCTCAAACGTAAGTATTTTGAAACGGTGGAGTCCTCTCTTCCATAAAACTATACTCTTTACCTAAATGTTTGTATGTTACCCCTTTCTCATTCTCATTCTCATGTTTATTCACATTCTCAACAAAAATCTTATTCTCACTCTCAATTTGATTCTCACTCACACTCTTACTCATTTTCGTACTCATTGTCCGTAATAGTCCCCGTCCCCATCCACTTGTCCCCATCCCCTTGTATCCGTCTACGACTCCCAACGTCCACGCCCACAGTCTCACTCGCACTCGCACTCAAACTCTCACTCGACCTCTACCTCTACTTCTACCTCTACCTCTAGCTCTACCTCTACCTCTACCTCTACCTCTACCACTACCTTCAACTTTACCTCAACCTCTACCTCTACCTCTACCTCTACCTCTACCTCTACCTCTACCTTTAACTCTACCTCTACCTCTACCACTACCTCTACCTCTACCTCTACCTCTACCTCTACCTCTACCTCTACCTCTACCTCTACCTCTACCTCTACCTCTACCTCTACCTCTACCTCTACCTCTACCTCTACCTCTACCTCTACCTCTACCTCTACCTCTACCTCTACCTCTACCTCTACCTCTACCTCTACCTCTACCTCTACCTCTACCTCTACCTCTACCTCTACCTCTACCTCTACCTCTACCTCTTACTCTACCTCTACCTCTACCTCTACCTCTACCACTACCTTCAACTTTACCTCAACCTCTACCTCTACCTCTACCTCTACCTCTACCTTTAACTCTACCTCAACCTCTACCACTACCTCTACCTCTACTTCTGCTCATACCTCTACCTCTACCTCTACCTCTACCGCTTCCTCCTCCTTCTTGTCTTTCTCTTTCTCTCTTCTCTCTGCTTTGCTGTTCCGATTTCTCTCTTTTTCTCTCTCTCCTCTTTCCCTTCCCCATTTCCTCCTTCGCCTTCCCCTTTCCCTCACCCTTTACTCTATCCATTCCGTTTAAGTTTCCGTTTTTATTTCCGTTTCCGTTTTTATTTCCGTTTCCGTTTTTGTTTCCGTTTCCGTTTCAATTTCCGGTTCCGTTTCCGGTTTTTTCCGTTTCCGTTTCCGTTTCCGTTTCTGTTTCCGTTTCCGTTTCCGTTTCCGTTTCCGTTTCTGTTTCCGTTTCCGTTTCCCTTCCCCTTCCCCTTCCCCTTTACACTAACTCTCATTCGTTCGTTCTACAATCGTTCGTTCGTTCGTTAGCATATAGGAATGCTTTCTCTTTTCCAGGCTGAAGAAGTAGGGCTGCTAGAGATCATTCAATGTACTTCATCGATTGAAGCTCTGATCTTAAGCTTTCTTTTTAATTACAAAGCTAATATTCTCACTGATCTGGTAAGAGAACCAACCATTTTAATTTTTAGTATATATCGTCTTTGAATTAAAAATACCTTTTTTGAGTATTCACAATAAGATATACACATCTGCAAACACAAAGCCCCACATACAATCATTCAACAATGATACCCCCATGTAACAGGCTGCAGCTGTGGGCGAGGCTGTCTACAACTGTGATTGGCTGGAAGCCTCGCGGAGCTTCAAGCGGTCAAAGCTCATGATACTCCCATGTTACAGGCTGCAGCTGTGAGCGAGGCTGTCTACAACTGTGATTGGCTGGAAGCCTCGCGGAGCTTCAAGTGGTCAATGCTCATGATACTCCCATGTTACAGGCTGCAGCTGTGGGCGAGGCTGTCTACAACTGTGATTGGCTGGAAGCCTCGCGGAGCTTCAAGTGGTCAATGCTCATGATACTCCCATGTTACAGGCTGCAGCTGGGAGTGAGGCTGTCTACAACTGTGATTGCCTGGAAGCCTCGCCGAGCTTCAAGCGGTCACTAGTTACCATCATGGCCAGAATCAACCGACCAATGGTGATGAAGCCAGGGAAACGGCTAGATCCTCTTTCTGTCGAGAACTTTGGTCAGGTGAGATACTCTAAAACCTTAGAGAAAATCTTAGTTTAAATAATTGGGAGGTATTTTAACTCGTAACATTAATCTCAGCATTGAACTCTGGAAATAAAACTTTTTTTGAGAAAAATCTTGAGAAACAGACAAAAAGACAAAATTAGTTATATTATCAAATTGGTTTTTCGTATGAATTTGGAAGTGTATTAATATTTTAACAATTATGTGAAACGAAATGGTTTTCGTCCGATGAAATACGTTTGTTTAGTATTCCCCTGTATATTATTGTCTATGTTTTTTTTCCTTGACGTAAGGGCTAGTTCGTAAAAAACATTACTCGTCCATCTCCTGGTTTATACTTTAGTTTCTATATTATAAGAGCGTTAGAACCTTTTCAAAAGTTTTGTGCTTTTAAAAAGAAATATAACTAACCTTCTCGTCCAATGTGATATTGAACCTGGTGATAAACTACGATCAAAAATTATTTCTAACCTTGATTTAACGGTAACACCGAATTAAATAAGTTTTGAAACATATATTTACCTTATTCGCCGTAAGTGCCATTGAACGGTGGAATCTGCTAAGAGTTTTACTGCAATTGTTATTCTATGTATTGTTGTATTATAATTATCACTATTTCTTGACCAATATTGGTACAATTTACTGTAAATACCGGAAAAACAAACTAATTAAAGTACTAAGTTTAAAACATTTTTAAATGTTTCCAAAAGTGTATAACCAGATTAAGTAACATTTCTTTAAGGCAAAATATTAACCAGGTGACCGGTGGATTCAAAATAAAAAATAATTTTCGATTATGATATATGTTTCAAACTTATTATATTCGGTGTTACCGCTTAAAATCAAGGTAAGAAATAATTTTCGGTCGTTCATCACCAGGTACTTTTTGTCAATTTGTGGATAACATACAAACTTTATTCTCATGTATCATCAATCACACATTTGTCTTCCAGATCTCCAACACTGCCTTCAAAATGGTGGCTACACTTGAGTCTATGGTCAAGTAATCGGCAGAGGGTAAAACGCTTTTGTACGAAGATATTCTATAATCATTTACTCATGTCAAATTTGGAGTAACATAAATAATAGAAAATAGACTATCAACATTTTAAAAATTTGTTGGTATAAAGACGGTTCAACTGTTAGTTTCAATTGGTACATAGTGATATTATGTTTCCAAAAGCAAGTTGCTAAATGAGATAATCGTAATTTAAATTTATTTTGTAAAATAATGTTATGTAAACTGTTATTAAGAACTGTGTTGAATGGTTTCTGGGTTTTACCAAACATATTTTCATGTTTGTCAGCGTTGTGATTGAAAGCAGTTCTTCATACGACTGGGAAGGATTGTATTGTGTTAAACACACATAGTGTATTGTAATGAAACTACTTGACCGTAAAGAAGCTTTACACACGGTGGCTTTTCAATTTCATTCTTAAACTATATTACTACTTCATATTTAAAGTTGGTTTAGTTTAGTTTAGTTTTATTGGTAAATACATGCATCATTATGTGCGTACCAAATAGCAAACAATATAAATTAATATTTTATTTTAATGTCAAAAACAATATAAATTGCATTTTAAAAGAAACCATGCCAAATAAATAAAAAGAAAAATTAAAAATAATAAAAATACGAAAGGCTCTATTCACGATGGCATATTACGCAACCGTTTACATCAAATATTTGTCAGAAAACATTTTTTTCTAATAAATAAGTACACTCTAAGTTTCACGTTGTATTGCATAGATAGCCAGATATATCACTCGACTTTGGACCAATGTGGCTCCTCCTAGCTTATAGACAACGTCTAGTGCAATAAGTTCAAGTAACTTAATTACATACAATACATATTAATCTATGTTTGTGATGTGAACAAAATTCATTGTATTGTACCTATGTCTATAAAAATATCACATTTGAATATAATCTTATAATTATTATCACAATAAATAATATAGTGAGCACCAATAACTTGTTCCTTTCCATTTAACTCACTCAAATCCTGTGTATATGTTTCCTTTAGCATTGCCAGTGCCTTCAACTTTACAACAGATTTGTAGCTCTAAGACCCCCCCCCCTTAACCTCCTCAAAAACACAAACATACAATGAAATTTAAAAATCCACTGAAATTACACCAATGTCAAAAATAAATATTCAATAAAGTATATTTTCATCTGAATACTATTATTGGACTTATATCCGACGAAAGACAACAAAATAACAATGACTAAAACAATGAAGCACTATTAGGGACTATTGTTTATGATTCCTTTATATCCATATGACAAATGTATGACTAGGTTATCTAAATGGGGCCCCAATATACACAAAATAATAAACTGGTTCTAAGTTATGTAAATCAATCTAATGTTCAAACTGACAGTTGCAAAGCGTAAGTGTAGATTACAATAAACTACAGTCCACCCCATACAACAAATAGACTGACAATGACGTTACCAAGTAAGGGTCGTATACATAATAAATAAACAACATGGAAACTAAATCAAAGCAAAAGCATTGCAATAATATTAAAATTGTACGCCCCCTGAACATAGAACAATTCGACCAACATTTTGAGACCCTGACCGCAACAAAAACATACAATAATATATATATACAGTTATAATATATAATATATATATATACAGTTAAACTAGGAAAACGCTCCGCGCGTTTCCAGATGAGCGATTTTGTTTTCTAACAATCAAACAAATCTTTTGCATGTCACATAACACTTAAAAAAATATACTTTTATAGTAAAAATATATTTTTTTTACAAGATGGCGGTTTAACTAACAACCTTAGAACTTGTATTTATTATTTCTCGACATGTTGCCAATAATTGCACGAAATATTAAATTAAAACCTTCAAGTTGATTTTTCAATGGATTTCCGCATAATTTTATTCGACCGTGGTCTACTCAATAGGCTCTAATTCATAAACTCTATCTGTGTACAGAATGTTCCATAATGTAGATACAGGCTATATCTTAAATGTCATGCTGTTTAATCATACAATAACTTCATTTAAATCATTATAAAATGCTTTTTTATTTGTCGACAAAGTTCGTTTGTTAACTTTTGCATGTTTGCCGTGAACGTCATAAAACATTACACGTTATTGTAGCCATTCTATGACAGCTATCAAAATTCTAAACACACAATGAGAAAGGTCTGAGTACGCACGCCATTTCAAACGCATACTTTGTGCATCTAACTCCAATGGTCTACAAATGCGAATCACATCGGTGGAACACTGTAAAAATGAAGAAATTAATAGCCGTAAATAAACAATATTTCTTTATAACATGGTGGTAAAAGCTTAAATTTTGAAACTATTGTCTTGTGTTATTAATATTGATGTGGACCTACATGCAAAAAATCATTTATATCGGTGTGCAAATTTTAATTTAATTCAATAAATTAAAAAAACATGTTTTTTAGTAATACATTTTTTTGTAGGTTGGCATCTTACGTCATTGTAGCCATTCTATGACAGCTATCGAGATGTAAAACAATGGTGAGAAAGGTATAATTGCGTGCGCTATGTTTGGTGTTTACTATGTGCATCTAACTGCAATAGTCCGCAAATGCGAATCATATCGGTGGAACACTAAAAATGAAGAAATTACTGTCGTAAATAAACAATATTTTTTTATAACATGGCGGATAAACTTACAATTTTAAAACTATTGTCAAGTGTTGATACCGTCGATGTGAACCTACAAGTGAAACATAATTTAAATCCGTGCGTAAGTTTTAATTTAATTAAATAAATAAACAAATTTTCTTTTTCAGAAATTACTTTTTTGTAGGTTGGCATCTTGACGAATTTTGCTGGTTATGTTAACAGCATCGAGCTAGTGGTCTCGAATGTTGACTGTAAATTTCTGCCAATACGTCCAGCCGTTTGACCTGGGCGCGACGAACAAAATTTAGCGCACACACACACACACACACACACACACACACACACACACACACACACACACACACACACACACACACACACACACACACACACACACACACACACACACACACACACACACACACACACACACACACACACACACACACACACACACACACACACACACACACACACACACACACACACACACACACACACACACACACACACACACACACACACACACACACACACACACACACACACACACACACACACACACACACACACACACACACACACACACACACACACACACACACACACAATAGTAAAACAAAATACTTTTTAAAGTACTAAAAGTAACCAATGCTACTAAGGTCTAGGCCAAGACGAATTAAGGAGTTATGTTTGCCGTTTGACATTGCCTGGTAAACAAAAATAGAACAGTAAACCTAATGATACTATAACATCATTCCAACAACATACACACAACATTCGATAGATATTTCAGATGATATAGACCACGTGTTTATATAACAACGCGTAATAGAATACAAGTGAAAGGTTGTCGTAGCCCACCACTCCCCTTTATCGACGTACCAAAGTGGGCTGTTCGATTTCAAAAGGGGGACGTGTAAGGGGCTTTCTAAAAGTGGACAATAACGCTAATACCACACTACTTGAAACTCACGGTTTAGAAAAGTGTTTACACCGACTTACCAGCATAGGCGTGCGCACGGCCCAGGCCTATTCGGCCCAGGCCGGACCTAATGTGTCAACTTGGCGGTCGGGCCACGCCAATTCCTTTAGACCCGGCCTGGACCGAGAGCAGTTTCACTTTAAACTTAACTTTAAATTAGTCTTTAAATTAAAATTCACTGTCAGTAGTGCGTTTGACGCTAAGGCACACTTCACCCGGGGCTGCGCAAATAATTTATAATTTATTTTGTATTTAAATGAAACGAAACATAGCTCTAGGGGCCACAAGATCCTATGACAGCGGAAAGCGTCGCGTCTTAAAATCGCGTTTTAGGCCATAAAAGTTAGTGCATCGACCGAAAAATTTTTCGCCTGCGGCGAAATTGCCTCCGGCGGCTGGGGCTTTGCCCCAGACCCCAGCTGTACCACGCCACCTTGTGCCGGGTCTAATGTTCGACGCTGCGCACGCCTATGCTTACCAGTGACGTGTTCTTTGGTTCCATACGTCAGCAAGGGTCTCACACAACGCCATGTCTCAGGACGACACCTCCACCTTATTTTTTTATTTTGATAATGAACTAAGTTACTATTTTACTAGAATTCGAAAAAGCTTATTATAAGTCGAATCTTTTGAGCGACACCCTCGAAACCACTTTAAGTTTAAACTTCACATTTGCCTTAATAACGTTTTATTGTCATCGGCCGGGATAGATACTGGCAAGTACTTGCTTCTTCTGCCCGTGTCGAAACTCGTTTGGGAGCCCCCCGCCCTATCGTCGCTCTCCGTGGCATTGGGCATCTTTTAGAAATCTTGTTTCACCGTTGTGTGAGAGCAAGCTTCAATCATCTTCTCGTATACGACGCCCCAGTCTATTATTAGCGTCATTAAAAAAATAAACTACGACGAAATGTGTGAAAATTTTAAAATTGCTAGCAAAAATCAAACGGTGAGGAAAATAAACATTTGCTCCTTGTAACCTCGCGTACAAAGTGGTTCATTACGATAATCATGGTAAAAAAGTACACTCCCGATATCTGGAAAAAATGTGTCCCCCTCTGAAATTTAAAGTAGGCTACACTTTCCCCACATAAACGATCGTAATATCCACAACTTTGAACAGATTTCAAATATACAACATGTTTTGAAAGCTTCAGAAAGGACAAAGATCACTGAAGTAACAATGTGTCTAGTTTACGCGTGCGTCGTAGCGCGTCCCCGGTTGCGCCGTTGCTGTCGTCTTCCACACGAGTCACTTGAGGCAGCCGGCCCCGTGCGTTACCAGACAATGTATAAGCTAACATATACTATACTATCGAACAAAAGTTTCATTTTTGCAATATCTCAAGTGCTGTTCTACAGATTGAAATTTGAGTTTATAACGCACTTTCATTTGGTAGGACCAACAGACCTAACAAATATAACCTAATTATCTAATAAACATTCTTAGAAATTTATATCTTCAATCCATAATAATTAATAAAAATTAATTTCGAAAAACCATTATAATGATCATCATGTCATACTCTCATAAACATACATTCGTCATTCAGTCTGTAGTGCTTTTTAACAACAGTTCACTAATCTCTCAGATTTGCAATTTCATGTAGCATTCTGGGGAAGTAATTAAAAATGTAAATTTTTTATGCTTGATACTAAAAGCTCATTAAGCAATATTCAACCATAATTGCTACCACTCCACAACATCCAGCTTTGGTAATTGAACATCACCTTGATCTATTGTTGTTGATTGTTATTTCAGTGTATGGCTTTCATTCAAAGAGTTCAACTAGGTCATTAATTAGTCCTTTACAAAACTACTCATTTCAAGTTGCTTTGTGTTTGCTTAGTATAATACAGTTTCATTTAACCTTATTAAACGAGATGTTAATAACGATTAAATTGAACACTTAGAAAATGAGGTTGAGGGTTTTATTAGATTAGAATAATAATTGATCTCAACAAAACTTGTGCGGATTCACTGGGTGTTAAATCCCCGCCGGCTGCAGCATAATAATGTGTCTGTATAGATATAACGACAACGACTACGACAACGACGACGACCACACGGTGTATAAGTTTGAGGCCATCCACACAAAGATTTAAGAAATAAGGTTTATGGATAATTGGTACGTAGGAAACGCGTAATAGCGTCCACAAATGTTTAAGTTTTAAGACTTCCTAGTTTTGATTCTTCACTTTAAAGTAAGTCAGCTTTATCCTTGAGACTAAATGATAAATTAGTCAATGTTCCATAGACATACTCTAATCGGACTTATAAATAAATTGTAAAATTGGTTGTATACAGCTATCTATAGCTATATCAATAGCTATCTACAATGATTGTAACTTATTATTACGTATAACATGGATTTAAATAAATTTGCAGTGCATCACGAATCACGAGGATAACGGTACCAAAGAACGCCACTTCATACCTTGAATGAAACGACGTTGATGTGCATTAGAGCCTAAACCTTAAAACTTACACGTTAAACTTTGTGTGCCCACCATTCCTGAGATCCAGATTAATGGCAGTGGACAGATGGATGGACCAATCAGATGGGCCGTATCAATCAACGCTCTTGAAGACGGCCGCTGCCTCGGACAGTAGTGTCAGCCGCCGCCCCCCCCCCCCCCCCCCCCCACCCCCCACCCCCCTCACATCGCAGCACTAGACGAGCAACGCAGTGACGCGGGCACTTGGTTTAAAACCTAATTAATAACCATTCAAGCGAAAACAACCTAGAAACAATTTATCCCACAAAAGGAAAATCGCTTCTAGCAGACGACTTTAAATTGTATTCTACCAGTTTATTTTTCTCAGCTGTTTTAAGTTCGGTTTTCAAGGAACTAATATTTTCTGTAAGCTATTTCCGATTTTCTTGAGTATTCCGATTTGTCACTGAACCCAAGAAAAGTTACCAAGTAGCCGAAATGTTTGCCTGGAGTTGAACGATGCAGCACTCATTTTTGTTAACAGTTTCAAAGTGGTAACTCGATCGCAAACATGTCTCCGCATTGATATAATTAATTATCACAAGGGATGTAAACACCTTTTATGTAAGTTAGTATAATATTGATAATACTTGCGGTTTCTGATGGGTCTCTCTACTGTGTAGGTAGGTATAAGATATCCCTCAGAGTAACGGGTAAAATACGAATAGATTGCTTCCAGAAATAATGACCTTCGTTCGGAAGAAATGCAACGTTGCTGTAATAAAATTTATTTACTCACCGAACTGGCAACGGCACTAATTTATGGTCGCTAATAATACAGAGTTGTGTGCCCTTAAACCTATAAAAACTAACTTCGGCGAATTGCATTTAGAAAATGATGGTAAAGTCGTAAAATTGGAAAATAAATTTGGGTAAATTTGTTTTAAATGTTGCCATATACATGACAATAAGCAATGTCGCGAATACTTTATGGGGTGGTCGGGTGGTCTTTTGCATTGTGTGTGTATTTATGTGAAGTCACAGGTATTATTGGAGCCATAATACATACATGTAACGCGACGGAAGTAGTTATCACGTATATACGAAATCGGCGTTAAAGCGTGAAATAAAAATATTAATAATAATATTAAACGAAAAACGCCAGCGAACTACTATAAAAGCGTTATGAGTTGGAAAAAAAGTCATAAAAATGCATTTCACTATGGACGTGTCTGAATGATGGTCTAGGTTTAAGTCCAAATTCTTGATCCAGGTTTAGCCCATTTATTTCTATATTCCACTAGAATAGCATTGCTAATTCCAAATCAACAGTAGCTTTCGAACAATAGTAGCCTATACCGGCGATACCTTTAGGAAAAACTTTGATAGTTGTTTTGTTATTGTTTTGTCAGATGGCGCTGCTGTCATTGTACCAAACCAACCATGGATCATAATGCAAACTTTGGCCAAAAATACTAGATGCAAATTGTATAAACATAATATGTCCAAACAAAACTGAATGGAAGTGGAGATATGTTTATGTTTTTTATTGAATTGTTTTTACACGAAGTGCAAATGATACCATGTCATATACAAAGAAAACAAAAGTTGAGAAATGGATACATCTATATTGTCTGTACTAAAATTTACAAAAAATTGCTTCCGTAGGTTACTTGATTAATCAGTTATATGAGTAGGCTCAATCTCTTCATCTCAGTTTACAGAATAATAATTTGGATGGTCCCATGCTCACGAGTTATACGTAAAAAATCAAATGGCCGACACTCCAAGAGGTATTTCCAATTTATCTTTAGAACCATACGTTTTATTGTAACATTTAATATGAAAAAAACTATTTATAGTTAAATGCTACACACACATGACATTTAGGTATTTTTCTAGGACGTATTATTTATACGCAGAAATTTAATTTTGTTTGCTAATCTGTACTCAAATGTTTAAAAATTGGTTCTCCTGGGCTAGGAAGCAAGTATGGACTATGGAAGTGGGCTCAATCACTTCTTTTCAGCTAACAGAGTAATAATTTTGATTTTTGTCAAACTCTATCCGCACTGATACGTACAAAAATTGTCTCCCGTGAGCTCCTTGATGAAGGAAGTATGGCATATGGGATTGATCTCAATTTCTTCCTTTGAGCTTGAAGAATAATAATTTTAATTGTGCCTCACTGAAAGTGATAAAAATTTAGGTAAAATATTAGGCATTTAAGAGATACACGTAAACAACTAAATGGTCGTTAATTGTCTGTATTCAAATGCACATCTGTGGGTTGTTTGATGAAGAAAATATGGGAGTGGGCTCTATCTCTTCCTTTCCACTTCTAGAATAAGAACTGGGATGGTGCCATACTCAAATATTAAGCTTTCAAAACAATACGTACAAAAATATAAAATTGCAGCCACTCCAAGTGATTGTTCTGATTTGTGTTCATAATCGTACCATTTATTACAAAATTATTATGATAAAAAAATAGTTATCATTCCATTATGTTTCTAGAGCTTACTTGTCACGAACAAATTTAAATTTCCGTATGTCTATCCGCACTGATATGTACAAAAATTGTCGCCCGTGAGCTCCTTGATGAAGGAAGTATGGAATATGGGAGTGATCTCAATTTCTTCCTTTGAGCTTGAAGAATAATAATTTGAATGGTGCCACACTGAAAGATAAGCATTCGAAAGGTACACTTCAGTAACCAAATTGCATTTGTGTACAAATTAACGTACACAAATTTTAACTATTACGGTAATAGTAAGTCCAATAAAAAACATACATGTCATAGGTATGAAAACTTTTACAAGGAATAATATTTGTTACGTTTGATTTTGTCATAGAGCCTGTGGTTAGGTTATGATGAGAAATTGTAAAAACCACATGAAGTATCCGCCATGTTGTTTCTTACGTATAAATCGTGAACGCCTTGTATTGATAAGGAGGGTCCATGGATGCGTAGCTGGTGTGTATTCACGTCCGCCATGTATACAGAGCTGTATGACAAGTCAAGGTCTACTTGGCCTCCGCTAGGCGGAGATCAAGCGACCGAGAATGTTCCATGCTAGCGTAGGCGGCAGCTCCCAAGGTCTACTGGATTTACTTCTAGCGGAGACTACTACTACCACTACTACTACTAGATCGCGCGCTAGCGATCTAGTGAACCTTGGACAGCTCGTAGCTTGGAGAAAAGGCAGTGACTATCGATTATAAGTGCGGGGTACATTTAAATATCACTACATTTCCCACCTTTTCTAGTACGTTACATGTTTATTTATTATAAATTGTAAATAACAGAACTAAACAATTTATACTTCTACAGACTAGGAACATTTTAACAAGCAAGTTGTTTCATAGAAATTAACAAATAGTACATAATTCATTGATACATCATATAAACTTAAAGATCTGTAATCGTGACTGGCTTGACTCTACTTCCGGAACGTGTGACGTACTGCGGCTGACTCTTCGTTCCTGTGGCGTCTCTTCTCCGGGGACGCAGATTGGTCCTGTGGTCTGTCGTTGCCTGGTAACTCAGAGTGACTCTACGTTACTCTGTTTGTACTACAGAGAAGCCGCAATATATGATATGAATTGAATCAACTCGTTGGATAGTGAATTCGATTTCCAATAACAATGGTTCCAGTTAAAACCGAACGATTTATCAACTCGAAAAATATCGCTCTTATTGCTGGCAATACCACAAATCTAGTAGTCAATTGAATTATTGGAATTTGTTTGAGTGAAGGTCCTGTGAAAAACATTAATTCGTGAACAAATATAAATTTGTGTGATTTCTAAACTCTTAAAACAACAGGAAATACTTAAATATACTTTTCGTGACAAAGCGCATATTATTATTGTATATTATATTATAATAATACATAATATATAATGTTCCATTAATAACTCTATTATTAATGTTGAAGTAATGCACCGAGCGCGTTAAGCATCCATTGTGCTACTAGGGCTACCACCATGAAACAGAAATGCGCTAGGTGCTTGAAATATGCTCTATATATCCAGCGAAATACACGTCCTGTAGCAGGAGGCATAGGACTTAAAAAAAGCGATTTGCTATCTATTCAAATGAGTCGTTTTCGTCCTGCCAGTAGGACGTTTAACATATTTTGACAAAATGTACAAAATTCTAATGAAACACAATTCGTTTTTCAAAATAAGTACACACATTTTTAAATAATACATTTATCGATACACTTATTGTATTTAAATATTATCCCATGTATACATAAACTATAACATGCGAAAAGTTGGGCGCAATCTATTTCCTGTAGTTTTTTGCGAAAGTAAAAACTATACTTTCTAGCAACTAAATTTTGTGTTTGTTTAACGTGTTTGTTGGAGGATTCGGATCAGATTTACTACTCTCAGCGAGAGTCGATCACGCGACTATTTGCATTGGGAGCAGAAACAAACCAATAAGTTTACAGAGCCACTATACGCTGCCAAGATCCAGCATGTACTCTAAACCCTAGACACACATTTAGCACTAATCAATTGCCTTTCAAGTTACAATTTTATGTTCAGAGAGTAAATGTTTTCAATATTGGAATCGCTGCCAATTATATCCTTTTAGAAACATTGTTCCTTTAATCCAGTCAAGTGCGTTTAATCTCCCCTCCCTACCCCCGCCCACCCCTCGTCTTCACCGCCTAAGTGGTTCCTTAAATAATCCCACTCCCCATTTCTCTGGCTCATTATTCCTATTAGTCAAGTCTATTAATTAGAAAATTCCCAAATGTAGCGAACGACAGCAAAAGCACATGCACGTCCAACAGTCTTTCGTTATAGATAAAAGGAGATTCAATTAAATAAATTGCCAATAAATCAGTCCAACTTAAAAAAAAAAAGCCTTTCATCGAAACTTTGCCGAAAGTGAAAATAAAAAATAGCCGTAAACGACCTGTAAGTAGTACTTTAGTACCCATGAACACAAACACTATACTTCACTCTATCAATTTCCATATTTCTGACCTTTGTCATTTACTTTGCGCTCTTTGTGTACGCGATATACACGGGGTTGCGATCGGAACAGCTGAGCTGGACAATATATTTCACGCTGGCTTTGTGTGTTGGGGTAATGGGTGCCTCAGGTGCGACGTTGCCTGTCACGTGGTCCAAATGACAGCCACTGTTGCCGTTACAGGTAAAGCCAGTTCAGACGGTTGGCCAGCCATGATGTTATTACAGGCTTTCACAGGGCGGGGGATAAGTTGGTGGTGTCAGGTTGTCTGTGGTGGTGTTGTCTTGTGGGCCGGCTTATTCACGTACAAAGACTAAAGCCCATCAGTATTCGGCAATGGCGACATTATAAGCTTATCGAAGAGATACATTGAGAAATCAACAACAAATAAAAACAATAACAGTCTAGGCATGGACTTGCAATTATAGTGGATGACTGGATGTGCAACCTTGTTGAAGAGTGCGTCTGCGATTCCTATTACCGATATTTAGAATTAGAGATCATTTTACTTCACTACGTGCAAACAAAGCAGGTCTGAAGCCGTAGCCAAACTGAAATAATGGTAGCTCACAGCCGATTTTCGGCCTAATGATTTACCATTAGATTTAGGTCAAGTAACACAGTTATTAGTCCATGGTCCAATAACCTTTAAAGTGCAAGACCATAGTACAACTAAAATGTATTGGTGTTACTACTATAAATGTACACAATTATTTTTAAATTTCAAATAACTTTGGTTAAACTATACAAACGGGCAGTAAGACAAATAGCAGTTAAAACAATATATAGCGTTCTATCAATTTATTGGTGACAAAACACTTCTTAGCCACTATTGCGAAGGGTTGTGATGATGCAGAGAAGGCCTTGGTAAGAGTTCACTATGAGTCATTATGGCATGAGAGTTAAGAAAATGTACAAGAATCGGGCCCCAATGGCTAAGGTAGCAACGCTGAAGGTGATAAAAACGGCCAATCTATTCTCGATGTCCACTGACGTCATTTCACACTAAGCACTCTCATTAGCCCAAGGGTCACTCACAGGAAGTAAAGTTGCCGTTTTTGTGCGCGAAAGTTTGCAGAGATCTAGTGTAACTTGACACAATCGACCAACGGTTGGCGAGGTAGACCGACCGATGTGCTGGAGCAGCTCAAATCTCTTAGCGGTAACAACTAAAGGAGCCATCTCATCTTAAAGACTGTATGTTCACTGTATGTTCACCTACCTCGCGGAACACCCGATTTCGTTCTGTTAAAATTGTTGTTAAATGGTTTTTAATTGTCCCAAGAGAAAATAAAAATTTGCCGTCTTATATAGAATGTAGTGCACTTTCTTAGGAACGTTTTTTTTATTCCAATAAATATTCCCGTTTTGCAGATGTTTTTAATAAGCGTGAAAGGTATTAATCAATATTACATCACAAAATGTAATAAAAATATCTGAGAAAAGAAATACTGATTGGAACAATGAAACATTCATAAGTGAGAGCACTAAATGTTCTACGGGATTTGGGAACATCTAAACACACTTTTTAACGAATTCTTACAAAACGAAATCGGGAGTTCCGCAGACTAGGTAGACTTACAGCCTTAATTACACCTCACGACATAACAAGAAGAATTATATTTCATATCAATCTATGTTTTATTCAACTTGATCAGACATTAGGCACGTTAGTGAATTGAGTTTGAAAATGTCGCTGGAAGGATCTCGTGCGCCAGCAATGACGTCACAGTAGAAGCTCAGCCAGCCAAGTAGATCTCAATGCAGTGATGACCCAGAGAGAAAACCACTCATATCGTTCCTGGGATCAGCAGAAACGTTCTTGTTTTCCCACATCAATCATTTTTAAACACCTCATCTTAGATAATAAATATACACTTGTATAAAATGTTGATTGTATTATTTAAAACATACACTTCTACTTACAAGTTCTACTGTTAATTGCACTGAAAATAAGTAAAAATTACTATTTATAATAATTATTATTATTATTATTATTATTATTATTATTATTATTATTATTATTATTATTATTATTATTATTATTATTATTATTATTATAATTATTATTATTATTTAAAGCAAACAATAAAAATGCGTTTTGTGTTTAACTGTATACGATCAATCAGTGAAATGAGAACTGGAATGGGAAACAGAAATTAAACTAAAGCCTATGTTTGCTTTTGGCTTCGTGGTGTTACGTTAGGCCGCTTTTAATTTACCATGTACTATTGATCTGTGGCATGTTAATATTGTGTGGTTTATTTCATGTAGGAAATGTCTTGATTCGTGGGTCAAGAAGGGTTTCTAACAATAGAAACTACATTATAAACCACCTATACGGCTCTACCATACATGTAAACTGAAACAATGATGCCATTATAGTAACGAGGAATACATATTCATGCATTGTTCGTCAATAAAGAGCTCTAGTGTGCTCAAACTATGCAACACATACTCTTTTGTGTGTGTGTGTGTGTGTGTTTACTGAGTTGTTTGTTTGGAAACCGCTTTCTGCCAGCTAAACACCCCGGAATTGAGTGTGAGACAATTTTTTGGTGTGGAAGTCAAATGGGTGTGAAACAAATTGCTCCCTGCAGTCCAGTATCATTGATTGGGAAAACTATTGACACCAGCGTTATCAAACAATATTGGACAACAATAAAGATTAAAAGAGTTGTTTCTTCCAGCGGTAGTGAAAACACTTCTCCTTGTGTCTTTTTTAATCGCTGATGTATGTTTAGATTTTGTCAGTCTGTTTTTGTGATACACTTGATCATTGTTTCAATTGGGTTATAGGTTAAAGTTGTAAAAGAAAAACACGTGGAATGTGCAGAGTTTTGAACACTCACCGTCTGCATGTACGTGGAATGTGCTGAGATGTGAACACACACCGTCTGCATGCACGTGGAATGTGCTGAGATGTGAACACACACCGTCTGCATGCACGTGGAATGTGCTGAGATGTGAGCACACACCGTCTGCATGCACGTGGAATGTGCTGAGATGTGAACACTCACCGTCTGCATGCACGTGGAATGTGCTGAGATGTAAACACACACTGTCTGCATGCACGTGGAATGTGCTGAGATGTGAGCACACACTGTCTGCATGCACGTGGAATGTGCTGAGATGTGAACACACACTGTCTGCATGCACGTGGAATGTGCTGAGATTGGAAAACACACCGCCTGCATGCACGTGGAATGTGCTGAGATTGGAACACACACCGTCTGCATGCACGTGGAATGTGCTGAGATGTGAACACACACTGTCTGCATGCACGTGGAATGTGCTGAGATGTGAGCACACACTGTCTGCATGCACGTGGAATGTGCTGAGATTGGAACACACACTGTCTGCATGCACGTGGAATGTGCTGAGATTGGAACACACACCGTCTGCATGCACGTGGAATGTGCTGAGATGAGAACATTCACTGTCTGCATGCACGTGGAATGTGCTGAGATGTGAACACACACTGTCTGCATGCACGTGGAATGTGCTGAGATGTGAACACACACTGTCTGCATGCACGTGGAATGTGCTGAGACGTGAACACACACCGTCTGCATGCACGTGGAATGTGCTGAGATTGGAACACACACTGTCTGCATGCACGTGGAATGTGCTGAGATGTGAACACACTGTCTGCATGCACGTGGAATGTGCTGAGTTTTGAACACATACCGTCTGCATGCACGTGGAATGTGCTGAGATTTGAAAACACACCGTCTGCATGCATGTGGAATGTGCTGAGATGTGAACACACACCGTCTGCATGGACGTGGAATGTGCTGAGTTTTGAACACACACTGTCTGCATGCACGTGGAATGAGCTGAGATGTGAACACACACTGTCTGCATGGACGTGGAATGTGCTGAGTTTTGAACACACACCGTCTGCATGCACGTGGAATGTGCTGAGATGTGAACACACACCGTCTGCATGCACGTAGAATGTGCTGAGATTGGAATACACACTGTCTGCATGCTAACTACGTACGCTGTCTATCTGCCACGTCATAAGCTATTGAGGAGCATTCTTATCTGTATGTTCATTCGTCCCCTCGTTCAAAACCGAACAAAGATAAAGTTTAAAACGTGTTATCCCGGTATAATGGGTCCCAATACCAGACTGATCAAGCATGATCTTAATGTAGAATTATAAAATGATAGTTTAAGACTGTTTGACACAAATATGCTCGAAAAGCGTGGAAGTTTAAGGTTGTATGATATATCTTTAAAACACATTCGATATTACAATTTTGCATTAATGTGGGTGGGTGGGGGGGGTGGGGGGTTACATTATTAAGAATTGTTAAAGTTATTCTAAAACAAAACAGTATAAAAATTGGTAAAATTATTCAATTTGAGATACAACTGAAATTGTCTAATTTTATCCTACAATCAATTTTGCATCCTTTTTGGAATATGCAGAAATTGATAATATCTCGACCCACATTATTTCAATATTTTGATATGGAACTTAATTTGAAGAAACGAACAAAACTCTTTCGAACTATAGGAAAACCAGCTGGTGTTTCCGGAACAAGGTATATTTTGACTTGAGCTCTCGAACACCTACGAAGCTTGGCTATATACTTTTTTTTTAATACAGAATCGTTACCCATGGGCCATGGCATAGAAATGCAATGTTTCAGAATTTCAAAGTATTTTTAGCAATCAACCCTAAGTGCATTCAATGAATATGTATGTGTGTTGCCATACGCTTCTGCATGGCTTATTGTGACGTTAAGTAGCCCAGATTACAACAAGAGCAGAAGAAAGAAACAATTTCCACAAATATCTCTCTCGTCATAGTTCGCACAAGAACATTCTTAATACCGTCATTTTCACTGACAAATGGAACACTAGTAGAACACTTCTGTGTTAAATAGAGTGGGATTAATGTTATTATAGAAAAAAGTTGGTCAATAGTGTCTTGTTCACCTGTTCAACTGTTCAACTGAATTATTGCCAAAACATAAATTGAAGTTATGAAATGGTAGTGTAATAAGCATTTACAAAACGAAATGTGAACAGATTTCAGAATGAAACGGATGAGTTCCTATGGAATTACAAAAGTAAGACAAACACAAACAGGAGCATGATGTAATGTGATTGGAAGTAACGTGAGATAATAATTGGGATCGCTCGCTGGGAAATAACAGCTAAACTAGGAGAAGAAACATAAGATGACACCTAGACAGCAAGATGGAAGCAGTCGAGAGACACAGTGGGACGGAAGCACATTAGTGGCAATTAGTGTCTTGCAAGTTGCAATATCAAACCGAACCAACCAAAATTAACGGAATTCTATATTGATATCTTGAGAAAGCTTCGACAATATATTGAAAAAGTGATATTACGTGGGATTTGGGTTTATATTATCTAAACAATGAACTTTATAACTTAAAAATATTGTAATTATTACATATGTTATTTCTGTATTTATTTAATCATACATAATTTAATTAATTAATTAATTACAGAAATAACTATCCTTAAAAGTAAAATATTTTAAAGTTTTTAAATTCATGGTTCAGCTGATATCAAACTAAAGCGCGCTTATGATCAAATACCCCTAATCTAGCAAGCTACACTCGCCTTTCCCTCTAAAATAAATGGGCATTCCAATAAAATAAACAACTTCTGAAATCGCGAAGCACAAATATTGAGACTCGGAAGAAATGTAAGCAAGTCATGTGTAGAGTGTTACAATGTGTATGAATGTGAAAACTGAAATACATCAACATGGGAAACTGAGGGGTCACAAGTATTCGAGATGTGGTGTTACAAGATCCCCGTGGATACACGGTGAGAGGGAGTGACAAGCACTTGACAGAGCAACTGTGTATGAAGGTTAATGCAAAGATAAATGAAGCTGACAGATCGTTTAGGAAGAAATCATTGAAATGCAAGTGGAGGGGAAAGAACAGAGCAAAGACCACAGCTGGAACATTTGCAACAGATAACCCAGGATGCGTTCTGGTAGATAATAATATGTATGCCTCTATGTGAGGTGGTAGGGGGAAGAAAACCTGTCACTTTGGAAGTGAAATGTTTTAAATACAAATGCCATAATTATTGGGTTGTAATTAATTATGTTATCTTATAATTTTCTCTCTTACATCTGTATACAGTTGGCTACACCCTACAAGTATGCCGTGTGTTATATTTTTGATGTAAGGGACGATAGAGTATTTTGTATTTAGTAGAGACTTGGGTTACAGATGAACTGTCCCATTTCAAGTGTCATGGTTTCAAACTAAACAGAAGTTAGCTGATTGTTACGATCAAAGCTAGAGTATTACTTTATTGTGTTTGTGTTTTCACATTTTTTAAGTTTTTAACTAACACAATTGTTTGTCGCACTTCCCTCCTGTAAATTTAATTTTACTTGTAAATGTCGCAAAGCTTTGATACGAACCGCGTAATTATCAACCATGGAACGCAAGATTTCATTAGCCTTACTTAATTAACCTTGTTTGTGCGCTAAAATAAAACAAAGTGGGAATATAAAAAGCAGGGTTGAACTTCCAGTGCTACATTTCCAGTAAGTTTCCGTCAAAGTGTTTTGTCGACAAGCGATCTTTTTGTTTTTGAAGCAACGCCAAGTGTGCCAATTTCCATGGCTTTGATTATGATTTGCGAAGGCTTAATGTAGGGATCTATATCAAGAGTCAATTGATTGGCATGCAACAATACAGATTACTTCGCGATTAAACTTTAGTTTATCATAGAGGAAATTAAAATACCTGCTTTAGAAAATAAAATATCCTATGAGTACTGATAAATTCCTGGGCATGGATTCACGAAGATGCCCAACTCTAAGGTCCGAGTTCACCAAACTTTTTAATCGGCTGATTTTCTTATCTCGGATTGGTTTACCATGGTTTCAACAAAATTGCATACAAAATGCATGGTGGCTTCTACCGGACGCCATTTTGATATCCGATTAAGGCAAATCCTAGCTAGATAAATCAAGACAGATCATCTCTGGTTATTATTAAACATTCACAAATTAAATAAGTTAAATTATTATGTATATGATTTCTTAGATTTTGTTGTTTGCAAAATGTATAGTACGAAAACATTTTTAACGATAAACCAATCCAACGTTTATTTTCAAAAAATAAATGTCAACTTTTCGACGACGTGTAGACTCGTCTTTTTCAAGATGTACAAAAATAAAGAAGAAAAACAAATACAAAATCCGCAACAACCATAAAAACTAACACTTACAAAACTTAAGTCTCTGCCACTGCGAAACATCACTGAGTAGCTCTAGCAAGCTGTTCAGATTTACTCCTAGTTGATATTTATTTTTGAAAATAAACGTTGGATTGGTTAACCGTTAAAAATGTTTTCGTATTATATATATACAATATTTTATCTTTGTGACATCGCAGAACGACATATGCGTGATTTGAGTAAACTATAGGACGTCGTAGCACTTAGGCACCTTTGTGAATCTGAGCCCTGGGGCCGGATTCACAAGAGGTCTTAACTTAGGCCTGGCCTAACTTTAGGACCACTACGCCATTGGCTGATACGGACCTACACATAGCCTCGACTCGACGTTGCTAAGAAACCCTAGTAAATAACAAACATTTGAGACAAATATTTCGGCCCGGTCTGAGTTGGTCTTATCTTTCTTCAAAGATGGTGGCAATACTTCTATGACTTCAGAGTGTGAACATAAATAAATATCGTTTACTTACCTTGACATACACATTTCTCTGTTTTTAGATTGTAAAGGTATAAGAAAACAAAACACTAAACTTTAAAACACCGCCTTGCAATAAGTTCACTGTGATTTCCACGAAAGTAGTTATCAATTGGGCCGTGTAGTAGGCCTATCATGGATTTATAATAGCATATACGGTACAGCAGGACTTAGGACCGGTCCTAAGTTAAGACCTCTTGTGAATCCGGCCCCTGGGTTTTTTCGTCGTGTCGGTGAAAAGTTACAATAACTCGACGTTTCGCCACCCATCTTGGTAGATCTCCCTCTCTGATCGGATCACTCTTAAGGAAGCTACCAATATCGGTGGCGAAACGTCGAGACATTGTAACTCTTCACCGACACGATGAACAACCCAGGAATATATCAGTACTCATACGGTTCGTGGAAGCCTCCAAAAACTTAAAATACCCTAGGCCTCCACATTAGTAATTATGAGGTGCTCCAATATTGGAAGCTGGTGATATTTTCGTACAACGATGGCCAGATATAGGGAGATCGTGCCAGGATAGAAGTTTCCACAACAAAACACCAATCAGTAGACATCTGTAGTTATGAGATGCATAGCCAATATGTCACGTTCCGGCCAATCTGTAATCAAATTATCCTGTTTATTCCGGCGTAACAGTATTTACATAAACGCACGTTTTTGTTTCTTAATTCAACTTCAAGAACTCAGTAAAATTACCACAAATTTCCATTTATTTAGCTCTCGTAAACAAAATGCAGAAAGTTAGATAATGAGAGCGGCATTCATTCAGCAATGAGAGTCTGGTGAGGTGTGCTTGTTGAATGCTCAACTCATTTAAGAAACTTTCCATTTACCTTTGAACCTTGTGAGCTTTAGTAATTAACTTCGTGCACCGCCGTCTCGACATAATTATCAAACTGATGGGATATTGTTCTAGGTTTGTTTCCTGCGAAATGCAAAGCGCGGTAAGTTAACGTTACGGTTGTTGTTTTGCGTTGTCACGAATTGTGTAAATGACGATGTTTCTTGAGGTGTAGCTATTTTAGTTTATAATAGAAGTTGACATGAATTATTCTGTTTAATCTTTAAAACATTCTTCAATGAACGTTAGAAATTTAGTAACGATATCTCAGTTAGAAAGTTACTTGTGCCCTACTTTACACCGTTAAACACTATTTCTAATTTAATTTAAACATCTTTTTTGACAGTGGAGGTAAGTAATGTGAGACAGATAGTTGTTCTTGTGGTGTATAAGTAAAGATGCTAACTGATGATAGAGTTGTTCATTTTTGTTCGCGCCAGTTTGTTTCTGCGCAATCTGATTGCATTGTCCCTACCTATTCCCCCCTCAAACCCCTTTTTGCTGTGTGTACTTGCACGTCACTAGTAATCCAGCTAGCAACGCGAACGTCACTTGACCGCGCCACTCACCGGACACTCAAGTCACTACATCAACGCACCTTCGCCTTAGTAACTACGCACACCTTCAAGACGCCATTGGTAACTGACCACGCAATTACACAGTTGCATAATCTCACTCTCTCTCTCTCTCTCTCTCTCTCTCTCTCTCTCTCTCTCTCTCTTGCTCTCTCTCATGCTTTCACTCCTTTCAAATACAGTCCACTTCATCATTTGCAATTTCTAGCTGTTGTTTTCTCTCAGCCCATTCTCAGCAGTGAGGCGCCAACAATTTTAAATGTAAATGTATGGCCTTCAGGAGGCTTTACATACAAAGATAAGGAATACACGTAGATTGATTCCATTATTTAAAAGCCGCATTAGTGTAACTGTTTTCTTATACTGAACTTGTATGAAGGTGACTCAATTTAAATTTTCTTTCAACTGATCGTGATAGGTTTTCTGATATTTTAAGTTTCGCCCTTGTTCTTGATATGGTTGTGTGGAAACAAAATAAGCAAAATGGTTTCAACGTAGTTAATTTGTTATCTGTGGTTTCAACCTATCATGTGACATCATCATGAAACAATATGCGTATTTTTTCAATCTATTGTTTTCTTGTTGCAGGCGTCTCCCATATTAATAGTGAAGTGCAATAATGAGTGTATCTTTGAATTAAAGTACCCATTAGATAGATCTACGACTAATTTTGTCATTCCTCCAGAAATTTAAATCGTATACGTTTTTCATTAGATTTAAGATTGATTTGAATATTGTGTAGCCAAGATTGTTTGTGTACCATTACTCAGTGACAATTTATTATGTTCAGTATAGTTTAGCAACTTTAAACGCGACTTTAAAAAGCGTTACCTCATTCTGGTTAAGAGCGTTCGGAAGGAGTGGTTTTACCTGTTTTCTCTGCCGTAAACAGATGTTTGGCAGTAAACTGATTACTCGAAAACTAATAATGGGATGTTCATAAATTTACACCTACTTATAGAGAAATATTAGATCTAGGCAACGTTAAACGAATATTTATGAAAAGTGAAACCACAAATTTAATAAAAAATATTGAAAATGTTGCTTTTGTCAAAATTGTTGACTTTTCTTTGTAACTTTGATAACAGCTTGTGGGTGTTTGACGTGAGCTAGAATAAAAATCGATTTTGTGTTGCCTAGAAAATATTGTTGGTAATAGTGAAATAAATTCTTGCACACATGATGATAAAAATAAAGTGTTATAGTCCGGACGCCGTAGGAAAGAAAGTTGTGTCGTCATAACTAATTACTCTGGCCGGCGTAGTGATATGTGGACGTTTACGCAGTGCTCATCCGCGCACTTTACCTGTCAGAGAGATAATACACTGATTGGCAAGGCGGTGTTAGAAAATAGTAGCTTTGGTAGGCCGTGACTTAAAATTACTACCATCAAGAAAGCTTTGACTTCTGTGTGTTGCTAGGATACTTGATGTATTTCTTTGTCATTTGATGGTCTGTTGTTTTTATTGCCGTTTCGTGTTTGACAGGAGTTGAGTTCACGCGGGAATAACATGGCGGCGTTTTTTCTATAACTGTGACGCCCGTGTTCGGCTGATTTACCCTGTAATATTATTTATGAAAATTTATTACCGATATCAAGAAACATTGACACTGAAAACATTACTCGGGATCTTTCAGAGTGGTCATATGCGTTCCCTGTGCCTTTAGGGTACGACAATATGCAGACAGACAAAGCAAATGACAAAGGTAGGTCGTCCGTAGATGTTCCTTCTTCATACCTTCATGCCTAGCATGATGGGACGGAACTACTTTGAATTTTCCCAAACATAATTAAGTAGTTGTTAATTTATAAGTGAATATAATAAATTAGATAATAAGAAACTAAAGTTTATTCCTGCATAATTAAACCGCAAACACATACCAAGAGGGAGAAAAATAGCATTTAATCCAGGGCCCATGTCCACCAACCTATGAAATAACAATACATGTTTACTTCTGGTAAGGCAATGAGTAGTAGTCTACATTTAAGTTAGTATTACAAGGTGTGAGGTCACTTGCTATTACATCATCCGTGACGACACAACTTTCTTTCCTACGGCGTCCAGCCTATATATCGGTTTACTCCCACATGTCTGCACTTCCTCAAATATGACAGTTTACGCGAGGTTTTGCTCCACCGAGTTCAAGACTTTGCCACAGATAGCTCCACGGTAGTTCGTTCTCACCAAACAAAAGACGAAGGTCCCCCCTCCCAACAGACCGTTACTAATTTGCGGTGGCTACCTGCATCTCAAGGGTTGTGAGACACAGTGGGACTCCATGAAAAAGGATGAATATTAATTGGGTGTCGTAACATGATTAATTTATTTTCGATTTTGAAAATTAAACTAAAACTGATCTCAATATCTCGTCGAGACGGTAACAAAACTTTTTGAAATTTTGTTGTAGCTCAAAATCAAGTGGGTGAGTGTTTGTGCGGTGTTCTTTCGTGGCACTACACCCAAGCCACCTCTACCTACATTCGCCTGATATGTGTTCGATTATTAGCGGGGTTTGTTTTTTATGTTCTGGTTTTTACTATTATTCTTACATAGTCACAGAGGTTTATAAATGGGGGGGAGGGGGGGGTGGCACAATTATTTCCGGGACACTTGAAGAAGGCATCAATGGGGGGGGGGGAGAGAATGCCCCCCACATAATAGCACAACATACAATATAAAAACGTGAGTAAGTGTAAATTTTAGGAGTAAGATTTTCTCTTGATTGGGATAGTTTCACAGAATTCTTTGTGGATATTTAAAAAACAATGTATTTTTAGTCTACCCTCTTCGTTACAATCAAAGATACAATTAAGTACTGATTTTCAGTGTTATCAGTAAATACTATTTATTATGTGCTTTGTTGCCTTGACGGCTACTAAGCCACCTTTTACATGAACACGAGTATTAAAAGTCGAGTTCCGAACATAAAAAAACCCATCCCGAACCAGGAATCGAACTATAGATATTCTGCATTGGAAGCAAAAATAAACCAACTGTTATTATGAATGTATACTATTGCAATAAAATCATTGATATACTCGGAAAGAAGTGGTTAGTCGCAAAGTCAAAATCTAGGCGGTAGGGAACAGGCGTGGTTAGGCTGGTTAGCTGAAACCCGCCTTCAAATGGGGCTTATCACAATGTCTAATGGCAACACTATCCACAAATACGTGTATCATTTGGCGGGTCATTTGAGTGCTTTTCAAAAAGTCTTTTGGACGCCAGGATAGAATCTAAGAAAACGGACTGTCGCGGAGAATCCGAGACGTATATGGTCACCTTGAAATAAATGAACTTTTGATGTTATTATCACGTTTTTGACATCTTTAAAATTGTTCATGATTGAATTATTTTTGTCAACAAATAATTGGGAATTGTGTTCATTTTGTTAGTGGTGATAGGCTACTTATGGTCAAAATAATAGATGCCCCCTCTAGCCTCATTGTGATAAAAAGAAGAAAGAAAAAGACCCCCCCCCCCCCCCACCCCTGCCCCGCGTACGTCTATAACTCTCACACACGGCGTTTTACTTCCAACATCGCCGTATGTATTTTGGTATTTTGATTTTAAAACTAATGTAATATTTTTAGATGGTCTGTATTGAGTTGAGCGAGTTCATATTTCAATAAAAAAAAATTATAAGAAATAAAAATAAGGAATCGCATTACATTTACGAATTTCTATTGTCAAGATAAGTATGTATCATCGTAATAACTTGTTATGTGAAATTGACTTCCAGTGCTTTTAAATTGGACCGTGTCAAAAGAACGCATTCCTAGAAATATACAGATCGCGTCTGCTATGTAGACAGATAAGAGAAAAATAGCTCTGGAAGAGGGCAAAGTAATTACATCGGTGTATCAGTATGCGAGATTAGGAAACCCAATAAATGAGGGGTGGAGGGGGTGTTTCAATAGTAGAAACGTAAAATTGTTGTGGAAAATCTAAAATTGTTGTGTGCCTAAAGTGACAGTTCAGGCGTGTATATTGTTGTACAGTGTTCGTGGTGACGTACTGTTCGGCCACCCTCGGCTTCGGTTACTGTGTGTACTGTGTACATATTGGCCTAGTGACAGTTCAGGCGTGTATATTGTGGTACAGTGTTCGTGGTGAGGTACTATTCGGCCACCCTCGGCTTCGGTTACTGTGTGTACTGTGTACATATTGGCCTAGTGACAGTTCAGGCGTGTATATTGTGGTACAGTGTTCGTGGTAACGTATATACTGTTAGACGCTTGTGCTACAGGATTATCATCGCTTGAGTCCAGTAACTAATTTCTTGATTGCTGAATTGCATTTGATAAGCTCACAAAATAAGTCCTGCTTATGCTGATATGTATCATATGATACTGTACTACTCGAGCTAGATATAGAATTTAATTGTATGTAGGAAACTTGCCATAGGAGAACTTACTGTATTCAGGTGACTAAATGAGACATAAGGTTTGATAATAGTGGGGAGGCAATATCGAAATTCTCTATCTGTACGACTCAATCCCAGTATTCGTTATTTCTTTGGCTATCAGAAAACGCTTGTAATTACCCTCTAGTCAAGATTGCTGGGCGCAGGTATCGAAGCGGTGACCACGTGAAGAGTACCGTGTGAAACGCGTAAGCCTGCTATATAAGTTAAAATAATAAGTATGCTAGTCTACAAATGTGTATTGAAAAGTTTCCAGATATATTGGCAATAAATACAAATAATTGTAATAACAATAATAATTATAATTATATTATTATTATTAATAATAATAATAATAATAATAATAATAATAATAATAATAATAATAATAATAGTGAAAATAATAATGATAATGATAATTATAATAATAAAAACAATAATAATAATAATAATAATAATAATAATAATAATAATATTTTTTTTTTTTTTTTTTTTTTTTTTTTATTACAAACTTTAGCAATGTACAATACAATTTGTGCATACTTAATATCCCACTAAGCCTAGTGGCTTATCAGTGGGTCACATACAAATAAAAGACGTAAATTAGCACATTCGTAGCAGAAAGCAGAAACACAAAAGTAAAGAAACAAAACGATATCATGACTTACAATAATATGATGCATATGATACATAATAATAATATGATAGAATATGATATAATAATAATAATAATAATAATAATAATAATCATAATAATAACAATAATAATAATAATTATAATAATAATAATAATAGTAATAATAATAATAATAATAATAATAATAATAATAATAATAATAATAATAATAGTAATTATATTAGAAATAGTAATAAAAATAATAAAAGTAATAATAATAATAATATGCTGGGATGAGTACAAATCGGCCACGACCGTACAAACAGCGTACATAGCATCCACAGTTTGGTTTGAAAAAAATAATATGGACAATGATATATTTAATTAGTTCTAGGTAGATTTTAATAATATTAATTAGTTCTAAGTAGATTTTAATAAGGTACACACATGGAAATACTT
This sequence comes from Isoperla grammatica, assembly GCA_945910005.1. NCBI lineage: Eukaryota > Metazoa > Arthropoda > Insecta > Plecoptera > Perlodidae > Isoperla > Isoperla grammatica. The sequence goes on from OX246738.1 coordinate 69,814,857, forward strand.
GACATTTGTGTCCGTACAACATGTTAACGCCGGTTTTGAGTTTTGACCGAGTTTGTATGTATTGCAACAATAAAATAATAATAATAATGATAGTAATAATAATAATAATATAGTTATAATAATAATAATAATAATAATAATAATAATAATAATAATAATAATAATAATAATAATAATAATAATAATAATAATAATAATAATAATAATAATAATAATAATAATAATAATATAGTAGTAATAATAATAATAATAATAATAATAATAATAATAATAATAATAATAATACCATCGGCAACTGCTAAAGAATAAAGTAGAATTATTACAAGCACGCGTGGAACAGTACTTACCGCTTTACAAATATCTTATTTATTATGATTTGTTTGCCTGGCGATGAAGGAGGAAAAGATTTATGAAATACGAAAATGTTGTTCTGGTCCGTCTTTAGAAATGATAATTGGGATGTTAGGTCAGTGGAGCGCGATGACTGTCGCCATGCCAGGTAGACTGGACAGGTTTTGTCCTGATCGTACGTGTAGGCTAGGGGTGGGAGGGGGAGGGGGCAGATGTGAGGAGTGCGTTGGCTCAAGGTCAGTAAAGAAGTACTATTACTTTACCGACCCTTACGGTGGCTACTTCCAATAGTCACCGCAGAAATTGACAGCGCCCTTCCCTGCCGAACGCTCTTAATACAAATTTAATTTAATAATATCACGAATGACGGTAGATTTTGTCTGCTGTTTCCGCCGAGCACTGAACCCAGTTACCAGAACAAGCAACAGGTCCACTTTATCGGCAGCGAGTGTCCAACATGATCACGACAACTCCGCCGCGTATACCAAGATCGTCAACGCACTAAGGGTTGCTGCACGAACCAAATTCAGAGAATATGAGGCTTCGGTCTAGTTTATATCCAAACCTCAGGGGCTTTACACTAACGCCCGAACCAAGACTGAAACGCTCCAACTTAGCACTGTTGCTTGACTGGGAAAACACATCCCTTGTGACATCGAGGCAGAATTCTCCCTTCGATGCGTTCACCTACGCAGACAACGTTGATATTTGGGACCTGGACTCATATTTTGACAACGATGGTTGGGTTTACACAAGGAGACGTGCAAAACGTCACATTTTATCCATAGACTAGAATTATTTTGATTAAAAGAAAAACCAGCGTCGGTTTTAGATAAGAAGTGTCAGCATGATTTTTCGGAAAGGAAAATATGTTATACAGTCCCTCAGTAATGCTGGCAGGTTCAAATATGAGTTAATCTTCTCTTCTACAGATTATGAGCAATTGTATTAAAATTTTGATACAACATATATTTTCACTAAAAATAAGTTTTAGAGAGAGAATTTTTTTTTCATTTTTCAAAATTGTGCAAACAAATTTGTCAAAATTGTTGACAGCTAGGGAAATTGCTACTTCTTTTTCATTTTTTTTTTTTTTACATTGAGATAAGAACCCTTAGAACACAAATTGGATGAAACTTTCTTCATAAATTTCTTATATTTCTTTCTATATACCTTTACATTCATTCAAATATATTCAAAGTTTTAGATTTTAATATTTATTTTATATTAATTATTTTTTTTAAACCAAACCATGCATGGAATCCATAATTTGAGATCCATTTTTTGAGCCTCCTACTATATTAAACACATACACAAAAAACCAGATGTCTGGGTCCAGACAAAAAAAGAAATAAGGATTTGTAAATTGATAAATGTAGCAAAAAAATGAAGAAGTTACGGGCTGTAATGCGTGAATTCACGCGGTTCAAGCGCACAGAGACACAACATAATAATTTATTTGGCACATAGTATTAGCGCGAACTTAAAATTGAATTGCTTTAAGAGATAACTGATAAAATATAGTATTTAATTTAAAAAAAAAAATGGACTATCGGCAAAATGTTGTGATTTTTCAGTGTACCCTCCCCTTAAGGGATTTCATCCTTAAAGGACATCGAAACCCTAGCTCTATTTAATATCCATAACATTTATTGATTTATTTTAAAAATTATAGCGAAAACTAGGACCCTCATACCCACTCCAGGAATTAGCTATAAATTATTTTCGAGTTGATAATATTCCCTTAGGCGCGGCCGTTTTTTATGGTCGTGACGTAGCATTTACTAGTCCCGTGCCGCTAGCATCGGCGGGAGACGCGATATGTCGTACGCGCGTCTATTTACCCTGTCATAGCAAACGAACTGTTAGCGGTAGCTCACTGAACTCAATTACACGTTAATCTGCAATGTTTTCTCGTCCTACTAAATGCTTAAACGAGAAGAATATCTAACTTACGTAATGGGGAAAATTGATTTTAAATAGGCCAAGTTTTCCTTATTAACTCGCATATTTAAAGTCTGGTTAGTATATTTTGCAACAACATTTTTGCCATTTTAGAAGGCTTGACATAATACGACATGCATGAGGAATGATTAAAAAATACGGTATGTCGATATTAAAGATAACCCGCAAGCAGTCATTTAATGAATAAGTGTTGGTATTTGACATTTACCTGGGCAACTAGCCTGGCTGGAGAAGGTTGTCAGCGGCGGCTAGGAGGTGGTCGGTCCGCAAAGCATTTCCAAAAACATTAGGTCTAGTTTTCTTGGTAGCAGCAGTTGGTTCGATTTTTTATTTATTTCACTTTTAATAACTCAGAGCGAATGCACAATAATATAACACTCAATAAAACTTAAGATTACATTCGTTTAAATGTCGATTTACTGATGCAGATCATAACTATAATGTTCAGCTTATAGAGAGTTCTGATATTTAGTTTTTTTACTACATAATTTGTATTTACTAATAGAAAAGTCTGTATAACCTGCCCAGGGCCAACATTCTTCACGTGACTAACGAGCTATTTTGGTATTAGGATAAGTGGCTGACAGGTGGGGCAGGGGGGATGTCTGAGGGCTGGTAGTAGGACTAAATTGCAGCAACAACATCATGACAAAAAAAACTCGAAATAACTATTCATTTAGGGATGCCGACTGCCAATAGCGGGTATCGAACCGACAACCTGGCGAATGAGAGGCTTGTGTGCTAGTACATTTGAGTAGTGTATATACTCAAAGCTAAACTATCAGCTATTGTACATTGTACTTTGTACATTATCCCTATTGTACAATATATTGGGTACAATTATACTCAAAGCTAAAACATTGTACTTTGAACTTTATCCCTATTGTACACTAACATACTGGGTACAATTTGTCTGATATTCATTATTCTTCATGTTCTGCGGGTTAACGTTTTTGGAATGTGTACTAAACGATAGCACGTCAAGAGTAGGTGGACAACACCAACGCTGCAAGCGCAGTGCGGGCGTAAAAACAGTGATACAACGTGAATACATATCACATAACTGTACGCACATCCTAACAAGAATTACAATACCGTATTTTTTTAATAATTCTTCATGCATGTCGTATTATGTCAAGCCTTCCAAATCAGCAAAAATGTCGTCGCAAAATATACTAACCAGACTTTGAAATATGCGAGTTAATACGGAAAACGTGGATTATTTAAAATCTATTTTCCCCATTACGTAAGTTAGATATTCTTTTCGTTGAAGCATTCAGTAGGACGAGAAAACATTGCAGATTAACGTGTAATTGAGTTAAGTGAGCTACCGCTAATAGTTCGTTTGCTATGACAGGGTAAATAGACGCGCGTACGACATATCGCGTCTCCCGCCGATGCTAGCGGCACGGGACTAGTAAAAGCTACGTCACGACCATAAAAAACGGCCGCGCTCAAGGGAATATTATCAACTCGAAAATAATTTATAGCTTATTCCTGGAGTGGGTATGAGGGTTCTAGTTTTCGCTATAATTTTTAAAATAAATTAATAGATGTTATGGATATTAAATGGAGCTAGGGTTTCGATGTCCTTTAAATACGGAATTTCCTTTGAAGCGCTGTAAAATAAGTATTATTCAAGCGAAACACAAATTATAAACTCGCATATAAAGAGCGATTAGGAGTAACGTTTTACTAAGAGAAAATGTCCTCACATTTTCCAAGAAAACGGGAATGGAAAATAAGCTACTAATTTGTAGCTCGCCATAGTTTCTGAACGAAAATAGATCAAAAGTTAACACCTAGTGTAAAACTGCAGTCAATATCGTAAATTGCTAACGATCCAAACCATGTTATATTAGATGGAATGTTGTTCTTTCTTTCCTAGACAACAAAACCACACAGATTTTGTTTGGAGGGCTTCGCCTTTTGTTCTGTAAAAGTGTATAATATGCTTAAAACAATACTGATTAAAGATGTAAGAACTGTCGACAGTGACCTGTTATCGCTTGATTTGGAAGTATATGGGAATAATGCGACATTGGGATGAGCGAAGAAAAGCCTGAATATCTAACCACAATGCTGCACCAAGAAGATTATTGTTATATATAAATGATTATATTGGATACTCGAATATTCCATTCATAGCCGACTTCTTTTACAGTTGACTCCATTTTCAAGGAGTCGATTCCTTCGAAAGTGTGTTGCTGCGTCAGATATAGCCCTATTTTCCACGCAGGGAGAATTTTTAAAGAATCAGCGACAACGTTGGTGCCTTCTACAAGCGAGACACTTTAGTTTGTAAACTATTACTTCGATTATCCTGTCAAATACCAATCAAACATTACAAGCACACAATACATTATTGTTACATATTGCCCAGACATTTGTTTTTTATTTTTCCGCCTGTAACAAATGCAGTTGCCTCAAACAACAAACAAATGCCTCAAACTGTTTGAGGAGGGTGTTTAAATATTGGCCAGGATAAACCGCTTTATCTTATCCTTGTTGCCGATCAGAGTGAACTCCAATATTTACTACCCGAAGTCACTACTATTATATATACAACAAATTAGCTGATAATTGTATGTTTATATATACTACCCCATAAAACATACTGGACAGTGACTAGATTAATTATAATTTAGATTTATCCCTTAACAAAACCGCTGTAATTATTAATTATCATTTGTTATCTATACGTTGGCTTGCAGCGAGTCTTTACCGAGTATCATTATACAATGGTAGTTATCCACTCTGCATAGCAACGACGGTTATTTGTGGTGCTCACATTTCACATCAGTGGCAAAGAGATCTGTTTGTTGTACGGAATTTATTATAAAAAATGGCGCTATTTTTTTAAATATCAATAAAGTTATATTATCTACGGGCGGGTTTGATATTGTCCATCATAACAGTTAGTACCAATCTAGAGTGCATCAAGTGGAAATCGGATCATGACGTCTTCAACAACTTGTTACCAATCCATGAACAATAACGAAGATTAACGAAATTACTTTCTTCAAAGTCCGTCACAAGTTAGATATCACATTTTAAATCAAAATTGTGTCTAGAATGTTCAATGATTAATTTTAAATCTTATTTAAAATTATGCTTTATAAGATTTGCAATATTTAAAGAAATATTGCAAACATTTAAGTTAAAATATATACAAATCTGAATATATCCATAACTAAGCGAGCGAAGCGAGCGTCTCCCTTAGACTTTTCTGGCACTCCGTTCGAATAGATCTTCGTTTTTTTTGTCTGTCGATAGTGGTCGAACGGAAAATCCGATTAACTTGAAATTTGGACCACCCACAAGCCACAAAATGAACTGAAGGTGGGTAGTATAAACTAGGCCTTGAGGTGGGGAAATATAGACTATGCCTGCACATACAAAACTAAACATAGCCTAGGCCTAGGGCGTATTATAAGGGCCTATTATATATCACATTTTAAATCAAAATTGTGTGTCTAGAATGTTCAATGATTAATTTCAAATCATAATGCATAGTATGCTTTATAATATATGCAATATGTAATGAAATATTGCAAACATTTAAGTTTAAATATATACAAATATGAAGATAAAGGAAATGTAGGCCTACACTCAGACAAAAGTCGAGGGATAGTCTAGGCTAGTAGGCCGTAAGCCCAGGCTAGGCCTAGGCCTACACTATGGAGGGCAAGTTATTAAAATAATAGGCCTAGCCCTTGGCCTTTGTTCAATGTATTCAATTTATTTATTTTAAGTAGGCCCAGGCCTAGGTTTTGTAATTGATTTACTAAGTTTGAAGTTAACATCCTGACCAATAGGGAGGGCTTTGTATACTCGGCACTTTGAAGGGCTAGCCTAGACGTACAAAGTTATAGGCCTAATTTAGCTTGCCTAGGCCTAGGCTAGGGTCTAGACCTACGTATCTGTTTTTGTAATCTTTCGATGAACTTTCGTACAAACATGGCTTTCCTTCATACAGCGAGATGAATAGAATTGAATTTATTGAGGTTTTCTTGCCCGGAGGCGAGATGGCCGATATAGGGCCACAAAACGGCCCTCTGCAGCCTAAAACACACATACAAAGACAAATGCAGAGACTAATAATACAAGGGCAGAACAGAAACAGATACAGCACAAATGCGAAGACAAAATATGCTAACAAAAACCACGTCTAAACGGAAATTAAGTGATTAACTCAAAGACAAGTCCACGTAAATTCACTTTAAACAAATACAAACACAAGTCCAGATGGGAATTCAGTTAGAAGCACAAATACATTACCAGAGATGTCACAAGAGCAGACACAAACACAAGGAAACACGAAATTAGGATAAAACAAACACAAACACATGTCCAGATGGACAATACACAGGCGAGCGCACAACACACGAACAGTCAGCACAGCACCCCGCGTCCTCTGGCTCGACGCCCTGGTGGCCCCCGCGGTCGAGGTCACCGCGGCCTGGCAACCCCGGTCAAGTAGTCAGCATGTTGAGGGTACTGGAACCGCAGCCGACGACGGCCGTCGCCGGGGGCGTATAACTGTTCCAGGAGGGCATCGCGGCCACGGGCTCGGAGGCGGGCGACGTAAGCGATGGTGAGGGCAGTGAGGCGGTCGGACAGGGGCGGGACCTCGGTGAGCGCGTACACGTCCTCGTTGCGCGTCCAGGGGTGCAGCCGGGCAATGCGACGAAGGATGCGGCGCTCTAGGGAGAGGTACCGCAGACAGTGCCGACCAAGTACGGGCGAGAGGCGAGAGGGCAGCAGCGGCGTGCTCAAAGAGGGAGCGGAGCAACACCTGGTAGGTGTGCCGGAGTGTACGGAAACTGCAGCCGCGAAAGCGCCCACGAATCAGCACGAGCAGATTCATCCGCGGCCTCGCACGCAGACACACTCCCGCGTGTGCGCCCCCCAGTCCAGTGTGGGGGAGAAGGTCACCCCAAGGTACTTGGCCATGGCGGAGACAAAGACGGGCACGCCCCACAGCGAGATAGAGCGACGAAAGGGCCTCTGTGATAGCTTTTGGGTCTTGTGTCGGTGCCGAAACAGTAAAAGTTGTGTTTTGGAGGCATTGGATAGCAACCGCCAGCGAGACATTCAGCGTTAAAGGGTCGCGAGAAGGCGCTGTAGGGCACGGAACGCCCCGGCCGTGGAACGGTGGGAGCACCAGTACGCCGTGTCGTCAGCGTACAGGCCAACGGAGCCACACCGGGAGAGAGGTATTGGTATATCATGTCAGTAAAGGAGGTACAGCAACGCAGAAAGGCAGGAACCTTGAGGGACGCAGGCGCGAATAGGGAACGGGGCCGAGAGATAGCCATCAACTTGAACCCGTGCCGTGCGGCCGGTGAGAAGGGAACGAATTAAGCGGACCATGATGAGGGGAACCCCGACCTACAATCAATCTATTATTAAAAAATGGCAGGAAGTACTGACAATAAACATTCCAATCTTTCCACGTCATTTTTGTCTTGGTTATTGTTGGTTGTTGTTTTATGATGAACAAATTCAATATGAACATACTTATATTGATGGTGATGATAGTGTTTTCAGAATAATGGCGCTGGAACAACAAGGCCATTTGCGACACGTTTATCTATATCTCTCACATCGAACAATACTTTGAGAGCTTTTCGCCAAAAAGTTCTTGGAAATGGACGCTCTTGCTTATCAACACGTCAAACAGAGTGTTTTCCTAGTTATTATTAACAGTTGTTTAAACCACATTGCCCGGATGCAAAGTCTACACTTGAGTTTGAGCAAGCTGCCTTCTGTTGTTATGGAATTGTTTTCTTATATCATATAATCCATATGAAAAACAAAAGCCTTAACGATCAGGTCAAGTTCAGTTGTAAGTACCGACTCTGCATCCGGCTAATCTACGTTCGTTCCCTCCGGCTTGGCTCGTTACTATAATCATCCCCGACGTCGTATTATAACATATAGTGATAGAGTAGCGTACGGCGCTAAACAACAAAACCACTACCAAATACTCAATGACAAGACAATAAATAAAGTCCTGATAGATGCAGAATGATTCACTAATTCATTATTATAAGAAATATTTACTTTCTTTTGCCGCCATAGGTATACCTATGGAGAGTATTCACGTGACGTCACATCGGCCATATTGGAGGCCACCTATAATACTATTTCAAGTTTCATTTAGCTGTCAATAGAAAACGAATAATATTGTTTACGGGGAAATATGACAAGTTAAAACACGTATATCCCCCGATAAAGTGGTCGGAAATGATTATTGTATGCCTTTGTAAACGATTAAAAGAGTAATCGATAATCGAGACAAAAGAGTTTGTTTATGTTGATTTTAAGTAATAATAGCAAACCAAAGTTAGAGAACAGTTGAATTTGCATCAAACGCCAACTGAAACGTAGTAACAATGAACTACCAATCACATGCCATTGTGGCCTCCAATGTGGCCACCATGCGCAATACGTGAATACACCCTATATTTTCATAACATAGGGTCGGCAAATGAAATGTAACATTTTCATCTTTTTGACAAATTGAACTAGTTATGAAGCTTTTAAAGCTTTGTATATAAAGCTTTTGAAATTTAAAAACATGTTTTTAAAAGTTGATGATGATGATGTCTATAATCTCTAATCACAGCCGCGTTCTAATCGGTTCTAGTTCCACGTGTAATGTGACATTGGTACCAACTTCACGTATGTACACCACACCGAGCAACTCTCATCACGGCAATTAAGACACCGCCTTGGGAATTGTTCATACCTCGTCACCCGTCGTAGTTCCAGTCACGCCCAACTGACTCGAGGCGTCTCAGACTCACTAACTCACCCGATCAAGATAACATATTCCAATCTACCACGTATCAGCTTTGCAGCCAATTACCAGACATTGGTTCCCAGATAGATGTAGTACAACTGTATCTAGACTTTTCCAAATACATCAATAAAGAAGCGTAGGCGTGTCTGTAAGCGTGTGCACTTAGAGTCGTGGGTTTTACTCTCGGAAAAGCGTGCTTTTTTTCATTGTCCTGCACGTTCATGTTTAATGCATCGTTTCGATTAATATGATTGCAATAATAAAGACGTAAAGCAACAATAATCATCATAATCCAATCAGCCCCTCCCCCCCCCCCCCCCACCGAAGTCTGTTGACCTAATTACCTAGCTACGTAAGCACCAAATAGTAAAAAAAAAAACAGTTTTAGTTCATTGTGACCAATAGAAACCGGGCTCGTTCATAATAATAATAATAATAATAATAATAATAATAATAATAATAATAATAATAATAATAATAATAATAATAATAATAATAATTATAGTAAAAATAATAATAATAATGATAATAATAGTAAAAATAATAATAATAATAATAATAATAATAATAATAATAATAATAATAATAATAATAAAAAAAAAAAAAAACAATAATAATTATTATTATTCGTAGGAATACCTGTTATATGGTGCACACCAGCTTAACCTGATCTAGCTAGGTAACAACTAACTAGGTAAGTTAGAATGTTTGATAATTGAAAAGAATGTCCGATGGCTGTTTGTAGGACAAAGTCTCAGCATTTGCTTGAATTACGCCCGATGAAAACTTCAGAGCCTTCAATCAGGATTGCGGATGCCGGAAACGAACCGACGACCTTCTGAATTGTTCTCGCGCATCTTACCGCTGAGCTACCTCTTATCAGTAACTGCTCTAGTTGATTGTGCTCAGCAATATCTCGCTGTCCTAGAGCTTCTATTGACCACTCAAAATACAGACTAGATGCATTCTTGTGGCAAGCAAATAAACTGTTATGAGGAGGAGTTCAGCTGTCAATTATTATTCGTTGTTGTTTTATTGTTAGATCATCAATGGCACTGAAAGAAGGTTGCTTAGCAGCGCTTTCTATTAATTTAGTTTCCACTCTCAATAGCTGCATACGGGGGTCTGGGCTCCTCGCGTGATTGTAGAGCATAATCCGTCAACTCAGACAGCTCCACGTAATATTAACGATCTCCTCTCAACCATCTGCATGTGGTTCTTCTATATCATCTGTTGAAACACGTTCAGTCACGACACTTGTTTTCTATCATAATAAATAACGGCATAAAAATAAGAAAACAACTGCGTGTTGTGTGGGTGAATGATAACGTGATCAGGACTGAAATCTAGAACAAGATGTCGCCACTAGTTGATCGAGAGGGTTAGTTTACTCTCTGTGCGATACTGATACTGATATCACACGTGGATGACCAAACAATTCCATAGCAACCGTGTAAGGGCTCTGCGTGTCGGCGCAGAAAACATTCTCGTTTTCCCTAGTTGCAAAAATATGAGACGAAATAACAATCAATCAATCAATGACACTCCATGGTTTATGGACAGTTAGTGATCAGATTCAATGGCACTAATACTGGAAACATTTTATCCCTGTAGCAGCAAAGAAATTTATATTTTCAAGGCTTATATTCAAAACATATTCCCGTGTCGCTTGCTTAGAGGTAGGCTCCAGTGATGTTTTTTTTTAAATTTATTTTGATGGAGGCAAGCACCAAAATTCGAATGCAAAAAACGCGATGCTTCTACGCTGTTTGTAGCGCCGATAATAGGCATTTGTCTGTTGAGCGGCAGAGAGCTGTGACGTCATCGCTACCCACCCGCCGGCTGGCTGGCTGGAGTGTGCCACGCGATACATCGCACAAAGTTGCCAGGCAACAACACCATCAATAAATAAAATATTGAGTCAATTTATCAATGATCAGAAGAGAAGAGTGACGTACGATTGATTTAAGAGACAGTTGGTTGTCTAGGCAGGACAAAGAGAATGTCAGAAGAGAGGTTTTGACAAATAATATAATAAAGCAGATTTGAGGGATACTGATATCAGTAATAGGAATCCATGCAAAGATGAAAAGACACACGGTATGCGACAGAAATAAAATATCAACTGCAGGACAGAATACGTATTATTTGTAACAACTCTTCTGTCCACTCGGTAGAGAGTAAGGTCATGTTCTCTCCGACGTCTCTGTTCTCTCGCAATCTTTCTAGAGAAGTGCGTAACATAATTTTTTAAAGTATGATTAGTGTTGAGAGCATAACAAAAACTTACATCTTGGTATATCATCATTAAGGAAACTTTAATTAATATCCACTGAATAGAAGCGGAGATTGGTGTATTAACCTTACCCTCTGAACGAACCAACCACTACGAGGCTGTAATACCCGACATGGAATGCGTTGATAGGACGCGTCATTGGTCTCACTCACTCCACACAAGATGGGAGCCGACAGCTTCCATTGACGCTGGATATTCCATTCATGTCGTCACCCTTTGACAACGTGTCCACTTTAGCGGGAGACAAAGGAATGCCGGGAAATCAATTACGCTCGATTGGGTGTCCGGACAATCAGCTTGACGCCTTTAATCTAGGTAAAGTTTTGAAGCACGTTATTTAATAGATGGCAGTCGAAAATACCTTCATTTTCTACGTACTAGATACTTAAAGAAGATGAACCACCACCACTGTTAACCGAGAAATATTTTAATACCCACTCTCAACACCTGGCATGTTGTATAACACGTTGAATATGAACATTTTAATAAATATAAAAAATAAGCTGTCAATAAGTGTTAGTAACGGTGGCGGACCGCGGTGAAAACACTAGACAAAATGACAACGAAAAATCTTAGCAACACACACTGCACGACGTCCAACAATGTCGGGAAGTATAAGCTATGGAAATTTGAAAATGTTTGGAATGCGCATTCTTGCATTATTGTTAATTGTTGTTTTTATTAGCTTTGAAAACTTTTCGCCGGAAAGTTCGTAGATATGGACGCGCTCGCTTATCAACGCGTCATAGAGCGTTTTCCTAGTATGCGTACACACGAATTTGTTATTTATCGCTCTCATCTCCTTAAGTGGATTAATTTCACATACGTAATAGGTCCTTTTGTTTAATCTTCAATCAGTTTCTCAGAAATTAGAGGATAAAACGAGATTCTAAATCTTGTGTAACGCCTCCGTTTTGTTTCGCATTTTCGCAAGCCGATGAAGCGCACATTAATGAAACCAGCGCGACACCGAGATAAATAATTCTATTTGTAGTGGCGTAAGGACGAGAGTGGTTCGGTCTATGTAGCCAACTAATTAGTAGCTCTAGTTCCTGGCATTAACATTAACCGCTCTTTAGCTGAAATCAACGACAAGAGCGATAACCAGATAACCGCAGCCGATACAGTTAACGGCCGTCGCTCATTCAACATAACAGGCATAGCAGAGACGTTAACCACCACTATAGTACCACCGTGATAGTTATACCTATCACTAGGTAGACAGCATAATAACCACGTGCATTTTCAGAACAATGTAATGCATTTGTTAATTTACAATACGGGGCTCTGAACTCTTGTTTTGTATATTTAATTAAGACCATAGGGCCATAAATATTATATAAACTATATTCAATACAAAAATTATGGCAAATAACTAAGTGAATTGTAACATATTTATAAAGCTTCTAACTTGTTTTGATCACAGCAACCAGGCTTCCTATTGGTTGATACCATGGTGAAAACAATTTAGTAAAGCTTAATAAATATTTCAATATACCGCGCATTTAAGATAACAAACAGAAAACACTACATACAGTTAATTAAATATTGTTTTAAGACCAAAAGTATTATTTTTCATCATTCCAGAACAGTTTTAAGCGGTTGTAGTGGAACGTTGCGACCCCTATTGCGTCGTATGCATGCCGCAAGCAGGTTGCACCTTGCTCCTGCCACCGTACTGGAATGAGGGCCAGACTCAGATTGTATTACTCCACCAATTATGATTTTGTGTAAACTCGATATTAAATGATAACGTAGTTGATAATAATATCGTATTATATATTTTATAGAACGCCTTGTATATTTCCAGAAGCATATCTAACACAATACTAGTTTTCTACCTCCTGGGTATTTTGTTCTTGTCGCTAATTGTAACATCGAAGTACCATTGTTTCCATTAATTACAAATTGTGTAATCCACAGGTCCCGAGGAAACAGCTGGCCGTAACAGTCATTGTTGTTGAACGTATCTTAATCTATGATTGACGTGGGCTGTTCGGCCACCGTTCCGTTTCTGGTACATTTTCTTAACTCACGCTTAACCCATATGACAATGATCCCAGGTCCACTCTCAACAAGGCTTTCTCTGCATCATACGGAGGAAAATTGAACCGTGCCCAAAAGCGGGATAAAGAGGAATCTCGCACCACTATCCCCCCCCCCCCGCCCCATTAAGTGATTTTAGAAAAATGGTAAAACACAATATGTTCCTTGATTCTTAAAGGAGATTCTAATTACCAATTTTCACGTGTGTAACGTCTTTGGTTTTTGAGTTATATGTCCGCATAACAAAGCTCTCACCCCTCTTTTCACCCCGGTCAAATCGATTTTTTGAGAATAGAAAAACATTTGTTTATTAATTTTTTAAGAAGAATCGTATAACCAATTTTACGTCTGTCACATGTAAGTTTTTTTTATAAATTTACCATTGTTTTCACCCATTTAACGGAACTTTTGGAAAATGATAAAATGCATGTTCCCTATTTTGTGCAGAGGAATCTAAATACCAATTTTCACGTTTGAAACATGTTTTATCTTTAGTCCTTAGACATCAGTATCTTCATAAAAATATTAAAGGCTCCGTTTTCACCCCCGTTAAATGAATTTCCTGAAAACGGTAAAACACGTTTGTCATTATTTTCAATATTGAATCTAAGTAGCAATTTTCACGGCTCTAACATCCTCTTGGTTGAGATATAAGTATTCTTTAAACAACTTGATCCCAATTTTTCACCCTAATACGGACAAAAGTTAAGAAAATCCTTACTTAGTGGGTGCTTGCAACCAAAGCAACGCAGATTTTAAATTTTACTTGTCTAGGTAGAATCGTTTGAGCTGGGCGTTGATGAGTCAGTCAGCTCTCAGTCATTCAGTAAGGCACTTGAATTTATTATATAGATTTTCACAAACCGTCCGAAATACAATTAAGTGAAACAAACTTGATGCATTGGAAAAAAGAATGTTAGGCAATTTGACATTTCTTCAAGAATAGTTAAAAAATGTTAATATTTATTATTTATTACCTCTTATGACAAACTTCAATTTAGTAATCTTCAATTTACTTAAAAAGTTGTTTTTAAGAACTGTATGACCAACGTGTGTTCTTCGTATAATCTTTCGAATAAAAACGTGTGTTTTGTTTATCTAAGTGCGATCTACTTCAAAGAAACCAACCCTTGTTTCTCTTTTTTTCATCTCTCAGTGCTTACTGCCGTAGTCATTGGATAGCCATCGAAGCACCTCAAACACTTGTCCTCCCGAGCTTCTGCCTATTTCCTAAACAGCGCAGCTATTATCACCGGGTCTACTGAACACAATGCCAGTAATGTGGCTGGTATATACCCCCCCTAACGATTCTTTTCTTCTGCGTATCTACAAAAAATTAACAAAAGAGAACTTAAGATAACGGACTAAGGTCTTACAAAAAAGAAGTGCACACACAACGAAGTACGTCACGGTATTGTTATAGATGAGGGTCAATCATTTAATGTTTCCTTGTATCATAATAATGAACCAGCGGGATTTGCTCTATATAAAGAGACGGAAATAAGGTAAGAGAAAATTGAAAACAATCCTAGCTGCTGTATTGTGAATAAATATTGTATTCGAGTGAAACGTCTTTCTTTGTCAGTATTTACTTTAAACATCAATATAAAATCTCTTGAATTCAAATTGAAATCTAACTGAGGATAGCCAGAAAAGTGGTCCCTGGCAGCTGGTAAGCGTTAGTGGTTTGGATATAGTAGGTTTAAAATCTATCAATACTTATCAACATAACAATGACAAAATTAATATCTACGTAATAACGTCACAAAATATATTCTCATCGTACAAACAGTGATTCGGAGAAGTGGGAAGGGGATATTTTCATGTTCTCTTGTGCACGATTAATCTGTATGTAATGTATGTAACAAAATGAAATGTAATGTAATCTGTATGTAATTTTGCGGATAAAATTATTAGACATATCTCAAAGGGGAATCATCATCAGACACAAATGTTGCCCAGAGTATCTAAAAATGATATATCCTTATCCAAAAATAACGTAGATATAATTTGTATGTGTGCGAAGTGCATATTTCCAACTAGGGAAGGATCATCACAAATAGATATTCCTCAAAGTACCTAAAAACGGAAGATCATTATCTAAAAATACGGGCGGTTTAATTTTTATATCTGAGAAGCGTATATTTCCAATTCCATTAGCATTTAAAGTTTGAAATCTGGAACTTCCTGTTCCGTAATTGAAAAACGGCTCTTGACGTCATAACTCTTGACAACTACTGCCTCCTTGAAGTTTTCTTAATAATATCAACGATATCACATACCTTACTACAGTATTAAGATGGACATTTAACAATATCTAGAATGCAGTGACTTTACAACAATGCCTTCATACCACTGTTTTCTTCAGAAAATACATTTTGATACAGTATTTACCAAAACGTGTTTAAAATAATGCAATTATTTAACATATTGTTTTAATTAATGATGAGCAGTGTTCATTTACTAACTAAAAATAAACGTTGATTCAGTTAAAGTCTTAGGAGAGCAATAATCTACTAAAGGGTGGGACTTCAGTACTATTTGTATGATATGAAATTATTGTTTACGTAGTTATGACGTCAGAACCTTTTAATCACGAGCAAGATGGCACAGGTCCGTTTCTGAGCATGTTTTGACAACAATATATTTGACTTGCTGAAAAAGCGATGTTAATGCACCTTTCGAGCCGAAACCAGTTAGTTCACGTTTATCTTAACTTGAGGTAACCAGTAACTGCAGTGGTGTATTCCTAATAATCTGCTAGGGTGAATGGAAATGTTTGGTGATAAGTTGCAAATGTTACCAAAATAACTATAAATGAAATACTATTAGATGAGAGATGATGATAGTAAGATGATATGATGCTTTATCTATATGATTATTTAATTTATTTATACATGCCACTTGTGAGAAAAATTACATAAATATTGTGCACCATTAGGAACGTTGGTTAAACAATGATTTCAATAATCTTCGCAGTCAATTTATTAAAGGGTTAGTCAGATGAAAAACTAAAACACTATCATTTGTATATGTCCCCCGTCAAATATGGAAAACATGACTAAAAGACACCATACTTTAAAAGCAGGCGGTTAAAACAAAAAAACAACAAAAAAACGCGGATTTTTTGGCTTGTTGCTACCAAGTAGCACCGAGCAACTTTTCTCATGGTAATTCCCATATGCACAAAATATTGCCTCGAGATAGTAAAACCACCGCTAAAATAGGGCACTTATCAAAAATCGATCAGGAGGTTTAATGTGCATCGTTTCCCGACCGATAACATGCTTCTTAGTACGAACGTGTACTTATACAAAATACCCTGCAATAAATTTTCTTGTGACTGAATGTGAAGAAAAGTTGCAATTTGTTTTGAGCGGTACCGTCCTCAGTCGCCGAGTGTTTCGCGGAGCGCTGGCCGGACTCGTATTAAACAATGAGTGCTCTGTCTATCAGGCAGGCGTTAGCGACCTCAGAACCGATACAGCTGTACGACGCTTTAGAAGAAAAATGCAGCAGAGCTTGCGAAGTGAATCTTATAGAATAGCTATATGTTCACTATTTTGTTTCTTGCATTGAAGCAACCTATAACAATTTTATTTTACACATAACTGAATTTCATGCCCTTATGACTCATTGCCGATTGGTGATTTTTTAGTTTATCATCTGACTAATCCTTTAAGATCAGAAATTGTAATTTTATCACTCGGTATAAATCTTCCATACACACAAGAAAAACAAAACACACGTACAAACTGTGTGACTGCTCTTGCAACACTTCAAAAAGCAGCCAACCTGCCACATTTTGTGTCTAGCAAATCTGGCAATGTCAAAGATGCTGCCGTTTAAGATTAACACGTATTTTAAAGGATGCAACAAGCTACGACCAGTTTTAAGAGTATAATTTAATAGCTTCTAAGAAGTTTAACCTAATGCAGGTGTCTCCATAGGTCCAAAAATTTCCGCGTCGTGTACTGTGCGACAATAACAAGCCCTCCCAAGCACCTTGCTGCTTTATTGTGACTGTATTAATATCAAATACGCATATAATTTTCCAAATTTAAAACATTTGTGTACAGCCCTATATTTGTGCCAGCCACCATAATGGCGTTCTTCCGCGTTCCCCAAGAAACTTTCCAGAGGGAACGATAGCCAATGAATGTTCTCCAGGGGGAACGCCGTTCCCCCCGTCCCCCCCCCCCCCCCCCAATACACCCCTGCCAGTAAGCAAAAAAAAAAGCGAGCATTCCCTATTCTATAAGTTTGACATCTTTACTTTCCCGCTTCTACATTTTTAAACGGTCTAGGACAACCGTTGGTAAATTTACCAAAGCTATTTGGAATTTACAACAATCTCGCTTGTTAAAACAGCCCATCTTTCCTGTCGATCGTCAGAGGTTTTATCTTAAAACCAAAATATGTTCACATATAATTATTTAGCATTACCCTATGAATCAAGAGTAATTATTGAACATTTTAGAGATAAAATTTATATAAAACATGCCATTGTGTGTGAAGAAGTTATCTGCCATCAACGTTTCTTGTTATGATTGTCGGTTGTGATCCGAACATTTGACGTCATTCGCCGTTTTGCCTGCCATAACAACGTGCGAAAGTTTCAGATAATTTTAATAATTGTAATAGTACAAAAATGAATGTGATTCTTTATTATATAATTGTATTGAACTTGATGGACTCATACACAAATCAGTCAAAAATTCCCTATTATAAACATTTTGCGATCGGGTGTGAACATGCATTTTTTCATGTCCACTAAAAATATTTTCACCATTTTGTGCGTAACGAGCAGGGAAACTAATCCGCATTACAATAGTTTCTAATGGTTGCTATTATTACATTGTGTCTTGTACCTATACAGCTACCGATACATCATACGACAGAGAAGAGGCCATATTCTGAAATCGCTTTCGTTTACAAACATAGATCTAAATGATGTATTGTGTAATCTACTTTAGCAGGAAAGTAGTCAATAGCATAGAATTTCGTTTATATCAAGCTTTAGACCAAACAAAATACGGAGTGTTTTACATATAAACGCTATAGGCCCCTAATAGAGTTTTAGTTTGGTTTTAATTAAGAAACATTTTAGAGTTAATAGATGAAGTGGTGGTACAATAAAATAGCTTGACACTTTAAACTGACTTATTTGAACACTTTATGTATACCAAGGATAGATTAAACGTCATTCTAAACTGAGAGATTATTATATCTTCCTTGTTATTTTCATATTCCTTCCTTGTTATTACTCATTTTGTATTGATTCATCTCGCATAGAAATGTGTCGAAAGTTATAGCGAAACTCTTCTATTGTCCTCATAGCATGTTAAACATTATGCTCCCTTTCAAACACCTTTCAAACACCTCATCGTAATATTAATATTATCATGATTGACATATTTAATTAATTTTCATTTGTTTGTCTTTGTTTTCACACAAGTTCCACAAAATTAGAAATTTGCTTAATTAGGGTTTACTGTGACTGGGAATGTAAGTCTCAACTTAAAACTGGAAGTTGATCGTCTCATCTCGCTAGTTTCAAGTGAAACCGACGAGCGAGCGGTCTAATAGGATTATATCGGCAAGTTTTAAGTAGTTAGCAAGACGGTAGCGGACGGCCAACACGAGTTATAGAAATAGAATTAAATCTTTGAAAACTTAACTTATTTTATGAACAGAGTTTAACTTTAAGTGAACTCGACGTCGAAAGGACTGACCAAAGAGCGATTAAGGTTGCAAAACATCTTTGATCTGGAAGGTAGCCCCGCTTCTATTAAATCAAGTGTTTTACCAGCTTGGCTATCAACAATTAGTCAAATGATGTGTTTATCCATAATACAAACATGAATTTCTACCGCAAAAGATTTATAAGCAGTCTTTAAGTATGACGATATTTTAATAAGAAAACTAATATGGGATAAAAAAAAAATTAATATAAATTGTGGAAAGTTACCGAATCAAATAGTGTTTTACAAGTTACCATTATCTCAATTCATAATATATCCTATTCAAAACAGTGAGTTAGTGACATTTGCCAAACATTCACTTAGAAGACATCATCTATTTAATATTCGTTTTCCTAGCGAACGAAAACTTATAATCCTAACGTTTGTTAACTTCATACAAAAGAAGGCTTCTACTATTTCCATTATACCACCCTATAACTATTGATTTATTGTAACCCTCTTTATTAAGGGTTTGTGTCTGATCGTCCACAGAAACTTAGTTCAAAGATTAACGCACTGACTAATGTAAATACTGCGTAATATGACCTAGTTCGCCGATTTTGATCGGGGCTGTATGTTTCGCTTCAGAGCAATAGAGATATTCGCTTGAAGCGCTCGAACGTAGGGGACAAATGAAATGCTTCACTCTCGTATTACACATTTTTCGTTTTCGATTTATTAGAAACCCGCTTCTTTGTGTTCAATAATAAAAACAAGTGCATTTCTGTACGCATGATTTGATCAAATTCTGACTTGTGTAATATTTTGTGAATGTTGTGAACGTATAATGTGTACACAAGTGCATGTTTTAACCTGGATTCATTGTTTTTCTTTGAAAATTATAGAATTGATCTCATATAATAATTTTTGTGTGATAAATTGGTACTATATTTAGCGACGACCCTCTTTATTTGAAGAAGGTAACCTTTAGTCAAAACCATAAAGCTTAAATAGTTTATAAACATAATTAGTGGCCATCAGAATTACAACTGTAATTAATTGTCAACATTGACTGCAATTTTACTTGAAAACGTGTATTTTAAAAGTGAAAATTAATGATTAATATATATAATTATATATATATTTATTAATACTTTGAATCCAACAACAATTTCACGGTGATGTCTATATTTTCTCAGTTTTCCAAAACGATCTAACTCAGGTGTGGCCCTCCCGTACTGAAGACATCTTTACTGTACGGACGATTCATCTTAATTTCCCAACACGTAAACCTAATCACGTTTTTACTGTTCACCAACTGCTCTGCGCCCTAACCCATAGAACAACTTCTTATTGCATTACTATGATTAAATTGACGATAGAATCAGCAGTTTGTAGAGCAGCTGGTTCTAGATTAGATCTGTATAGAGCGAGCATATTTTATAACCATTGCTATCGCTCACTAAATTAAGTTATCAAAGGAACAAATTACCCATACACAATCATCCATCTCCAGATCACAACAAAAAACATTACTCGAATGTGCTTTATCTTTAGATTGCTTTTATGTGAAAGCTAAAACATGTACGAATACTACACTGGAGTTTTATATTATGTATGTTTATGCATCAGGTTAATCTGATTGGCTTAATGCCAACTCAGCGATCTTTACGTGTCACACAATCATTTTTTGAATAAATTGGTTTTAAGATTACAAGTAGTTTATACGTTACAAGAGCTTTAGTTTGACAAAAAGGTCAAATACTCTGCGAGAGAAGCGAACGTTTCCAATTTTCTTGTATGCCACTTTGTTTGTGTCTTGCGATTGCTGTCGAACGGAAAGTTTCAATTGAAAATTTGAACACTACAAGGATTGAACACCATTAGTTTTGTGACAAAATTGGTAGATAAGTTAAATAGTTACCCATAGTTACTCAAAGTATTTTTCAAACCAAAATGGCGACAAAATGTGAGATAGAAATATTACAGTTAATTTTGTTCTGTCACGACCATTTTACTTTTAATGCGATCCGATAGTTATTGAATGTAGAACTTTCACTTTAATTGCGGAGTCTATAAATGAATTAGCTATGAAAAATACACATCTACACTATGTACACAAACATTCTTTGTTGAGCAACGGTGCTAAGGCTGTGTCTCCAATCGATGTTTTTCGCTAGTTGACTAGCGTAGCAGACTTACCTTACATTTAGTTATAATTAATTATAACAATTTGTAATTAATGTTTTAGTTAGCGAGGTAGGCGAAGCAGGCCAAAATAGAGATTTGAGATACGCCCTAAGTATAATAATAATTATATATATAAAAAAAAAGACGCTATGCACATTTTTTTTGTTCCTGTTGATTGTTGTTTTTGAATAAATATTTTGCACATTATTATATTTAAAAAATGAGTATAACCTTGAGCAAGTTTGTTTAAAATGTTCATAATCATGGACTTGGACCAACTCGCTTCTCAACGCGTCACACAGAGCGTTTTCCTATGGTTTAAAAAGTAGCAAAAATACATTTAACACAATATGCACCAAGAAGACTGTGCATGGATGGACCCAATATAAACATTTTCATTGAACGCACTCCATTGATGGGTGACATTTAACTATTGTTTCAGAATTGATACCAATGGTCACAGGATCCAATGCTATAGGTCATGCAAATAAATAAGGAAGACAAGCCACAAGCTAAGCTTAGATAAGCTGAACCTTATCCCATAGACATTTATTTGTGTCCTATAATGCTGTTCAAATAAATACATTTCAATCAATTAAATTCAATTACTACATGTATCATTATAATTATTAATTATGCTAATGTGATTCTAGCTACTGTGTTAATAATGTGTGCGAAGTGTGTGTTTTATAAGATGGTTTATTAAGGTAGGTTAATCAAGTCAAAGCGAAATTTTCAGTATCAAACTTCTAAACATCTTATAAACGTATTTATATCGTTCTAACTCGTTATAGGAATTGTTTATTAACTAAAGTGAACACCTTGTATACGTTTACCACTGATTAGACTAATCCTTGAAATAAAAAAAACAAGAACCAGTCCTGAGATCTTCTACCGTGAGCGCATCCAGTGAAATGCGGTAATATCCACACACGACCAGCCGAGCAGCCACATTAAGTACTAATAATAATACGAGCTCTCCCTGTGGCGGGACGGAGTGACGTCATCACTATGTGGTCACGTTCACGCATGCGTGCTGACCCTAACATCATCCATCGTGAGACGTCGCCACCACAGAATCCACTCCGAACTGGCCGACAAACTTTTCCGCTAACTTTTTATAATAAAACTAATGGATGTTTGTGATCTGCTTTTAATGTTATTATTCAACTTTTTAAATGATGCTTGGAAAGTTATTTGAAATCGTTTCATCGGGGTATTTGTATCGTGGTGTTGAAGGGATAACTGAAATTGGGTCCGTGTCGCAACTTTGTTAATTAATTACCTATTTGATATCCTAGCGCGCTCTCTAATTTTTATGACTGCGGTGTTAGTGGTAACCATGGGCATTTCTCAAATATTATTGTGGTAACTCACTGACAGCCAATCACAGCTCTGCTACGTTCTTCTTTATATGACACTTTCATTGTTCATCATTGTTGTTTGGATCTATTTAAATGACTACGGAGCATTGAGACACGTCCTAAACTGAAATTACAAAGAATGTTATTACTAAAAAGAATGAACTGTCCGGCCGTGTTGATGATGACAATCGGATGTGAACGCTTGTATGCTCGTTGCTCGTTGTATGGTAACATAAAATTGTTTTCCTTCGCGGTTGGTGGAGGTGCCGGGTTCTGATATATTCTTATTTCAAATACCACTTTTTATCCTCCAACGTCTTTCCCTGTACCAACTATAGAGACGGGTGGGGGTCGGGAGGCTCCCACTGTCACTTGTGCCTCGGACCTACCAAAGCCGGCCATAGCCATGCCTCACGCTTATAATGATAAATATTGCCCCGTTCATTTAATTACATAAATATATTTCTTGCGCAAGGAAGATTTAAAGTTCCAAATTATTAAAATTATTTATTTTAAATTCACAACTCAAGCGTGCTTTGATAAATACACCAAAAATATAACTTTAAACGCGGAATCGGTCTACAGGAAAACAAACAACCATTTACATAATTTTACATAAACGAACCAGCAAACTCTCATCGGGCAACAATACAGCCGGGTAGCGGTATGACGTCATAATTCTTACGTATTCTAAACACTAAAGAGACTCGTCACTTCTAAAATAAATCATTGTTAAATTATATCCCGGAATCTGTATATTGGCTATGAACGGTTACCAACAGTTTCTAACTATTGCTTCTATTTCCTTGAATGCTGAAAGTAACAGTGTATGCGTTCGGCCATCACAGTTGTTTTCGAGCTCAGACTTTAATTTTGAAACGTAACTTCGGCCATAGACAACTAATCGGCAAATATTTTACAGAACCATATGTACAATTGTAATTTTAGTAGTTTAATTATGTATTATTCATGATTACATCCAGGTCCGATAAAACGGTACAGTAGGTCCAACAAACCATTTCTCAGTTAAGAAAATGACTGTGCCAAAATTGTCATCAACCTCTGACAATCCTGGTCATGGCAATTAAGTCCCTTTGGTCACAAAACAGCTGTGGAGACCTCTCTCTAGGTATGTTGGTTTACGCTCCTATAAACACGAAATGCAGAACAAAGTATTTTTAAAAAACAGGCAAAATTGTTGTTTTTACTTTGTTACCCGACTAATGTATAAAGTTCATGTTTCGAAGTGTTAGGATTTTCCATCGCATTGACAACGCACAACTGATTGAATCTGCATATTCGTCTGCGAAACAATATGCAGGCCTAGACAATAAAATGTATTAGATACATTTGTAAGAAACGCGTGTGTTGTGGGGTCGTCGGGCATGGTATAATACTGGACAAAACATATAATTTTCAAAGCTGTGGCTACTCGAATGTCATTTCATTAACAATATAACAAGTAACTGGAGGCTCCAGTGTCATGTGATTGGTAGTTCATTTCATTGTAACATGTTTCATTTGGCGTTCGGTTACGTTCAAATGTTCTCTTACTTTGGTTTATTTCTGTAGAGCAACATAAATAAACTCTTGCTTTGGCCACTCTGTTTGCATTTACAATGGCACAAATAATCATTTCCGTATACTTTATAGTGGATATACATGTTCAAACTCTCGTATTTCCCCGTTGTGACGGCTCAAAATAATAATAATAATAATAATAATTATAATAATAATAGCCTAATAACAATAATAATAATAATAATAATAAAAATAATAATAATAATAATAATAATAATAATAATAATAATAATAATAATAATAATAATAATAATAATAATAATAATAATAATAATAATAATAATAATAATAATAATAATAATAATAATCATCATCATAATAATAATAATAATAATATAATAATAATAGTAGTAGTACCGCTAGTAATAATTATAATGATACTACTATAAGGGCCTGTATAACGATCTATACCGTAAAAAACGTAGCAGCTGCATTGAACAGGTTGCACACGCGTTTGCTTCCCTGCGACACTAGCGCGCGTGGCGGACACATAGTTGACATAGGTTGGAACTTGTAAGACCTATCTTTAACATTATAAATAGCAACATAAAGTTGTTAAATGAGTGAAATTTTCTAAACTGTAATTCAGATCAGTGCAGTAATTTGAAACAGGTAGACAAACGGTTGTCTGTTGACAACCGTAGGCTTGGCACATTCTAAGCAAGGCTGGTGCACTCCATGTATTGGACAATTACAAGCAGGTACCGGAAAAGCCTGTGGCGAATTCCGTTGAAAACCTCCTCGTGAAGCAACCGTCTCTTCTGAGTATTTTGTATCACAGCCTATAAGCATAGGAACTGCGAGCGCATGTGTTTGCTGCAAGAACATTGGTCGTGTTTCGCTACTGGATACATCGTTTTACTGTGGTAGTGTGTGTGTTGCTATGCTTATGACGGTTACTGTACCGTCACAGATGAAAGCTGCTGAGTTACGCTACTGTATACATCGTCATACTGTGGTAGTGTGTGTGTTGCTATGCTTATGGCGGGAGCTGTATCGAGACAGATAAAAGCTGCTGAGTTACGCTACTGGATACATCGTCATACTGTGGTACAACGAGTGTGTTGCTATGCTTATGGCGGTTGCTATATTGAGACAGATGGAAGCTGCTGAGTTACGCTACTGGATACATCGTTATACTGTGGTACAGTGTGCTGCAATGCTTATGGCGGTTGCTGTACCGTCACAGATGAAAGCTGCTGAGTTACGCTACTGGATACATCGTTATACTGTGGTACAGTGTGCTGCAATGCTTATGGCGGTTGCTGTACCGTCACAGATGAAAGCTGCTGAGTAACGCTACTGGATACATCGTCATACTGTGGTACAACGAGTGTGTTGCTATGCTTATGGCGGTTGCTATATTGAGACAGATGGAAGCTGCTGAGTTACGCTACTGGATACATCGTTATACTGTGGTACAGTGTGCTGCAATGCTTATGGCGGTTGCTGTACCGTCACAGATGAAAGCTGCTGAGTTACGCTACTGGATACATCGTTATACTGTGGTACAGTGTGCTGCAATGCTTATGGCGGTTGCTGTACCGTCACAGATGAAAGCTGCTGAGTTACGCTACTGGATACATCGTCATACTGTGGTACAACGAGTGTGTTGCTATGATTATGGCGGTTGCTATATTGAGACAGATGGAAGCTGCTGAGTTACGCTACTGGATACATCGTTATACTGTGGTACAGTGTGCTGCAATGCTTATGGCGGTTGCTGTACTGTCACAGATGAAAGCTGCTGAGTTACGCTACTGGATACATCGTTATACTGTGGTACAGTGTGGTGCAATGCTTATGGCGGTTGCTGTACTGTCACAGATGAAAGCTGCCGAGTTACGCTACTGTATACATCGTCATACTGTGGTACAACGAGTGTGTTGCTATGCTTATGGCGGTTGCTATATTGAGACAGATGGAAGCTGCTGAGTTACGCTACTGGACACATCGTCATACTGTGGTACAACGAGTGTGTTGCTATGCTTATGGCGGTTGCTATATTGAGACAGATGGAAGCTGCTGAGTTACGCTACTGGATACATCGTTATACTGTGGTACAGTGTGGTGCAATGCTTATGGCGGTTACTGTACCGTCACAGATGAAAGCTGCTGAATGACGATACTGGATACATCGTTATACTGTGGTACAGTGTGCTGCAATGCTTATGGCGGTTACTGTACCGTCACAGATGGAAGCTGCTGAGTTACGCTACTGGATACATCGTTATACTGTGGTACAGTGTGGTGCAATGCTTATGGCGGTTGCTGTACCGTCACAGATGAAAGCTGCTGAGTTACGCTACTGGATACATCGTTATACTGTGGTACAGTGTGGTGCAATGCTTATGGCGGTTGCTGTACCGCCACAGATGAAAGCTGCTGAGTTACGCTACTGAATACATCGTTATACTGTGGTACAGTGTGCTGCAATGCTTATGGCGGTTACTGTACCGTCACAGATGAAAGCTGCTGACCCGGGCAGCGACAAGTGGAGTGGATTTGATCGAACGTGACACATTAACCCGAAACATGTTGCCAGAAAGCGTCTAGAAAATATAATCCGCATTTTATTTAAGTATTTCTTGGACCATATCTAATAGAAAATATCACAAACACACAAACTAGTCCGTTTACTTTATTTGGTAATTCTACTTATTTCAGTACTTATAAACAAGACGTGGTGATATGGTATGTTTGGCCCGTGCACCTGGTTACTAAAAATACAAGTCGTTGCTTCTATCATTACTCTCGCGTAATACCTTTCAACGAGTACACAAACAATTGTCGTGTATATAAAGTTGTACAACCATAACCTAGACTTGCATGTCAAGTAGTCAATCATATATATCATGCAAGGTGTAAGCCCGTAACAGTACACGGTAGTTCTTTAATAAAAACCCAAGTGCGAATTACCTTTTGTGTTTGGAATATAAATATCTCTATAAGAACACTCCAAATTAGGGAGAACATCTCTGCGTAGCTTTGTAAGAATTTAAGACATACTTCCTTAATCCGGCGTAATTGTTACGATGATAATTTTACTTAAAAGTGACGAAGAATTTCAGTCCTCCTAATTATTATAATACTAACAATATCATTATGATATTAATATTATGTTCAACAACCAAGCACATAAAACCAAGGGACACCTCATGAATCAATAATGTAAATAAGTTTGTATAATAACATCGCATCATAACAGAGCAACAATGTTTCATACGTTCGTTTCAGACTCTGCGTTTTGTTTAGACAATTCTTGCATACCCTCTATCTACTTCTAAAACTTTTCTTAAATTTCTTTATTCCATAAAACAGTTATGTGCTCTTCTTGCTAATATAATTACCAACAGTTATTTTAAACACCCATTTTCCGACGAGTTTTAATCTTTTTCTACGAGGATTGTTATGCATATCATAACAAGGAATGTCTAACAACTATACTCCTGTTTATTTATTTGTAAGTCGGTAGCGTGATGCTCCAGAAACGAAGGGTGGATGTAATATAATTTGCATTTGAAAAGGAAAACGAAGGGTTGTTATTTCCATAACGAATCTGCTTACAAGTTTGTGTAAAACAGCCAGTCGGAGCCGATTCTTTCCGCGTAGAATAAAGTGGATATTTACAATTCAAGAAAAACAACCGCTGAATGTTAAACCGATCCCAATCAGGTTTGTCTGCTAATGCATGCAACCGATACATATCATTAGGGTAATAGCAGTCACGGTACTGGAAGCGGAGTAGTGGCTTAGCGACGCCTGGCGGTCGACACGCTAGCGTAGCGTAGCTGAGTGGCAGCCCTCGGTACGCGAGCCTCTGGCTGAGTAAGATACGCCAGTATACGAGACTCTCTGGCTGAGTATACTCATGCACGCATGGCGACTGAGTGAGAGTATTGTTGGTCCGTGTCTCTCTGACTGAGTACACTTATACACGCTCTGTGGCTGTGACAGTAGCTGGTACGTCTCTTTGGCTGAGTACTCCCATACACGCTCTGTGGCTGATACGGTTCGTTAGTCTACGAGGCTCTGGCTGAGTACACTTATACACGCTCTGTGGCTGTGACAGTAGCTGGTACGTCTCTTTGGCTGAGTACACCCATACACGCTCTGTGGCTGATACGGTACGTCGTTAGTCTGCGACGCTCTGGCTGAGTACACTCATGCACGCTATGTGGCTGGGTAAGGAACGTTGGTCTTAGGCTCACTGGCTGAGTGAGAGACATTAATCCGCGACTTTCTGGCTGAATACACTCATTCACGCTGTGTGGCTTAGTAAGGAACGTGGTCTTAAGCTCTCTGGCTGAGTGAGACATATATCCTACACTCTGGCTGAGTAAGGAACGTTGGTCTTAGGCACACTGGCTGAGTGAAAGACACTAATCCGCGACTCACTGGCTGGGTACACCCATACACGCTCTGTGGCTGATACGGTACGTTAGTCCACGACTCTCTGGCTGAGTAAACACATGCACGCTACGTGACTGAGTAAGGAACATCATGGTTTTAGGCTCTCTGGCTGAGTAAGAGATTAATCCGTGACTCTCTGGCTGAGTACACTCACGCACGCTACGTGGCTGAGTGAGTCAAGCGGCCGTAACAGGGAGAAGTTACACAAGTAAAAAGCAAAAAGTATATGACGTAAAGCTTCTTTGATAACCACGTTAAAAATTGCGTAATGTACGATAAGATTATGAAGTTGCTCACATCCCCTAGAATTAAGAAGGGTTAGTAATCCCTTACATTATTGTGAGTGGTTCCCAAGCGGGCAAACTCTTGTAATAGTGACGACACAATCAAGCTTGACTTAACCTGAGAACCTTTTATCACAATATACGAAATATAAATATGTTAATGAAATTATACACATTATCTGGTTATTCCGGTACGTCAGTCACACTCACCCAAACCCATGTTGCCGCGTTTCAAGGCCACTCTGTGCCCCCTCGTCAGAACTATACCTTGCCGCTGACTGTTGACGAAACGCAATAACACGGGTTTAGGTGAGTGTAATCGACGTGGGAGGAATAACCCTATCCGATATGTGTATATTTTTACTAGGAAAACGCTCTTGTGTGACGCGTTGATAAGCGAGTGCGTCCATATCTACGAACTTTCTGGCGAAAAGTTCTCAAAGCTAAGAAAAACAACAATTAACAAATCAAGAATATTCATTACACTAGGAAAACGCTCTGTTTGACGCTTTGATAAGCGAGCGCGTCAATATCTACGAACTTTCTGGCGAAAAGATTTCAATGCTAATACAAACAACAATTAACAACAATTCAAGAATGCCGTTGCAAAAATTTTTCTAAATTTCCATAGCTATTACACTTTCCGACATTGTTGGATGCAGTGCAATGTGCGTTGCTAAGAATTTTCGCTGTCATGTTTTCGCCGCGGTCCGCCACCGTTACTAACAGTTATTGACAGCAATAGAAATGTAATTTCTGCCTCTTATACGTATTGGATCGCGTTTACATTAGTATATTCGTAACCGGACAAAAATTTTCTACAAGATAGCCACCTCACATTTTGCCGTAACTGTGTTTCAGAAATATATTTTCGAGTAACTTTTGTGTAACTTTGCCAATATTTATTGTATCGCCATAAAATGAACATATTCGTGACCGGAAAAAGTTTAAAAAAATATGGCTATCTCACATTTTGCCGCCATTTTGTTTCAAAAAAATATTTTGCAGTAACTATGGTGTAACTTTGTAACTTTTCAAACGATTTTGCTTCAAAACTATACACCCTCAATCCACATCGAGGCTTGTGGATGGTCCAAATTTCAAGTTGATCGGACTTTCCGTTCGACCGCTATCGACAGACATAAAAAAAAAAAAAAAAAAAAAAACAGAACGAAGTGCCATAAGAGTCTCGTGGAGACGCTCGCTTCGCTCGCTTAAAAAATGTTTCTAATTCCCCGATATTCCCGGCATTGTTGAGTGTTGTGCAATGTGCGTTGCTAAGATTTTTCGTTGTCATTTCGTTTAGTGTTTTCGACACAGTCCGCCACCGTTAGTAACACTTATTGACAGCAATAGAAATATAATTTCTGCCTCTAATACGTATCAGATCGTGATTAGATTAGTATATTCGTGTCCAGACAAAAATGTACTATAAATTTGCCACCTCACATTTTGCCGTTACTGTGTTTCAGAAAAAATATTTCCAAGTACCTTTTGTGTAACTTTGCCAATACTTATCAGATCGCCATAACATGAACATATTCGTGACCGGCAAAGTGTTTGTAAGAATATGGCTATATCACATTTTGCCGTCATTTTGTTTCAGGAACATATTTTCTAGTAACTATGGTGTAACTTTGTCACTTTTCGAACAATTTTGTAACAAAACTATACACCTTTAATCCTCTTCGAGGCTTGTGAATGGTCCAAATTTCAATTCAAACTGATCGGTCTTTCCGTTCGACCGCTATCGACAGACATAAAAACAAAAAGAACAAAAAAAACAACAAACAGAACGAGTGCCATAAAAGTATTATGCAGACGCTCGATTCACTCGCTTAACTAGGAAAACGCTCTGTGTGACGCGTTGATAAGCGAGCGCGTCTACGTCCATGTCCACGAACTTTCTGGCGAAAAGTCCTCAAAACTATCGTCATTGTTCAATGTAAGAGATAATGATAAAAGTGTCGTAAACGACCATGTTGCTTCAGCGCCGTTATACTGAAAACTGTATCATCATCAATATAAGAATGTACATATTTGTTCATAAAACAACAATCAACAACTGTCAAAACAAAAATGACGAGGTAAGATTGGAATTTTTACTGTCATAGTTATTATACGTCCTGCCATTGTTCAATAAAATATTGATTGTCCATATAAATTAAAGCTTGGATTTTTCGTTGTCATAGTTACTTCACTAAATGTAATTTGTACCTACAATACTTATCGGATCCCGTTGAAATTTGTATATTCGTGCCTGGACGAAATTTACTATAATATCGCTAACTGACATTTTGCCGTCAGTTTATTTAAGAAAAATATCTGTCATTAACTGCATTGTAAATTTGTAATTTTTCAAATGATTTTGTCACAAAACTACACACCTTCAATTCACTTTGAGGCTTGTGGATGGTCCATATTTTAGCTTTATTGGTTTTTCCGTTCGACCGCTATCGACAAACATAAAAAAAAAAAAAAAAAACATAATGAGAGCCATACGTCTTTAGAGAGGCTCGCTTCGCTCATTAATTAACATTAACTGGGGCCACGGAAGCCTACGTATTTTAATATCTCTATATAAATATATATATATATATATATATATATGAAATAATAGGTTCTCGGGTTGCTGTCCACGTTGCTTGCTCTCTTGAGACTGGTTGCTGGCCCAGAAATGGGCCATTGTCATTGTCTCGACGTTTCGGCAAAATCGCATTTGCCATCTTCAGGATGATTCGTTGGCTGAGAACCTAATGGTTTCCCCTCTGGTGTGTCCATTCTTTTATACCTAGCCTGGTGTGTTGTTATTGGCTCGCTAGGAGACCGATTCGCAGCTAGCCAATGGCGTGACGGCGTGTGTGTTGAGCGGTGGCGACGACAGCGCTTAGAGTGCGGCCTCGTCGAACTACAGCGCACCGGCGTTCGTTCGCACCCGGCCGCGCGGGCCGATGTGCCCCTCTCTCGCAGTCCCGTCGCTCGGCCCGTCGGTCTTTAGATCTTGTTGGGACGTGCTCGGCTTCTGGTGGTCGGACCTGTGTATGCCGCTACGTTGGTCGCGATCCTGTCGGTGTGTTTCTTTCTTCGTTTGTCACCTGGCTTCGGCGGTGGTACTGCATCTGGGGGTGGGTTTATAGGTGTTACTTGCCGCGCCACCAAGATGCTCTTCCATACTGCGGGGAGCGTGAGTGAGTCGTCTCGTTTGTTCATAGAACACTCTATGAACACTCTACACTACACACATTCACTTCACTACGACTCACTCACAGTCTACCTCCGATCGTCGAGCAAGAAAGAAGGGCCGGGAGCAGGCCCGGCTTAAGGGTAAAATCTCGTGTACGCGGGAAGTGAAAATGCCGCCTATAATATGTTACATTTCCCGACAATAGCATATTGATAATCACCTATTTTAAAGATGAGATAACAAGAAACTTCAAAAGGCTTTTGTATTATTTTGCTAAGGAAACCTGCTCGGAGATAATTGATGCCCTAATTGTGAGGAATAACTAGATAGAATGGACACGGGAAGTTTGAGCGGACTCATCCCTTAGCATCCACCCTAACGATGGTAGAACATATTTGCAAAACTTGATTATGATTCCCAGTGGTGGGTATTGAACCAGCGTCTCCTGAACCAGAGTCTCGCGCGTTACACATTTATGTAAGAA
This sequence comes from Isoperla grammatica, assembly GCA_945910005.1. Lineage (NCBI taxonomy): Eukaryota > Metazoa > Arthropoda > Insecta > Plecoptera > Perlodidae > Isoperla > Isoperla grammatica. The sequence goes on from OX246738.1 coordinate 69,847,510, forward strand.
AAATTTGGTGCGAAGGAAGCAACAACTATGCATGTGCAACTATTTATGTGGCATCAGCGAGTTAATTTATGAACTACTTGAAGGGGTTTGTCTGCTTTTTCAACTGGTTGTGTTAATTTAATATTTTACTTGGCATACACAATTAGTATTATGCTCCTTTAGAAGAAGTTATTGAATTCTGTGTAATACATTAAAAAAAAAACTATCAAATATATACGTAATAATAATATTTAATACATAATTATGCCAGGCTATAGTATGGATTGATCGATCGATAGATATTTGGGCTTAACGTCTTATATTTTTGCAACTCGGCTAATCAAGACGATGGATGAGTGGGTGATAATGAAGATAAAATTGGGGGCTCTTTGGAGGAAAGGGGCAAGTAGGAGGGCGCGTGTGGAAAGGGGAAAGGGGAGGAAAGGGGATTGGGGTGTGGACTGCACTTCGTCTGACTTCTCCTCCTCGACCAGTCCGGCTAGGGTGGCCCTACCAGAAGCATACGCTTCCGCCGGCATAGCTCTCGGGATCAACAAAGCACGCAAACCTGTCCACCACGATAAGGTAGCAGTCCCTGGGCAGGTTGGATTGATACACGTTACATCATTTGTATTTGTATATGCCTACAAAACACCTCTAAAACATATACTGTCTAAAATTACCTTATGTGGCTTGTACAACTTTACAAGAAAAATGTGATTTTCCGATAAATGTTATGAAAGTTACTGAGGCATGCCCTGCTTTCTAAAAGACGTTGCAAGGCAAAAGGCACCATCCTGGCCCGCCCTCCCCGAGTACACCCCTCACCTATATCACGAGTATTCAGGAGGCCGTCATCCCGAATGTCTGCCATCTCCGTCCCGTCATCCTCGCCCTCGAGATCGTGCTCCACGTCGGCGTCAACGTGAGAATCATGTTTATCGGCGCCCCCTCCCCCCCCCCCCAACCACCTCTAACGATAAAAAATTTTGACATTGCGTACTCTTTAAAATAAGAGCTTCTTCTGTCCGAGCTTTCTTTTTTTTTGCCGTCTCCCATCCCGAAGGTTATTTACGTTTTCTATCCATGTATGCACTTCTTAAATTAAAGAGAAACACATCCTCCTTTTGCAAAGAAACAACAGAATGCAATAGTGATGACTGAATAGCACAGGTTGCGGGTCTTGGAAACATGTGTATGTCGCCTGATATGTATGTACAAAATTGCCGCCTGTTAGTTACATGCACCTCATGGAACATATTGTCATGTAGCGAGAACCTACCGTCTTCTCAGTCCAATGATGATAGCTCGGCCTCGAACCCACGGACTGCAGGCGACGTACCCGATGATGTACTGGGGCGTAACTCCCGGGTCAGTTCTCACCTACACTACTGGGATCTTTTATAGGACGTACCAGAGTTCGGACAGTAGTGTTTAGAAATGATAAGAGGCTAGTTTCAAACACAGGAGGAAACGTATTTATTGATTAAGAACATTTATCCTAACGTGGCTGAGACGTGGCGAACCTGCCTATGGACTATCTATGTTACGATTCTAACTGCTGGTCTACCTCTTTCCTCACGGTGGGCCGGTACGGTGCGGTAGACTGGGCTCACGTCCTGGCTCCTCAGTAGTCGGCTCGGTGATTCGGTCTCCGGTATACCCCACGGACAGCCTGACGTAGCACTCCTCGTGTCGCTCCTGGGTTCCTCTCCTGGATTCCTCCTCCTTTCCTCACCGAACTACCTTGGCACAGGTCTTTCACTCGTTCCCGACAGTCGTTGATAGCCCCGAATTACACCCGTGTCACCCCTTAAGTAAACTCCACTACGTCATACTCCCATCACCCCTCTCTTAGCCCTACTCCGATCACATACGTCATAATTGACCAATCAAACCACTCACTACACCCCCCTCCCGTCAGAGACCAGAGAGAGGTAACTGAGCAGCAGTCAGCAAAGTCACCGCGATCATTGCCCTCAACTACTCTAATAATTACGAAAATGCTTACACAAGTCATAATAACCAGAAGTAACAATCGAGCTGGGCTGTCGAAATAGCCGAGCACAGCACATACCTAGATTGTGAAAGAAACAATAAATGACAAACTAAGTGTCCCAATTCAAATATCCATAAATCACCAAGAAGGAGATTAATACCAGTAAAAGTTATAAAGTATCCACTTTTACATGACATCCGCCCCCCCCCGGTAAGATTCGACCCCGAATCGAAGGGTGATTTATGGAAAGCCAGAAAACAAAGTGATTACCAAATTTGGCATCGGATGTATGACGTTAGCAAAAATTACAGACAACTTGAAATAAAACAACCCATCCCCCCTTATGGAATACAAAAATCTCGCAAAACCCATAGTCAAATTCCTCACCTCTCAGCCATATACATTCTAAAATGAAGCTACTTAAGAGTCATGATCTCTTCCGCACCCTAGTGCACACACGGGCTAGAGATTATGCTCCGCAAACGAGAAAGTGAATATTGATTTTCAGAAGGAAATACACTTCCAAACAAAGTAATAAAACAGTAATGTGAAAAAAACAAAGAAAAATTCATGGTACACGTTTCCTCGTCAATACAATGGACCCCGGAGTCGAACAATTCCTCGACCCGGAGTCTTCTTTCCATCGACCCGCTGACGGCAGCCCATCCACCCAAGCCAACAGATCGACGGTTCGAACACAGACCGCGGAGATGCAAGGTACACTGGAACACAAAAAAAAACACCAGCAGAATGGTATTCCCGCACCTGCATCCCCCCTCCAGCTACATCATCGTATATCATGTGTATCTACATACATTTAATAACGCTAATAAACTACCAAGTTACTACATTACTACACTATTACTACAATACTGTGCAGATGATTAACCCCACGCCGAATCCCAAAGGAACACGACTCGGACAGTAGGTAGCTTACATCACCTGGCTCCCGTGAGATAGGACAGCTGACGACGAGTGACCTTGGCAAGACGACAGTATGTAAACAATAACATTATACGACAGACAAGACCGCTTCGAGAAGCACTCCACATAGTTGTGAGTCATGACGACTGTCGTCAGCACAATAGTGGAACTATGCCTTCCCCTCACTCCCTCCTACTCTCCTTGAGAGCCGCCAACGTACAGCAAAGAATCACACGTGACGTGTCACGACACGAATAAACAAACTGACGAATTCACCACGATATACGTGAATGTGAGTGACATAAATCGATTTCAACAAAACGAACTAGAATCAATTAAATAACTTGCCCAAGTGATTCAAGAGGAACTTAACAACCATATGGCAACCGCCAAATAACAAAACGAGTATCACCACACAAAATGACAAATCTACGATGTCGACCAAGAGTCCAGTACACTCAATGCACACAAAGCTATCATCCGTGAAACTCAACGCCAAGTGGCCACAAAGCAAAGAGAAACACCGGGAATGTCCATCAAGCCATAAACCTAATTAGACCTAAAAGTAATTAAATAAACCTAATGATCTTCCAAACTCTCTACCCCCCCCCCCATCCCCCCCCCTCCCCCTTCTGCAGAAAGGAGAAGAGAGAAGACGAATAAACCTATAATGTGACAAAGCCACGCCATAACGAACTAGTCTTAAACCTAACACTTCTACGGACATCCCCACCTGAGCAAACCACCCCCCTGCATACATCGAGGTACCAGACCACCGATCAAACAATCAGACCCGCCACTCTAGCAGAATACCGCCGACGCACCACACCTCGAATTTTTAGCGTGCAAATGTGTACACACCAGAAGAAACAAACTAGCCCCCGAATATCATACAAGTAAGTACGGCAATGTCGTGTCGACAAGCAAAAGCATCAACCCAACTCGAGACAAAAACATATCTTGCCATGCTAACAATAAGTCACACGAAGAACGAACCACGCAGCATTGCGTTGACAATGAACACAACAAAACATCAAGATAAAAAACCTATCTAGCCATGTTGACAACAAAGTCAACACGAGAAACAATTAACGACCGTTGTGTTGACTCGAGCATGTCAACCCACCGCAACAACAACATCTCGCCATGTTGACCATACGTCAACACGATACACAACCAACGAACGTTGCGTTGACCCAAACATAGTCAACCCACCGCAAAAACAACATCTCGCCATGTTGACCATACGTCAACACGATACACAACCAACGAACGTTGCGTTGACCCAAACATAGTCAACCCACCACAAAAACAACATCTCGCCATGTTGACCATACGTCAACACGATACACAACCAACGAACGTTGCGTTGACCCAAACATAGTCAACCCACCGCAAAAACAACATCTCGCCATGTTGACCATACGTCAACACGATACACAACCAACGAACGTTGTGTTGACTCGAGCATAGTCAACACACCCCGACAACACCCCTACCGCGTCCCCAAAAGAGTTGAGAAGAGAAGAGAAGTGCACAAAGTGCCGATATGCAAAGTAATATTCCGTGCCCAATGATAAATCAAAGACGGTCTAATTAACTGCACCGCGCTCGCAGTCGCACGCAAAAATGCAAACGCACGCACGGCGAGTAATGACACCGGAAATTACACATACCAAGGAAACAAAGGCCAACAACCGAAGACCACAGAGAAGTCAAGAGAGAGAAAGAAGAAAAAAAAAAACGAGCGAGAGAGAGAGAGAGAGAGAGAGAGAGAGAGAGAGAGAGAGAGAGAGAGAGAGAGAGAGAGAATGCAAGAAGGATAATCACGACGAAGATAACCAGGCATTCAATGACAAAGAACACGGGAAACTGAACAAACCACGCACACAGATGTTAATCCTGCCAAGGGAGAAGCCAGGCCTGGGGCTCGAACCAAGGTTTCAGCCGAGAAACATGAACTGTGTCAATAACCCACTTATTACTAAGCTTCATGTTAACCTTATAGTTAAGGTCCGATAACTTCTCAGTAATTTTAAATGGGCCAAGCCAACGATGCATAAACTTCTCTACCTTACCCACTTTACGTAAGGGAAAGAACACTTTCACATACTGGCCAACCTCGTACGACACCTGCCGATGACTCTGGTCATAACGAGCTTTTTGAGTAGCCTGTTCCTTCCTGATCACCTCCAAGACCTGTAGACGCGCTTCTCGCAATGCTTCAACCCTCGCCGCGCTTTCAACCCCTAATTGCAGATCGGGCTGCATCCCAGCATCCATGGGCAGAGTGGGCTCTCGTCCGTAAACCAAATAGAACGGAGTGTGCTTGGTCGTTGCCTGTATAGAGACGTTATAAGAGAAGGTACATAACGACACATACTCATCCCAGTTATCATGTTTAGAATTTACGTAAAACGACAACATGGTACCGAGTGTGCCATTAAACCTCTCACACAGCCCGTTCGTGCTGGGTTTATAGGCGGTCGTATACACCGAACGCACCCCTAATCCGGCCAAAATCTCCGACACAAGCGCACTGCGAAACACAGCCCCTCGATCGCTAAGAAGCAAGCGGGGACAGCCATGAACACAGATAACATGATCAATGAGAAAAGTGGCCACATCAGTAGCACCGCCAGATGGAATAGGCCGCGCTATAGCCCACTTGGTAGCGTAGTCAGTAGCTGTTACCACAAATCGATGACCGTTAACGCTACGCTTAAGGGGACCCAATAGATCGATACCGATCATATCAAAAGGTTCCCCTACCGCAATAGGTTGTAACAAACCGGCCGGCAACAAATGTGGCATCTTCTTCGCCTGACAGTCTCCACAGCTTTTAACGTAGGACTCAACCTGTCGTGCCATACCGTCCCAATGAAAACGCTGACGAAGCTTGCCCAGCGTTTTCACGTAGCCCAAATGGGAGCCACCCGACGGACTGTCATGCGCGTCATACAACACTTGCACTTTTAGATGTTCAGGGATGACCAACAATTTAGTAGGGCCGTTGACCGCAAAGTTCTTCTTGTACAATACTCCATTCTCCATTACATAACTCCTAGTCTGTCGACGAACCTGAGACGTAGCCTTGTCTGGCTCAGACATTGCTTCAATCAACTCAACCAACTTAGGATCTGTCGCCTGCTCACGTGCCAAGTCGTCGACAGTAACCGGGAGAGTCATGATCTCCATTTCGCCCTCCACATCCTCAGGCTCAGCACCACCCTCCGGCAACAACCGACTCAAACAATCAGCATCCAGATGTTTCTTTCCCGACTTATACACAATCTCGATCTGATGATCTAAGAGATAAATGCTCCAGCGGGCCAAACGACCACCCCTCTCACTATTTTTTCGAAGGAAACACAAGGCACAGTGATCAGTAACCACCTGAAATTGCCGCCCCCAAAGGAAATGTCGAAAGTATTTGACACTCCACACGATAGCGAGACATTCCAATTCGGTAATTCCATAATTCATCTCCGCCTTGGACAAGCGACGCGACGCATAACCAATGGGATGCCATTCCGAATCGAATTGCTGCAAAATAACCGCCCCCAACCCCTCCTTCGAAGCATCAGTACGCAACTGCGTAGGCGCAGAATCGGAGAAATGCCTCAAAACAGGGGCCGAAAGAAGCTTGTCCTGCAACGTACGGAAAGCGCTTTCTTGCTCTGGACCCCAAATGAACCTGACTTGCTTCTTCGTCAAGTCAGTCAGGGGTGCACAAATGCGGCTGAAATTTTCAATAAATTTCCGATAGTAAGAAGCAAGCCCAATGAACGACCGAACTTGCTTGAGTTTCCGAGGGACCGGAAAATTCTGTACTGCCTGAACCGTTTCAGGATTAGGAGCCACCCCTACAGCACTAACAATGTGACCCAGCATCTTCACCTCGGCATACCCAAACGAACACTTCTCAGGGTTAAGTGTGAGACGAGCGGCACGAAAACGCTGTAAAACGAGTTCCAACCTAGCCAGGTGTTCAACAAAGTCCTTCCCCATACACAATACGTCATCAAGATAACAGACGCAAGACGTCCATTTCAACCCCGCTAAAACTTTATCCATGGCAGCTTGAAATAAGGCCGGAGCAGTAGCAATACCAAAAGGCAATACCTCAAACTTAAAGAGCCCTATACAACATGCAAAGCTACAAATCTCCTTCGCCCTAGGTGTTAAGGGTAGCTGCCAAAAGCCAGAAGCCAAATCAAGGGATGAAAATACAGTGCAACCATTTAAACAAGCCAACAAGTCCTCCGCATTCGCAGAAGGATAACTAAAGGTTTTCAGCTGGAGATTCAAACGACGAAAGTCGACAACAACCCTTATCTTGCCATTCTTCTTCTTAACTAACACAATCGGACTTGCCCACTCAGATGTAGAAGGAGTAATCACACCCGCTTTTAGCATCTCCTCAATGTGCGACTGTATGACATCACGCTCCCCAGGACTCACCCGATAGGGCTGCATATGAACCGGGGTGGGATCCTTAAGTTCTATGTCACACTCCCCCACGTTACACCGCCCTATCAGGTCAGAGGACCATGCAAATACGTCATGATAACGTGCAAGCAACTCAAGCAAACTCACCCGCGTCACAGTAGGCATATCTTTATTCACATCGAGCGAAGCAATATCCGCCATCACATCTCCTGCAGCATCTTGATGTTCAAGAACACAAACCATTTCCTCGCACGTTTTGTCCATCCCTGACTCACGCGGCAAGATCTCTACGTCCTCTAACGTGCCCAACACAGCGCGAGTATACAGCACAACCGCCTGCGCGGACACATTAGTGACCGGTAAAACTCCCATAGCCGCACCAGACAACAAGACAGTAGGAAGAATAAGGCCCTTGTTACACAATAATGAAGCAGTAGGTTCAAAAATATAGGCACCTGATAAACAAGCGCCTGTAATTATAAACTCTACCGCACCAGTTTGCCCCGGGCCAATGGTGACTTCCGTCGCCACAACCACCTTCCATGGCTCGTCCTCCCCGACATCAATATGTGCCAGATAGTCAGAACATCCCTCTTCTAACCCCGTCGAAACACCACCCTTGTCTTCACTAAACAACACCTGTACACACTCACCATTCACATTTAACAACACCCTCTCTGATTCATAATCAATAACAACACCAAACCGATGACAAAAATCGTTGCCCAACAAACAGTCAACTGACAACCCATCAACCACCACGAACGACATAGGCAGAGACCTACCCTTTATAGTAACGTTGACGTCCTCGACGCGACCCACTACCCGCAACGACGAGTTATCTGCAGTACGCAGCACTAACCCCTCTACTGGCTGAAGATGCAAATTACGGACCCAGTCGGCATTCACACAAGAAACACCTGCACCTGAGTCAACCAGCGCACTCAGGCCAACCCCGTCCATTCCTACCGGAATACGCAAAGCGCCAAAAGTAGGAATGACCACGACATCGACACGAGTAGACGAGACGACGCACGGCACCTCCGTCGCTACACCCCTCTCCGTCTCTACACCTATGTCCGGCAAAGCATCCAGAACATCCACACAAAGAGACAGAGGTACTTCATCCCCCGACGATCCCAGGGTGATGGAAGCATACAACTGCGGGAATTCCCGCAAATAACGACGACGGTGCACCATACGCTTACGCCTAAGACGACAACGAAACTGAATGTGTCCCGAACGACCGCAGATCCAACATGTAGGAACACGTGACCTACGGCGGCACCCCTTTTCCGAGGCACCACTACACCCCATGCGGGAGGACACCCTTACCGATGGGGTTAAGCGTTTCCCGCAGGCGGCGCAGCAGTAGAAGCCTCAGCCGTCCCTAACTCCGCACACACCTGTTGCTGCGCTCTCTTCTTCGCCTCACAACCCCGTTCCCTATGACCAAGACGACGACAAAAGAAACATCTAGGAGGTTCATTTACACCCTGTAGGTTAGGACGCACAACGCCGGCCGAAGCCCCCGACTGCACCCCCTGACCCTGGGGCGCAGAGAGTAATCCCTGCACCTGTGACTTCAACGACCCCAACTCTTGCTTCAATTCCTTCAACGCTCCCAACTCCAATGTCATCCCCTTCATCAACGCAACCAAATCATCCCCCGGCGGCGCAGCCCTTGCTGAAAACGACTCCTCCCCTGTGCGACGATCAACATTCCGCCGGACCTCACGCGAAGACACTGAAACGGGAGCAATAACTTGCTGCGTAGCCTGAGCCACCTCCCTGGCCGCTTCCACTTCCTCCTGTTCGCGCGTCTCCATGTCCTCTAACTCATGAAGACGGGCCAACAACAGGTCAATGTTAGCGAACGACGTTCCTAGCAAGCTCCTAGCCAATCTGGTCCGCAACCCATCCATTACCCACCCCATGCGCTCCTCAGCCGCCATGCGGGGATCAACGCGATCACACAGCGCTAGCTGAGAAAACACATAATCTGTGGCAGACTCGCCGACCCGCTGCTTGCGAGTAGCCAGCAAGTGCAACCCCTGCCGACGTGAATCCCAGCGATTCCCAAAGGTTTTAATAAATAAATCTCGCAAGGGTTCCCAAAGGATGACCGCCGGTACCGGATGATCCTCCGTCACCGTCGCCAACCGCCTCTGCTCTAAAGAATTAAACCAATGGAGGTGAGACCCCCGCAAGAGACTCGCAAAGCCTAAGACCTTCCGGTTATCCGTCCAGCCATTGGCCCCAGCACTGCGATCAAAACGCCGCACCCACTCCTCAGCGGTCTCCTGCTCAGGGCAGAAAACGGAGACCGGCAGTGACATGATCTCCGGTTCAATCGCCTGCACAATAGGTATAACTTCGTCGTACTCCCCACTCGTAACTGACTCCTCCTCGTGCTCCACGCCCTCCAAGGATGGATCACCCACCTGTCTATGGCACCACTCCAACAATCGCTCAGGCTCAGACAAAGACACCCCCGTATGCGGTTCGCTCAACGATCTCAACACACGGCGCAAAATGCGATTGTCGGGAATGTTACACATAGACAACTATAGCACAACAAGAGGGCATGCACACACGGAATCAGCACAGTGTAATACGTACTGCAGCAAGAATGCAAAATGGCCGCCACGAGGTTGTAAGTAAGACGAAAGATAACAGCAACGCGAGAGCACTGCTTACACAGCAAAACAATGAAAAGAGACGAAGCAGAGATGAATGACCAACCTTCACCTACATAAACAGATTAGCCATGTCTCAAAACCACAGTAGTAAAAAGAAAGAAATAGAGAAGAAGAGAAGAGAAAAAAAAAACTGCCGGAACAACGGTACGCCAAAGAACACAAAACTCAGTTTTGAATCGGCGCTTCCACCATATTTGTCATGTAGCGAGAACCTACCGTCTTCTCAGTCCAATGATGATAGCTCGGCCTCGAACCCACGGACTGCAGGCGACGTACCCGATGATGTACTGGGGCGTAACTCCCGGGTCAGTTCTCACCTACACTACTGGGATCTTTTATAGGACGTACCAGAGTTCGGACAGTAGTGTTTAGAAATGATAAGAGGCTAGTTTCAAACACAGGAGGAAACGTATTTATTGATTAAGAACATTTATCCTAACGTGGCTGAGACGTGGCGAACCTGCCTATGGACTATCTATGTTACGATTCTAACTGCTGGTCTACCTCTTTCCTCACGGTGGGCCGGTACGGTGCGGTAGACTGGGCTCACGTCCTGGCTCCTCAGTAGTCGGCTCGGTGATTCGGTCTCCGGTATACCCCACGGACAGCCTGACGTAGCACTCCTCGTGTCGCTCCTGGGTTCCTCTCCTGGATTCCTCCTCCTTTCCTCACCGAACTACCTTGGCACAGGTCTTTCACTCGTTCCCGACAGTCGTTGATAGCCCCGAATTACACCCGTGTCACCCCTTAAGTAAACTCCACTACGTCATACTCCCATCACCCCTCTCTTAGCCCTACTCCGATCACATACGTCATAATTGACCAATCAAACCACTCACTACACCCCCCTCCCGTCAGAGACCAGAGAGAGGTAACTGAGCAGCAGTCAGCAAAGTCACCGCGATCATTGCCCTCAACTACTCTAATAATTACGAAAATGCTTACACAAGTCATAATAACCAGAAGTAACAATCGAGCTGGGCTGTCGAAATAGCCGAGCACAGCACATACCTAGATTGTGAAAGAAACAATAAATGACAAACTAAGTGTCCCAATTCAAATATCCATAAATCACCAAGAAGGAGATTAATACCAGTAAAAGTTATAAAGTATCCACTTTTACATGACAATATCAACCCTTCAATAAAGCAAAGGATGAATGGAGAATGAGTGTTGGGTAAAGCCGTCGTATTTAAAAAAAGTCACGTACTTCGTTAATTCCCTCATTGGACCAAACCACAGTCTCCAAGCCTCCAAGGTGTATATAAGGGATATTGTACAATAAAACTTGTAATAAGTTATTGGCACGCTCTTTGCTAAAACCTGTCATGCAAAATGTGTTTTTACCTTGTAACTTTAAAATGTTCTATTCAATCCTTGTCTTAAATAATTTTTTAAATAGGCAGCACTTCTCCGAAGTGCCGCCTATGCAATTGTGCCGCCGTACGCGGTCGCGTACGTCGCTTACGCCTAAAGCCGGCCCTGGCCGGGAGTGTTGGCAAGAATACCTCCCGAGGCGAGCGGTCTCTTCATCACTTGGCGGACGACGGTGCATGCCCTCCCGCCGAGCTACGAGCCACGCTGCCCCGCACTCTGCTCGGCTCTCTCGAGGTTTTCCCGCGGTTTTCCCGCGAAATCTTGAAGATGCTCCCACGCGTCTTCTGAAAAGAATTCATAGGCACCAAAGGGTGCATTCTCAATCGTCCGACTCCCCTGCGTCTTCCAAGACTACAAGCGCCAGTGGGGGTCGCCGTTTACGTCATCCCGGAGGCGCCGGGTTTTGCGCCTTGGTGGCGGTGCCGGTCCACGGGATTTATACATAGAACGCCTGAAGTAAGCAGGCGAGTTAGACGTGCTGCTTATGGGCTAAGCCTATTAGAGGCGAGCTCCCTATAAGCAGTGCATAGGTTAGTACGTCTAGGAGTTAGGTGAGTGGGGGGCCGCCCCCCCTCTCTAGGTGGTCGTAAATCTCTTCCACAAACCTCTCTCCTTTTCTACCCTGTTGGTGGTGGTGGTGGTACCCCTCGTCCCCGCCAAAACACTGTTGTGCACCCCAAGCAACTGTGTCGAGGCTTGGTTTCCCCCCAATTTGTCCCCCCCCCTAGGGAGGCGCAGGTTTGCCTGGCTCTCAGGGGCTTCGAGATTTTTGATCGACTTCACCAGCAACTATGCGCCATGTCTGCTGCTCTCAACTTGCAGAATAGGGTTAACCCCCCCCCCCCTCTTCCCCCCTACACGCGGGACTAGCAGTGTGCTCTCAGCCTTTTAGCACTCACGCTATTCACGTACTGGTTGTCTGCCTGATATAGTCTTTCTTAATCTCTCCCCCCCTCCCCCTCTCTTCCCTCCACACAACTTAGGTGACTCTTACTTCCCCCGTTGTTGTCTGCTTACTTCAAAAAGTTCCCTTGTGGGCCCAGCTCTAAGTTGTTATTCAGATAATAGCGGTGCCCAAGAGTGCCTCCCCCCCCCCCCCCTCCATCTTTCATCTATCATCTTTCATCTTCCATCTTCCCCCCCCCCCCCCTACTACCACCATCCCAGAGATGCCGCTCACACGCAGCGAATATAAGAAGGTAGCCAGCGAGATGGAAATTTCCTTGTCGGAAAAATCAGGTAGTGAGAGCGATGACAATGATGATATACAGGCTATCTCCCCTGAAAGTCCCACCCCAAGCCAACTGTCAAACCATAGCTCGCAACACAGGCCGAGTGGTAGCTATGATAATGAATCTGAACCTGAAGAGCTTGTAGCCAGATCGGGTAAAAACAAAGGGCTGAATAGGGCCGATTTTATGAAGGATGATGCAACTAAGAGCAACTTAAGGGGCGAAGAAAACTTTACCCTAGTAAATGCTAAGAAACAGGGTAAATCCCAAGTCAAGAATGCGAGCAAAGCAAACAGGCCAAAAATACTAACCAACAGTAAAACGGTTAGTGCCATGGATCCCCGCAGGCTAGCAGCCAATATATCAAATAGCAGCCAGATTGAAACAAACAACAGATTTGGGGCTCTAGCGTCTGAGGGCACAAGCCATGAACATAGCGAACAAAGGGAAGAATCAAATGCCACCCCTACTCCGGCATCACTTCAGGGCAATGATATAGAAGATAGAAAGGGACCTAAGCCCCCCCCTATCATCATTAGAAATATTCAAAGCTTCGACAACCTGGCCAAAGGGGCCAGGGACGTATGCAAGTGCCCGTTTAACTTCCAAGCCAAGGGAAGCACAACAAGGCTTAATTTAAACTCACCGGAGGACTTCAGGGCAATGATTAAGTTACTAGACACGGCTAAGGCTGAGTATCACACGTTCACCCCCCTGGGGGAAAGATCTGTTAAGTTTGTACTGCGTGGTATTGATAGGACTACCAGCGTAGATTGGGTAACAGAAGAAATCATAGCGCAAGGAATAGATAATCCAGTAGTTACTCAGATGCGCAGTCAGAGGGAACCTAAGCCTCTGCTGCCTCTTTTCATGGTAAAAGTTGACCCTGCTGAAGCAAAAAAGCTTAAGGCCATTCAGAAGCTATGCTACTCGCATGTGGAGATTGAGAAGTTCGTTGCACCTGGGGGCCCCCCCCCAGTGCTACCGCTGCCAGAAATTCGGGCATGTAGCTAGGCATTGCACCAATCGCTTTAAATGTGTCAAGTGTGGCGCTGGGCACGCTACGGCGGCATGCTCCAAGCCCAGAGATGAGGACCCTGTGTGCGCCAATTGTAAGGGCAGCCATACGTCCAATTGGAAAGGGTGCCCCTCCTACTTGGAAGCAAAAGCCAGACAGCATGGGCTAGCCAATAACACGGAAAACCGCGGTCACAAGAATAGGAGTAATGGACCTATTAATCCTAAGTTTAAAGATGCACCACTGCCTAGGAGCAATGTATGGTTTAACCGTAACGTGCAACAGGCGGGCACAAGTGACTACCATGACAATGACTACCCTCCTTTAAGGAGCACTAACCAGTTAGTTCCTGAAAGGATGAATGAGGCCAGGACCTCCATCCCCAGTAGCAAAAGCAAAAGAAATCAGGCAAAACGTAAGGCAAAGACCAGGGCCTACGAGTATGACAGTGAGTGCTCAACAGGGAGCTCCACTACAGATGAGGAAGATGAGGAGGATGTGTCCCCCCCACCTAAAAGGCGTAGTAAACCGATTAGTGTGCATAAGCAGGCGAAGCCAGACGAGCCGATGCCCTCAACGGCTGGATCTGGTGAGGTGCCTGGTAGTAGTAGCAGTAATGCTACACTCAATGATACTGCTGAAACCTTTAATACTGACTCTGTGAAGGTCTGGGCTGAGCGCCTTTTAAGTGCACTTTGCGATGCGAAAAACAATCAAGACCGACTCGAGATTATTATGTCAATGGCGATGCCACTCTTCTTAGTAAAGACATGTATTAACCAAAATGGCGGCAAACCATAAGCAAAGGACGCATAACATCAACATTGTGGCATGGAATGCCAATTCTCTGTCGGGGAAAAGGGACGAGTTGTTTCACTACTTGAAAACCAATCAGATTCACATATGCCTGATTAGTGAAACTTTCCTGAAACCAAACACCTCATTCAATCTCCACAAATATGCCTGCATAAGGAAGGACCGAGCAACAGCCGGTGGAGGCACAGCTATATTAATTAGAAAGGACATACAGTTCCAAGAATGCCCGACAGGACCCCTTGATTCTCTGGAGGCATCAGCGGCTATCGTACAAACAACTAACGGACCAGTTAAGTTCGTGTCGGTATATAAGTCTCCTAGTGCGACACTTATAGAAAGCGATGTAGACAAGCTCATGAGCGCAAATCTCCCAACAATTTTAGCTGGCGATCTTAATTGTAAGCACAGATGCTGGCACTCCAGAAATTCAAATCGGGACGGAGTCAAACTTTTTAATCATATTACCAGACGAGGCCTGCAGGCTCATGGAACGGACAAACCCACTCACTTCCCGGGGAATGGCCGCAGACCAGATGTTTTAGATATAGCTATCTCTAATAATCTAAAGCACTCCCTAACTGTAGATGTAGAGGCAGCTATGAGCTCTGACCACAACCCTCTTATTATACGTTATGGAAATGAGTTTCCCCCCCGAGACCCAGCCGCAGCACATCAACGTTAGCAAAACAAACTGGAATGACTATAGACTTCATATTAGTGAGGAGCTGGCTAAAAGTGGGGTAGCTCCCAAGCTTGACTCAAGAACTGCCATTGACGCTATTTGAATCAGTTACACTGATATGATTACGGATGCCCTAAAAGCAAGCACTCCCCCGATCAGACCACATGGGGGAAGAACCCCTTATGACTTGCCGGCCAGTATAATAAAATCCATAAAGGCTAAAAATAAAGTGAGGAGAGTGTGGCAGAAGCTGCGCACTCCTCACTTAAAAACTCTCCTGAACACCATGGAAAAGGATATCAAAAAGCAAATTTCAGCCCATCGAAATAACCAATGGAAGGC
Source organism: Isoperla grammatica (assembly GCA_945910005.1). NCBI lineage: Eukaryota > Metazoa > Arthropoda > Insecta > Plecoptera > Perlodidae > Isoperla > Isoperla grammatica. Next base: position 69,863,033 of record OX246738.1, read on the forward strand.
CAAGCTGGAGAGCTTATCGGCCAGCGACCTATCCCTATGGGATATGACTAGGAAATTCACCAGGGCCAGGAGGGCAAATCCCCCCCTCCATGGCAAAACTGGCATGGCCCATAGTGACGCTGACAAGGCAGAAGTCATGGCAGACACTTTGGAAAGTACCTTCACCCCTAATGAGGAGCCCTCGTCCATTTTTCACATGGAACTCGTTGACGAGGGTTTGGAGGAGTTCTTCCATACACATTGGAAACCAAAAATTGTCCCAGAGGCAATTGTATCTCCAGCAGAGGTCCTGAAACATATTTTTACATTTAAGAACAAAAAGGCCCCTGGGTTTGATGAGGTTCCCAATGCAGCTTTTAAAAATCTCCCCAAACCTGCGGTTGTGCTTCTCGCTAACATTTTTAACGCTATGACAAGGGAAGGCTATTTTTCAGTCATCCTTAAAACTTCCAAAGTGATCCTGTTTCCTAAACCTGGGAAGGATCCGATGTTCCCTCAGAACTACAGGCCAATTAGCCTCTTGACTGGCCTCTCAAAGCTTTATGAGAAGATTATCTACGCCCGGTTACTTAAGCACGTAGACGATGAAAACATCCTGGTGAATGAACAGTTTGGGTTTCGTAGGGGTCACTCTACTGTACAACAGGTAGTGCGTGTTGCCGAACACATTATAGACGGCTTCAATTCTAACAGGGTAACGGCGGCAGTTTTCTTGGATATTGCCCAAGCCTTCGACAAAGTCTGGCATGAAGGGCTGATTTTTAAACTGATAAAACTCAATTTTCCCCCTTATTTGATACACCTACTCAGGTCGTATCTCCAGGAGAGAACTTTTAGAGTAGCTGTGGGCAATGCTCTATCTGGCCTAAAACAAATTGAAGCAGGAGTTCCACAAGGGTCAATCCTGGGGCCGCTACTTTTCTGCCTGTTCATAAATGACTTTCCTCAAATGGATGGCGTCTTTTATGCGTTATACGCTGATGACACGGCTCTGCTGGTACGTTCTTGGAGGGCCCATCTAGCCTTTGATAAGCTTCAAGCTGCCCTTGTCAAACTAGAAAGATGGTTCACCAAATGGCGAGTTAAGGTAAATGTCTCAAAGAGCGTGACAGTCCTTTTTACAAGGAAAAAGAAGCGTATCGTTACAAATCATCAAGATTTAATCTTCTTTGATGAAGTAATAGATGAAAACACGCAGGCCAAGTATTTGGGGGTTCTGTTGGACAGCAAGCTGACCTGGAGGCAGCACATAAAATACACTGCAGACAAGGCAAATGCGCGTCTAGCACAGCTATATCCTATTCTTAGAGCGAGCAGTGGAATCAGCACCGAGAACGCTTGCACCATCTATCACTCGCTCATCAAACCGGTCCTGCTATATGCTTCCCCGGTTTGGGCTGCTGCAGCAGCATCTAACCTTAAGAGTCTGCAGACTGTGCAAAGCAAAGCTCTAAGAATTGCAACTAAGTCTCCCTGGTTTGTGTCTAACAAACTCATCCACAAGAACACAAATACGAAGTTCCTAAGAGAGACTCTAAAAGAGCACTCATGCAGATTCTTTGCACAGGCCAAGGGTCACGCAAATCAGCTTGTTGCAAGCATTGGCACCAGTGCTGGCGCTTTCCAAAGAAAATATAGATTGCCAGTGGAAGCCCTGGGCACCCTGGACACTAGGTAGACTAATCTAGTGTTCTTTTACGTACCACATTTGGTGGAAATCTTCGTAGTTCGTAGTTGGTAGAAAACCTTGACGCTAGCGTAACTCTCGTTAGTATGCCAATGGCATATCTCTTTTATTTAGTTGTATGACATGCCCGTTAGAGGCTACTCTCTTTCTCGACTCTTTGCTGTCTGTAGCAATGACATCTAGTTCTTAGGTTTTTTTGACTAGCCTGCATGCGCTTGGGGCATGCTGGTTATTGCTGTCTTGACGGTGGGCATGGCTCTGTCCATACCCCACAAAGTTTTATTAGCCTTTAATTACCTGTGACTAAGTAGGTTACGGTTAGTCCCCTACTGTATCTTTTCTAGTCTTAGAATTTTTATCGATCATGAGACAATGGTAGATTCGCTCATTAACAGTCAGGCCTAAAAAGTCATGAGTTTCTTTAAACAGTAGACACCCTATAGAGAATGTCCATATTCGGCATAGGCATAGAAATAGAGCTGCCTTGGCATGCTCAGGCCAATTCTGTAGTGTCGGAAACCATTCGGTTCTCAGCCAACGAATCATCCTGAAGATGGCAAATGAGATTTTGCCGAAACGTCGAGACAATGACAATGGCCCATTTCTGGGCCAGCAACCAGTCTCAAGAGAGCAAGCAACGTGGACAGCAACCCGAGAACCTATTATTTCATCTTCTTCAGTCCGCGAAAACCTACAGAATAACATATATACATATAGCGCGGCAGTCAACCCGAAAAATCTCAACAATCACATCCATCGGTCCGCGAAAACCTACGAGTTAACATTTATATAGTTTCCATTGTTGATCCGTTACACAGACGTTTATACAAGAAGTGAAACTCAATTGAGTTGTAAAACAGTAAAATATCTCTAGAATAGAATTAATCGTGATTCTAAGAATAGCCATGTGTGGATGTCAGTAGTGTTTTGCAGACAAACATCGAATGTTCACCAATCAAAGAAAGATTCAACAGTGGAGTGGCCTAGCAACAAAGAGGTTTTGTGCATGTGATATCACAGCACCATCAATGGTGACTAATGCTGTTGACACTTTTCAAAAGTTTGTTTTCTCCGTTTCTTGCATATGTAGGCCTATACGGGTAAAGGGTGCAAAGTAGAGGCAAGGTTCATTCACTTCAATGCCTCTGTTTAGCTGCACCATTCTTATCTTGAATTTTATTTGTTTTAATTACAAGAAGTTACTTCTTTCACAATTCATACCCTTTGTTCTTTGAACGAAACATCCAAGAAAATGTAAGAGACCAATTCGTGTTGTTTTAAAAGTATACTTTTAAAACTAAACATGTTTCGCGTTTATTTTCTCATTTATTTCGTTTGCTTGCTTGGCTTCTCAGGAATTTCTTTTTGAAAAAGTGTTAGTAACATTCATTTCGATTTCAGTTTAAATCATCACAGAGAAATTTGTATAGGTGTTTTCTTTTAAGTGTTTTTTCAAACGTCGGACAAAACAAGACTTTTCGCTTAACTAAGAAGTTTACCAGCATTCCTCACCTAGTCAATTTCTCAGTGATTACTTTATGTGCTCTTCACCCCCCCCCCCCCTTCCCCACCACCAACCCCTTTACATAGTTCAGTATTGAACTTTAGTTATCCACTCAGCAGATATAATTATCATACTTCGTGTGTTGTTTCAGCTTCGAACTACTTTATTAATAACAAAGTAAAACGAATGAAATACAATATTAGATTGTTCTAGTTCTGCAAATAGCCTGGAGCGCAATAATGCAAACGCCGCAATTTCCTTCGGGCACTTTAGTGGTTGAGTTCTGGGAACAACTAAACAATCTTCGTATAATTCAGTTTCGAGTACCTAATCAAATGTTATCATGACATAGTAGAGAATGTTCTCATTTTCTCTGTTTATTTATTTACATATTTCAATAGTTACCATAAAATTACAAATTCGAAACCATATGTCCAGATATAGAACCCAGCATATACGAGCTCATTAAACTTTTAAATAAATCTTTAACCACTATGGAAACTATTGATATTGACAAACCTAAACGTTCGTAGGATACTCATCAAATAATATGAATGAATCGGAAAATAGTATACAGCTTAACAAATAAAATATCCACAAGTCTCTTTTATGTATGCACTCCGATATTCTACATATTTTTCAACATCCCGTACTTTTGTTTCTAAATTACTCCGATTGTATCGTATGTTTTATAAATGTACTGCCCCTCCTCGATACTGCATGAAAATGGTGCAAAGCAAAGAAATCATGCCACCACACTTGGCGCTTTGAAAAGATCATTACTGCATTTAACAACAGCTTTCCCACAGCCTCCGCGTGATTGGGGTACGATGGCTTGTATTAGTTAGTACGTGTGTGTCCCGCAGTACCCGCAAGAGCGCTATGGTCGCTATTGAAAGTTCTTTTTACACGGGTGGTAACAAAAGGAGATTCTAGAGAGAACTCCTTGTAGATAGCGTAAAGAATTCAATGAAAGCGGAATAGTAAGTTTATTGAAGTATTTCGCCACGTCAAGCCATGATGTTTTAGTAGGCCTACAAACAACGACATAGACCTAGAATGCTAGACAGCCTGTGTGCAATATGATTTACTTCTGGATTCATTTATGTTTTTAAATATTAAATGTGTTTTATATTTTTTATATTAGACTTTTTTAAATCTTATTGTAACATTTTTTGGGGAATTCTTTGAAATGTAACACTGGGCCTGGATTCACAAAGATGCGTAACTCTAAGTTGTCCTAAGTTAGGCAAATAAAATCTAGATAAATCAAGATAAATCATGTCTAGGTATTAATACACATTCACAAATCAAATATTTTTAGTTAAATTGTTGATATTTTACTATATTTTATCTTTATGACATTACAATACGACATATTGGTGATTTATATCACTAAGATTTGCCTAAACTAGGACGTCTTAGCACTTAGGCACCTTTGTGAATCTGGGCCCAGGTATTGATCTTAACAAGTTTAAACATTTTAATTAGTTGTATTGATTCGAATAGTTATACAGCTATTAAATATCTTCGGAATAATATGTACATATTCATAACAAACAATATTATGATGAACATATTTTCTGTACCGGTTTGTTCTGGGTCAGAGAGTTGTTTCTTGGGCTTGTGAAATGCAGACTGCACCAAGTCATGATGGCTTCTAATTGGCACTGCTTAGCCCGCGGTACAAGATAGACATTAGGCTCTCTGGCATTCTAGTTCTATGTCTTTGAGCATAGCAGGCTTTCAAAATGTGCCTTGAAGTGTCCTTATAAATAATATGAGACTTCAATATTGGTTATGTTGCTAAATATCGGCAAAGCGATTGTTCACCAGAAAACACACTCTGTAATAGAGGGCTCTGTAAAACATTGGCTGTAGGCCTATGTTTTTACAAGTATCTCTAACTGTTTTGAATTACACTAGATAAGTAACAAGAAAACAGAAATTAAGCTTTAACCACTTAAACTATTCTTAACTACCAAATGAATGAATGATGATAAATTATTTATCAAGAAGCCGTAACTTACAGAAACTGTGATTCTGAAAACAAATCACGGTGTGTTGTGTATCCCTTTCTGCTATTTTATGTTCAAGAACAAATTGTATCTCAAATATCTGTCATTGACTCGCCAGATATCCATCTGGTGCGTTAAGCCTTCTTTAGAAGACTGTTATAGTTTATTTAGTTAGTTTTAGTTATTTAGTTTTTAATCTCTTAAATCTTAGTTAATAACTCGAGTGGAACGTGGCTCGTTGGTCCAGTGGTTAGCATCCCTGCTTTCTATGCAGAAGGTACCGGGTTCAAATCCCGGTTCAGGCAGAAGTTTTTTAACTTCTATTTAGGATTCAGTTCCATTAATTCTTGTCTTAGGAATAAGTAAAAGGTGACTTTGGAGCCGTCCTAGCAACGAAGCACGCAATAAATTCAAAGTGGTTCTGAATCTGCCTTGTTGATTCTGACATTTGTCCGCAGGTGTTCGCACTGTCCAATCACTGATTCATATGTTTCGTATTTGAAATATCGATCTTTGATTGGTTATCGCTCATTCATCGATGGTTCCGGAGCCTACAGGGTTGGTTTTGTTGCTTTAAATTAAAGTCCTCCACTGAAAATCAGATTCGTTTCTGAGTGGTTAGACTCTAAATGTGAATTCATTTATTTTATTTTTAAATACAATCGTAAATATTATTACTGTATGTCATATCATGAAGTTCACACATAACGTAACATATTTTAAAGTACATCATATAGTTTCCAACCTTGTTATTCTTCTTTTTAGAAAAGTTATTCCAAAACTCTAAATTATGAGAATCGAGCAAAACTTCCATATATTACTAGGACACGACTTCGAGCGCTGTTTCTCATGGATGGCTAACGTACCCCAAATAAAAGTTAAACATCACTTTCGCTTTTGTGATTTTCTTTTCACTTCCCAACACTTGTTATGGTTCACTTCATCGATCAACTTTGAGAACATGTTGAATCAATTCAAAACTTTGCACTTTTCGTTTTCTATAGAATATTTTTGCTGCACGAAAGAGTTATTGAAGAGTGTTGTTCGGATACGAGCCACGCCGAAGATATCGGCCATCGCTCTCATAACACTAAGACAACTGACAAACAAATGCTACAGCAACTATCATAAGTTAAGACTCGAGCATCACATAACAAGACAACAAATATCGAAAGTGTTTCTTGTTTAGTATTTAGTTATTGAAGAGTGTTGTTCGGATACGAGCCACGCCGAAGATATCGGCCATCGCTCTCATAACACTAAGACAACTGACCAATAAATGCTACAGCAACTATCATAAGTTAAGACTCGAGCGTCACATAACAAGGCAACAAATGTCGAAAGTGTTTCTTGTTTAGTATTTAGTTATTGAAGAGTGTTGTTCGGATACGAGCCACGCCGAAGCTATCGGCCATCGCTCTCATAACACTAAGACAACTGACAAACAAATGCTACAGCAACTAACACAATTTAGGACTCGAGCATCACAAAACAAGGCAACAAAGTACGAAAGTTATTAGTGTAATTTATTTTCATCGTGATTCTCTTTGAATGAAAGTTGATATGTGATAGTATTACTATACCAGTCAAGACTTCCCGTGATGGGATACGAACAGGCAACCACCCAAAACTACAACCTCGAGTGTTACCGCTCAGCCATATCAACTGGTGAAAATATAGTCATTTCCTGAGATTTGTAGCAGTTTTACTACTTTCATGCGAGTGGAACTTTGGGCCAGATGCACAGTCAAGTTAAGTACAGGATTTGTTTATGGTTGCTATGGAATTGTTTTATTACACGGTATTTTCCATAAGAAAACAAATTCCATAACTGTCAAACACAAATCGTGCTTAACTCGACCATCAGTCCCTTGAAGTTAAACTTTCCAGTTGTTTTTTGTCTCGCGCACTTGGAAAGTAAAACATTAATCGGTACACCCCGCCTTCTCCCACTCCCCAACCCCTTGATTGTTTGCATGTGTCAACTGACTCAGATTAGAGCCTCACCGCTGCAATTGACCACAAGAATGTGTGGTCAGTAGGCCTACAAAGGGAGAGTTCTCTGTCTTGATAGGGGGTTATTGAAGCAGGCCAAGCCTTCTTGATCCTTCTTGCTACCCTTGCTCGAAGGGATCCTCCAAGACCCGGCTGGTAGTGGCGTGTACGCTGTCGACATATCAAAGCCTTTTTCAGAATTCATCTAGGACCCTTTGATAGAGCTAATCACGGCCCTCTAGATCTTCAATGAGAACAATGCTTAACAATGAACAAAATGCACCTTAACATAACTATCAAGGACCCTTAGATAGAGCAAATCATGGCTTTCTGTTAGACCAATTCTGAAAATCATCTATTATGAATAAGAGTAATATTTGTTTTAATTATTTTAAAAGGGAAATAATTAAAAATATATTCAACGAGCCAAAATGTTCTGACTATTTTGTAAATAGTAAGAATTATTAACATAAAATGATAATAATTAAATAATTACGTTTCATTCAACAATTCTCAGCCGTGAAAAGGTCACGAACTCATTTTACACGAACCACATTGTCAACTTTGAAATCGAATTATCACGCTGGAGACAAGTGGCCCGTCCGACAGTTAAACTAGTTTAATTGAGCCTAATACGTTTACAAACGAGTAGCTTAATCACAAGACCTACCTTAACGGCGTAACTCGTGTAATTAGCTAATTACATCTCGGTTCTCTTTGTAAACGAAGATTAAAAGTTCGCACAAGAAGCATTCAGAAAGTTCGCCCCTCGACGGAAATGTTTTTCAGTGTAATAATCTATAAAAAAAAAAAAAACAGTGAATACACGGAATCCAACAGAAAAGCTTAACTTTTGGTCTTGTTAATTAATTTTATACTAATTTGTAATTACCACCCCATCACGTTTCGTTTCAACCCCCCCCCCCCTCACACCACCGCCTACTATTGCTCTCTAAAGTGCGGGTTGGCAGCTGCGAAACGAGGCAATGCCAGACAATACAGAATGCTAATTAACGTAGTGCAATCGTTCGCGTTTAATTGGCTTTGTTATAGTATTTTGCAATTTTTGAACTTAATGTTCTTATTCGTATTGTGTTTCCTCAATTGTTTGCCAACTTTAAATCGAAAAAATATAGTTCACATTCAATTCAAATCAGTTCCCACACCAAACTTGTTAAACAATTAATGCTTGGATTAGTTTGAAATAATCATCCAATTATACATAGAGTGCGCTATGATGTGTTCTGTGAGTAGATCAGAGCAAATATTACTACCAAACTAATGTAAAAACTAGACTTGTACTAACATATCGCACTAAATAATGTATATTAACTCAACAAAATAATTCAATGTCAATTTAGATCTATTAGAATATATCTCGTAGTTTGGGTTTTAGTTATAAGGTTTATTTCTTAATTGATTAGTGTATAAATGTATATCAAAATAGGGGGGGAAATTGTGTGCCCCATTTTAAAGCCCTTATAAAGTGACAGTATCTTAGTTGTTGAACGCTCAACCAACAACATTCAGACTAATTAAATAAGATAATATTTAAAACTAATACAAAATGAAAATTGAGTTTGAAAACATATCTTTTTTTACTGAGTGATAAGTAAACTTGTAAATGCAAAAAGTAAACAACAATAATACAATTTAAATGTTATCTAGATTCCTTGCCGTTATCACTAGTTCCATAAAGCTAATACAAAGTGATTACTCTATTATACTAGCCCCAAAGTAAGTGTTCGAATACCAACCACACATTCTTATCTTCAGACACTTTCAACCGCACTAATTCCACGAAAATCAACAGATTCCTGACGTTCATCCACTCATTGGTAAATGTACTCTTCCTCTGAGTAGAGTACACAAGAGTAATTAGCCACGCCCACGGTTTTAGGTAACCGGCATAAGGTCGTAAATTATCTCTAATGGACCTTTTGGGAACTATAGGACTCGGCTATGACGTAAGCGAGAGAATACTCACGTTGGACCAGTTGGTCTCATAATATACTGTGTAGAAAACCGTGAGAAATAACTGCTAATTGTGTCGCAACCTCAATAAAAGCCGAAAGGGAAAATAAGATTATACCTGCCTATCTGTCCATAGTCTATTTTATAAAAACATTTTTTACAATCCTGCTAATTTAACATCTTTTAGTTACCGGTACTTCAGTCATAATCATAAAACAACTTGTTTTGAGTAAAGCTAGCATGGCAATGCGACTGAGTAGCCGATACACAGGGCCGATACACAGGGCCAATTCACAGGGCCGATACACAGGGCCAATACACAGGGCCAATTCACAGGGCCGATACACAGGGCCAATTCACAGGGCCGATACACAGGGCCAATACACAGGGCCAATTCACAGGGCCAATACACAGGGCGAATTCACAGGGCCGATACACAGGGCCAATACACAGGGCCAATTCACAGGGCCGATACACAGGGCCAATACACAGGGCCAATACACAGGGCCAATACACAGGGCCGATACACAGGGCCAATTTGCTCGCCGTTTGGCCATTCCACAATCGTCCCCTTCCCTTTTCGGCGACTGCCATTGAAGAACGTTTTAGCGTCAAGAGAAATCGGTTGGTTTCTGCAAGAAGATAATTGGTATCAATTCCAGTTTAGTTAGGACAAAGGGGCATGACATCGTGATTGCAACGGTGTCAGTTTCTCCTAACGATGGCGGCCATTAGAACTTTGGTACTTTCGTTTATGAGACGATTCGGCATTCTGGACTCTATCGAGTTCGTTGGGGTTTCATGATTATTGACCGATTTAAAGGGACATTACTTACTATTTTATGTTTAGTTTAGGGTGAGAGGGTTCCTCAATTAGTTTGGATGTCCAATAAGAATAAACATGTTAGAATCAATAGTGATTTGGAATGTGTGCCGGTTTCCTGATATTTCATGTAAGATAAGTAAATTAGTTAAACCTAGTTGTAGCCAGATAGTAATATAGTAATACTTGTGTATCTGAAACCTAGATACATAATGGTGGTAAAGGGCAGTTTGTGTCATAGTACGTTATTCCTTTTCTTCATCGGCAACAATATTGCCCTATAGCCTATATATATTTAGCTACTTGAAAATAAATGATAAATAATAAAATTGCATCGGAAACAGCGAATTATTTGTTAAAATTACGAATTGAACCACCTTAGTTTCAGTTCTACATGAATGATAGGGTGGAAAAGCTAAACCTATTGAAATGTTATGGTGTAAACTAGATTTTTGTTGATTATTTATTTACTTATAAAATATTACTATTCATACATACAAAAATGAATATGGGTTGGCAGAAAAGAGCACAGCTCCAAACACAAAGAGTGACTGGCAACCCACACTTAAAGTAATTTATCAATGAACATAAAATTATATAAAAAAAAAACTGGAAAAGATACTAAAAACAATTAAATCCTAACAATACGAAGACCTCAATATAAAGGAATATACAATACACAAAATACAAAATAATGATACATGTAGCCTAGATAAAATAAATTGTTAAAAATTAAATATGAAAGGAGAAAGTTATGCAAAATAATGATGCATGTAGCCTATATAAAAGAAACTGTTAAAAATTAAATATGAAAGAAGAAAGTTATGCAAAATAATGATACATGTAGCCTATATAAAAGAAATTGTTAAAAATTAAATATGAAAGAAGAAAGTTATGCAAAATAATGATACATGTAGCCTATATAAAAGAAACTGTTAAAAATTAAATATGAAAGAAGAAAGTTATGCAAAATAATGACACATGTAGCATATACAAAAGAAATTGTTAAAAATTAAATATGAAAGAAGAAAGTTATGCAAAATAATGATACATGTAGCCTATATAAAAGAAACTGTTAAAAATTAAATATGAAAGAAGAAGGTTATGATAAAAAAAGAGGTTATTAAAAAGATACGATAAATAATGTAAAAAATAAAACAAAAAAGATTTAGACAAGGAGTATAAGCTCCAGACTTACACTGTCCCAATAACAATAACTACTTATTCGTCGAATAGCTTGTTTTCTCCATGGCAACGACCAATCGAAACTCTTGAAATCCTTCAAATTGCTTGATTGCTACAAATAACGTATCTATTAGGAGATTGTAAGACCGGCATCAATTAAAAAAAAAAAGAAGAAAAAAAGAAAAAAAAGAAAATGTAGAAAACATAAACAAATTGGGCCGCTAAAGACTCTTTCAAGACATCGAAAGAGGCTGACATGCGGCGTATCTGAAGCTGTAGAGAATTCCAAGACTGACAGGCCTTGTAACAGTACTCTCTCTGGTAGGCTGTTGTTAGTGGTCAGAGAGTAATTTTCCTCATATTATCAATCACACATGTAGATTATAAAATAAGTTATACTGAGAAATACTTTTATCTTAGAAAAAGGTAATTGTAAGATACTATGTAAGTGACAGAACTTGTGAGGGGTCAACTGCAGCAACATCGAATGGACCATTTCCCCGAGATGAATATTTCCCTCGAAATGGGAAATCAGTTGATTTTTCCTCAAACATTATTACGACTCCGTTAAACGCCGCTCGACTGCTTTAGAAATATCGGCAGCACCCGTGAATTGACGCGCTAGTGTTTGCATACGGAGATGCGGAATAGCGTGAAGGCTCGCGATACTCACTCATATGTTAGGGAGTACAATAACTTGCCTATAAATATAAAAGAAACAACAAAAGTAAGTGAATTTAAGAAAACTATTTGTGAATGTATTGTAATTTTAATAGATAAACGCGTGCTATATGGAGTAACTAAACTAAATAAAGATTTACAAATTGAAACATATAACAACATAGCTCCGCTCACATGGAACTACGAAGATATTCCATCAGTGTTGTAATTGAAACATAACAACATTGCTCCGCTCACATGGAACTACGAAGATATTCCATCAGTGTTGTAATTGAAACAACAACATTGCTCCGCTCACATGGAACTACGAAGATATTCCATCAGTGTTGTAATTGAAACAACAACATTGCTCCGTCACATGGAACTACGAAGATATTCCATCAGTGTTGTAATTGAAACATAACAACATCGCTCCGCTCACATGGAACTACAAAGATATTCCATCAGTGTTGTAATTGAAACATAACAACATCGCTCCGCTCACATGGAACTACAAAGATATTCCATCAGTGTTGTAATTGAAACAACAACATTGCTCCGTCACATGGAACTACGAAGATATTCCATCAGTGTTGTAATTGAAACATAACAACATTGCTCCGCTCACATGGAACTACGAAGATATTCCATCAGTGTTGTAATTGAAACATAACAACATCGCTCCGCTCACATGGAACTACAAAGATATTCCATCAGTGTTGTAATTGAAACATAACAACATTGCTCCGCTCACATGGAACTACAAAGATATTCCATCAGTGTTGTAATTGAAACATAACAACATTGCTCCGCTCACATGGAACTACAAAGATATTCGATCAGTGTTGTAATTGAAACATAACAACATTGCTCCGCTCACATGGAACTACGAAGATATTCCATCAGTGTTGTAATTGAAACATAACAACATTGCTCCGCTCACATGGAACTACGAAGATATTCCATCAGTGTTGTAATTGAAACATAACAACATTGCTCCGCTCACATGGAACTACAAAGATATTCGATCAGTGTTGTAATTGAAACATAACAACATTGCTCCGTTCACATGGAACTACGAAGATATTCCATCAGTGTTGTAATTGAAACATAACAACATTGCTCCGCTCACATGGAACTACGAAGATATTCCATCAGTGTTGTAATTGAAACATAACAACATTGCTCCGCTCACATGGTACTACGAAGATATTCCATCAGTGTTGTAATTGAAACATAACAACATTGCTCCGCTCACATGGAACTACGAAGATATTCCATCAGTGTTGTAATTGAAACATAACAACATTGCTCCGCTCACATGGAACTATGAAGATATTTTATCAGTGTTGTAATTGAAATAACAACATTGTTCCGCTCACATGGAACTACAAAGATATTTCATCAGTGTTGTAATTGAAACAACAACATTGCTCCGCTCACATGGAACTACGAAGATATTCCATCAGTGTTGTAATTGAAACATAACAACATTGCTCTGCTCACATGGAACTACGAAGATATTCCATCAGTGTTGTAATTGAAACATAACAACATTGCTCCGCTCACATGGAACTATGAAGATATTTTATCAGTGTTGTAATTGAAATAACAACATTGCTCCGCTCACATGGAACTACGAAGATATTTCATCAGTTTTGTAATTGAAACATAACAACATTGCTCCGCTCACATGGAACTACGAAGATATTCCATCAGTGTTGTAATTGAAACATAACAACATTGCTCTGCTCACATGGAACTACGAAGATATTCCATCAGTGTTGTAATTGAAACATAACAACATTGCTCTGCTCACATGGAACTACGAAGATATTCTATCAGTGTTGTAATTGAAACATAACAACATTGCTCTGCTCACATGGAACTACGAAGATATTCCATCAGTGTTGTAATTGAAACATAACACCATTGCTCCGCTCACATGGAACTACGAAGATATTCCATCAGTGTTGTAATTGAAACATAACACCATTGCTCCGCTCACATGGAACTACGAAGATATTCCATCAGTTTTGAATTGCTTTGTACGAGATGATACATCAAGGCCCAACGTTAGAATGGGTATTCAGGCAAGAAACTAAAAAAATCTTATGTTTTATTATCTATGACAAATAATGATAAGTTCCTACCCCACAGAGAAATAAGTGTTGAAAATTAACGAAATCGCATGATTGTCCAGCAGCAAGCCACATCACACTTAGTTAGGGAAGAAAAATACCCATTCACGATGTTGTAAAGAGTACAGAGCATGGTGCAATTTCACAAACACTACCATAAAACAAAATCCAATTGATTATAATTATTAGCAACTGATATACCCTTTCTGTGTATAAGTACTTGGATAATTAATGTTTCACTATACATGACTCAAGAAAAAAATCCACACTGTACAATTCGTTGATGTACAATTCATTAGCAAATTTGTAAGCCTAGATTAATATTCTCACTTCACTGACAGTAGGATCATGGTTTTCTGTGCCAGTATATATTCATATAACATTTAGCACAGATCAGATTAATAAAAAACGCCACTAGCCTATGCTAAATTGGCAAGCTAGTTTTCTAATAAACATAAACTGAACTTAACGAGAGTATGAGTGTAAAGTCAGCAGATATTTTACGGTATCTTGTACATTTTTTATCCGAGATGAACTACAAAATTTACACTGGATGAAGTATATCCTAAATCATTGATAACTTTGCAGCAATTTGTGTTGCTTTATAAATATAATCACATTTTTGTTTGAAAAAGTATTATTGCACGATAATAGAACATATAATACCACACCAGTGGTATATTCCTTCAAAAACACCTTAAAGGAACGTGGCTCCCAGTGTTAGCCTAGTAATTTTTATATTTACTGATGAAACAGGGGCTATTAGGCCTACAAACATTCAAAAATGTCATTTATCTTTGCATCATCAATCTGATGAAATGAAATAATTTTTGCTTGGAGAAACTCGTGTCTATTGCCTCAAACTAGCTTACATATGACAAAAGACCACTAAATTTTGACATTAGAAGATACACTTGAATTTTGCAGGACAAATATACATAGCATAACATTTATCTGTTTAAAAGCAACGAGAGAATGCTTAAGTGATCGGTTTTAAAATGCTTTAATGGTTGTAAATACTAAAGAAAAAACATTGTTTGGTTCCAGTTTATTGTAATGACATTACACGTTTTATAAAAACTAATGTAAACAACTAGCCTACACAAAAAGTTACTATTATCTCGGACGTCAAAGTTCAGAGAAAGTCAATCAAAGAAGAAATTCAAATAGCGAAAGCCAAAAAAGGCTTCGTGTCATGCAATTATGACTTCGCAGTGACGGTAGCTTGGAGTTATCAACTGCAAATACATCAAAGAAGGAAACAACTCTGTACACTTTTCCCATCCATCAGGGCCCAACACAGCTATCAAGTTATCAAGGAGTCAAGGCATGGGTGAGTTTAATGCAAATATTATATTAAGGGTCTTTCCACTCAAGTCATCCAGAAATCGAGGAACACTTGAGCCAAGAACTATGAAGTGGATATAAATTGCTTCATTCTGAATACTGGTATCAAAATAATTATAACAGTCGGTTACGTGAGACAAGGGATCTAAACTTACAAATTGGCTTAATATAAATTCTGCTGGACGATTTTATACAATTTGGATTTTTCCATGTGTCATGTAGAGTACATTAATTACCCAAGTACCCATACACAGAAAAGGTATCTCAGTTGCTGAGTATTTGTGAAATTGAAATTTCACCATGCTCTGTAGTCTGTACTCATTACAACATCCTGAATGGGTCTTTTTTGCCTTACTTTAGTGTGATGTGGCTTCCAAAGGAGGCAAAATACATACTCCGAATTTCAAGTTCTTGTTCAACAGATAGATGACTTTCTATGCTGAAAGTGTCAAATGTTTAATAGGTCCTCCAAATGGAGATACAGTGGACCAAAAATGGTATATTTTCATTTTTTGTCATTTTTGAAACACACAAGTTTTTATCTTAAACGCATTTACAACTCGGTTCCCCAAGGTAATGTATAAAAAAATAAGTTGGTGGTGGAAATTCATGCAAGGGTCTCAGTGTAATCGACTGCCAAAATTTTGGATTTATCGTACTAATAGATGTTATATAGTTGGGTTATTAAAAATTAGATCTAACAGAAGATTGATTGAAGACTTTAGGGTGAATTATCAGGTTTTTGTTTTATTCTTATGGGACTGTTAGTTTCAGGGATATTTTAGTAACCGCTAACCCCTAAACGCGCCATTTTAGCAAACGCGATGCGAAATTTCAAGGTCTGTACGCCCCTGAGGTAATGCCAAAATAATAATTAAAAATCGGTTTTGGGCTCTCATGACATAAAGTATTAAGTGTGCAAAATTTGATTATTTTCAAAAATTGTTCTGCAAACAGGTGCTCAGTGAAATGAAAGGATGACCTCAAGTATAGGGATAAAGATAACATACGTCCAAAAATCTTAATTTATTTTCCAGAATCGCAATTAACATCAATATAGCTCCTTATTTCACTATGTTTGGATACCCCTGGTGCGTGCATCCACCTAAAATATGTTGGCTAATAAGTTAAAATCGAAAGAGTGTACTAAGGTACCCAAAAACAGATCAAAACTTCCCAGCATATGGGGAACGGGGGGTTACAAATTGGGTAAACTCTTCACATTATGCTCAAGTGTTATCTGTGCTTAAAGTAAACACATAATGTGTATACATTAATAAGTTATATATAATATATAATGTGTTGGGAATCCTTTTAAATGGGAAAAATATGTAATTAACAAATTTAATGTGTTAAAGTTCAATACTTCAAAAATCTTCATTTTACCGTCCAGATTGCAATTATCATAAATATTGCTCATCATTTCGACATTTCAGATGGTGGTTGCACTTATCAAAACCATCGTGGCTACTGGCTAGCAAGTAAAAGTCGAAATACCATGTATCAAAGTATTCAAAAACACTTTAAAACCTTCCGCCCTTGTAGGAACGGGGGGGGGGGGGTAGACAACCCTGGTAGGTGTACACATCAAAACCATGTTGGCTTACAATTGAAAATCGAAAGTCAATATATCATATTAGTAATCGAAACCACTTTCAGAACTTCCATGTTGGAGGGGTGGGGCGTGGGGGGTTACAGAGTGGCCAAACTATACATTTTATGCAAGTACAGAAACTCTTGTCTCGGCCACTCTTTTTGTGTTTGACATGATACATATTCATGTTCGTACAGTTTATCGAGCGATATGACTCTCATGTTTCGTGGTGAGCATATTTTCGTTTAGTGACAGTCCAAATGTAAACATGAATGAAGGCCTCAGACATGGCCACTGTGACGTCACGTGGATACGTCCTACGTGGCAGATGCCAGAGCCCCACCTGCTCAGTAGTTAGTGTGACGTCACGTGGATACGTCCTATGTGGCAGATGCCAGAGCCCCACCTGCTCAGTAGTTAGTGTGACGTCACGTGGATACGTCCTATGTGGCAGATGCCAGAGCCCCACCTGCTCAGTAGTTAGTGTGACGTCACGTGGATACGTCCTATGTGGCAGATGCCAGAGCCCCACCTGCTCAGTAGTTAGTGTGACGTCACGTGGATACGTCCTATGTGGCAGATGCCAGAGCCCCACCTGCTCAGTAGTTAGTGTGACGTCACGCGGATACGTCCTATGTGGCAGATGCCAGAGCCCCACCTGCTCAGTAGTTAGTGTGACGTCACGTGGATACGTCCTATGTGGCAGATGCCAGAGCCCCACCTGCTCAGTAGTTAGTGTGACGTCACGTGGATACGTCCTATGTGGCAGATGCCAGAGCCCCACCTGCTCAGTAGTTAGTGTGACGTCACGCGGATACGTCCTATGTGGCAGATGCCAGAGCCCCACCTGCTCAGTAGTTAGTGTGACGTCACGTGGATACGTCCTATGTGGCAGATGCCAGAGCCCCACCTGCTCAGTAGTTAGTGTGACGTCACGTGGATACGTCCTATGTGGCAGATGCCAGAGCCCCACCTGCTCAGTAGTTAGTGTGACGTCACGTGGATACGTCCTATGTGGCAGATGCCAGAGCCCCACCTGCTCAGTAGTTAGTGTGACGTCACGTGGATACGTCCTATGTGGCAGATGCCAGAGCCCCACCTGCTCAGTAGTTAGTGTGACGTCACGTGGATACGTCCTATGTGGCAGATGCCAGAGCCCCACCTGCTCAGTAGTTAGTGTGACGTCACGTGGATACGTCCTATGTGGCAGATGCCAGAGCCCCACCTGCTCAGTAGTTAGTGTGACGTCACGTGGATACGTCCTATGTGGCAGATGCCAGAGCCCCACCTGCTCAGTAGTTAGTGTGACGTCACGTGGATACGTCCTATGTGGCAGATGCCAGAGCCCCACCTGCTCAGTAGTTAGTGTGACGTCACGTGGATACGTCCTATGTGGCAGATGCCAGAGCCCCACCTGCTCAGTAGTTAGTGTGACGTCACGCGGATACGTCCTATGTGGCAGATGCCAGAGCCCCACCTGCTCAGTAGTTAGTGTGACGTCGCGTGGATACGTCCTATGTGGCAGATGCCAGAGCCCCACCTGCTCAGTAGTTAGTGTGACGTCACGTGGATACGTCCTATGTGGCAGATGCCAGAGCCCCACCTGCTCAGTAGTTAGTGTGACGTCACGTGGATACGTCCTATGTGGCAGATGCCAGAGCCCCACCTGCTCAGTAGTTAGTGTGACGTCACGCGGATACGTCCTATGTGGCAGATGCCAGAGCCCCACCTGCTCAGTAGTTAGTGTGACGTCACGCGGATACGTCCTATGTGGCAGATGCCAGAGCCCCACCTGCTCAGTAGTTAGTGTGACGTCACGCGGATACGTCCTATGTGGCAGATGCCAGAGCCCCACCTGCTCAGTAGTTAGTGTGACGTCACGCGGATACGTCCTATGTGGCAGATGCCAGAGCCCCACCTGCTCAGTAGTTAGTGTGACGTCACGTGGATACGTCCTACGTGGCAGATGCCAGAGCCCCACCTGCTCAGTAGTTAGTGTGACGTCACGCGGATACGTCCTATGTGGCAGATGCCAGAGCCCCACCTGCTCAGTAGTTAGTGTGACGTCACGCGGATACGTCCTATGTGGCAGATGCCAGAGCCCCACCTGCTCAGTAGTTAGTGTGACGTCACGTGGATACGTCCTATGTGGCAGATGCCAGAGCCCCACCTGCTCAGTAGTTAGTGTGACGTCACGCGGATACGTCCTATGTGGCAGATGCCAGAGCCCCACCTGCTCAGTAGTTAGTGTGACGTCACGTGGATACGTCCTATGTGGCAGATGCCAGAGCCCCACCTGCTCAGTAGTTAGTGTGACGTCACGCGGATACGTCCTATGTGGCAGATGCCAGAGCCCCACCTGCTCAGTAGTTAGTGTGACGTCACGTGGATACGTCCTATGTGGCAGATGCCAGAGCCCCACCTGCTCAGTAGTTAGTGTGACGTCACGTGGATACGTCCTATGTGGCAGATGCCAGAGCCCCACCTGCTCAGTAGTTAGTGTGACGTCACGTGGATACGTCCTATGTGGCAGATGCCAGAGCCCCACCTGCTCAGTAGTTAGTGTGACGTCGCGTGGATACGTCCTATGTGGCAGATGCCAGAGCCCCACCTGCTCAGTAGTTAGTGTGACGTCACGTGGATACGTCCTATGTGGCAGATGCCAGAGCCCCACCTGCTCAGTAGTTAGTGTGACGTCACGTGGATACGTCCTATGTGGCAGATGCCAGAGCCCCACCTGCTCAGTAGTTAGTGTGACGTCACGTGGATACGTCCTATGTGGCAGATGCCAGAGCCCCACCTGCTCAGTAGTTAGTGTGACGTCACGTGGATACGTCCTATGTGGCAGATGCCAGAGCCCCACCTGCTCAGTAGTTAGGACATAAAGATACAACTCCCTTAAGAGCTTAGGATTCTTCCGTTCTTCTTGGGTAATCCCCGAAGTAGACGATCCTTCCTAAAAACATTGGCTGAGGATTAACGGCCGCGGTGGATTTGTTTTATGTCTGAATACGGAGACCACTATGTTCTGCTTAGAGTACAGACACCAAGTGTCGTGACGCTTCCATGCACCTCACGTCTCGATAGTCTTCCTTGCCTTGCATCGTAGAGCCAGACGTTCAGTGAGACTAGCGAGTTTACTTCAGTCATTGTTCCAAATACTCATTGTTGTCAATAGGGTGTATTCATGCGTATTGCGCATGGTGGCCACATTGGAGGCCACAATGGCATGTGATTGGTAGTTCATTGTTACTATGTTTCAGCTGGCGTTTGATGCAAATTCAACTGTTCCCTAACTTTGGTTTGCTATTATTACTTTAAATCAACATAAACAAACTCTTTTGTCTCGATTACTCATTTAATCGTTTACAAACGAATACAATAATCATTTTCGTACACTTTATCGGGGGATATACGTGTTCAAACTTGTCATATTTCCCCGTAAACAATATTATTCGTTTTACTTTGACAGCTAAATGAAACTTGAAATAGTACTATAGGTGGCCTCCAATATGGCCGATGTGACGTCACGTGAATACTCCCTATATATTATACAGGTAAAATAGACAACTAAACCAGTGACTAAACTATACAACAAGGAAAACCCAAATCAAAAACAAACACGGCCTACAAGATAATTCTGCACGACACGATCAAATATACCATGAACCCTTGCTTGACTTCTCGTCACCATTCTGGAAAAACCTTGACTATTCGCTATCTCCACAATCTTCTCCTCGACGACACCATCCAAAACATGTGGAATTCTGCACAATGCTGCCCGGTTTCACCAACGTATTAAAATCGGAGATTAACATTATCGGCGCCATCACCAACTATTAATTACAAAATAATCTTGCATCCAGTGAAATTATTGATATTTTTATATTTCAGAATTGAGTAATTAATAAGCGTAAGTTTTAGAATAATTACAAAATATTCTTTAATTATCACATGAATTTACACTCAACAAAGAAATATGTTCATAATTCATACAAAGATTCATAATCATAGCTTTTTACTTATTATAATTTTGTTGCAACGTTCGTTTGTTCTTGTAAATAAGCATGCAACAAATACCTAAGTATACAACCCAAAGGTAATAAGATATACCCTAATACAACCTATCGGTTAGCGTGGATTTCCTTTGAGATGATTAACTTCGGTTATGGCCTTCTGTATGCATTTTATTAAAGGATCGAATAAAGCAAAACAAATGACTAAACATTTGTCATACATTTATTGCCAATCTGAAAGAATTCTTGTTGGTGACTTTTGATTTAATTTCTCATTTTTCATGAAAACTAGTGTAAATACTAGTAATAGCAATAAGCAGTATGATATTCTATGGCTACTCTAAGGCTGACATTAATTAATTACTCAATTCTGAAATACAACAACATGCAATGTTTTCAATAAATGTAAAATTATTTCTTTATGAAGAGTTGGTGATGGCGCCGATCAAGCTAATCTCCGATTTAAATACTTTGGTGAAACCGGGCGCATTGATCATGGCTTACTTGATTATTGTGACGAATTGTCTTGTAGACCATGTTTGTTTTTGTCTTGGTTTATTTTATGTTCTCATGTTTATATATTTTTGTTGTTGATTTTGCCCATTGAAAATGAAAAATGCAATCATTTCGAAACGTAGTGTGTTTTAAATATATAAATATTAGTAGTTTATTTGGCTTGGTATTATTCCGTAAAAATTTTAAAATAGAAATATGGTCCACGAAATGTTGTCAATATTATATATATGGTGAAATCGAGGAATTAAACAAGGTCGCTAGCGCGATCCTGGTCCACGGCTTCGCCGCGGACGGTGTTCCTTCTCCGTTCCTTTCCGGCGAATGTTACAAACTGATCAAACACTGACAATGACACTTGTTTTGTTATGATTTATAAAACGACGTGAAGTTAATTATAAGTTGAAAGAGCCACATTTCGCCCTCAGAGATACCAGGGTGATATAATATTAGCTCTTTAAAAGGTTATTCACAAGATTAAAAATAATCTATATAGCTGATACGACGATTCAATGAAATTATTTAAAAGAGTGACACACAACTCTCACAACACTATATCGACAACATTAGAATTGTGATTTTATCTGTAATTTACATTAGGGCGCGATCAATTAAAAATGCACATAATGAAATTGAAACGTGTATAACAATATAAAAGCTCCTTTTCTCAAACATAAAGAGAGACCACCATTTCTTAAATAAAAAATATGATTTGAAAATATTAAAACGGTATTCTGCTATGATTGTAAATTGCAAACGTTGATTGTAATAAATCATCTGGACCTAAGTCTTGAAACAAACAAACTTGAAGCAAACAAACGTCGGAGTCACGTGGTCTCAAAACGAATTGATGTACAGACACATATTTGTATTCTTTTTTTACATTCCGGCGAGTCCATGAAACAAAAAAAGAACGCGATGATTAATAGTGAGAACTGGAAGGTCGCACGTAGCTAGTAATAACTTACACGCAACGTTATAAATTAAACTATACCTCATTCTATAATAAATGTTTATACCTCGTATCACTCCAACAATTACCCCGTGAGATTCACGTGTTAGATAATTGAAATCAATTAAGCGACACTTCTGAACATAACATCGTGATAACGTAATAAATGTGAAGTAGTCCGTACTGATATCGCTCTACGAGTCATTTTAACCGCTATTCGTTTAATAAATCAACACACTAACATTGTATTTATACTAGCCCCAATGTAAGTATTCGCATTTCGACATCTCGACCTTGTCTGCTAATTTCCCGCTCGCTAATTCAAAGAAAACCAACAGATTCCTGGCGCTATTTCACACGTTCATAAATACAGTCTTCCGCTGGGTTGAGTGCAGATGGGCCTTGTTAGCCACGCCCACCTTCCCAGGTAACCAAAAGAAGGTCGTAAGTTATGCCTAATGGAGGAACTAATAGAACATTTAGTTGGAACCTTTGGACTCGGCTATGTCTATGAATGAGAGTACTTACGTTGGGCCAAGTCTAGAATGGGTAGCCTGAACACTATCTAGCTTTCAGACACTATTATTCTCACGGACAATCATTTCTTACATTCGACTCCAATACCGATCAACAGCGTTTTGTCTTATCCTTGTGTGTCATTCTTATCTATTCAGTTCAAACCCATTCAATTCGTTCCTTCCACCTTCAAACGTGATGTTTGTATCAGTCCTTGGCTGAGGTATATTTAGTGTGACGTCATCTCAGAAACCCATGGTAATGTGAAATCATCAATCTCACCTATGAAAACATGTAACTACATATGTATTTATAGTGTATCCACTCAGTTACAAGAACTGATTTTCAGTGGGGGGTATATTATACAATTTATAATGGCTTCGTTGCTAATATGGTGACTCCAAAGTCACCGTTTATATGGTACACTAGTATTATAAATAGTTTCAAAGTTAAAAATCGCGAGCACGAACCGGGAATCGGACTCTGGACCAAACAAAGTGCCTCCCTCCCCGGGGTAGAATTTCGCCTAGTGTGACTCTGCCAATCGTAAGAGGCAAACAAATGAGGTCATCCCGTTTCCCTGTCCTCCTATCTGTCCCTTTCTTCCAATCAACCCCCGCAGTCTTAACCTAATGTCGAGTACGTCGTTTGACACACAAATAAAATCTGAAATAATAGTTATCAGATTCTTCTGTTGTTAATCCAACATATTTTATAATGAATAATCGTTTGTAATGTATTGTATATTTATTAATTGGCTCAGTTAGCAATTTTTGTAGATCAAAATTACGTAGCACAATATTGAACAAAAACTCAACCCGTTTCTACACAATGAGAAGACTAACTTACATACTAAACCCTGTACCTAAAAACTAAATCCAACGTAATAACCTCACGTCCTGTTCTCTATAATCCACCTTCTGTATTTATTTCTGAACAAGGCCATAATTTATATATTTTTTTAATATCCGTTGGTAAGCTGACATATTCTTTTAACTCTGAATTAAATATAGATCCTTGCCACGTCCTACGTTTGCACTTTCCTATGAGTTTCCTGCTTCAGCACCCCTGGTATTAACAGTTTGTATTTTGTAACATCAGTTACCTTGTGCACCAGATAATTCGGCATCCTCCCATTCCTCACCTTATATATGAACACCAACACTAATAACAATATCCCTTCTTTCACTGACATCCATCCTAACGCATAGGCTAAAGAGGGTATGGGCATTCCCATAACTCTACACTGGCCAACCTGTCCTTTCATGGGACAGGAAAATAACAATAAAATTAATGAATTATCCTAACGCAGCCAACATCACTCTTAAAAGCATTTCTCTTCCACACCTGATTATGCATCTCATTGCTTTATTTTGGAGCACCTGCAATCCACCAAAATCATTGTTATACACCTCGTATAATACAGGTGTTCCAAATTCAAAATGTGGCTTAGTAATGCTGTTATACACCACGTTTCTTGTCCAGCTTGTGAGCTTACCGCCTCCCTCCTAAGATATCCAATCTTCTTACCAATTTTTTGCAATTAAGTGATTTAAACTCCAGTGTCATCTATAGCTCTCCCTCAATATAGGAACTCCTTTTCAACTTAAATCATAACATTGTCAACATTTATACATACTTTCATTTTAATATCATTCTCCTTACTCTTATTTATCTTACATCCTATCAGTAACATCGCTTTACATTTATCCACATTGAGTTTCAGTCTATTTATTTTAGTTTAGATAGTATGTCATAAACTGAAATGCGGTTGTAAAATATGCATCATTTGCATCATCATCATTTGCATTCTTAGTTTATTTTTCCAAGTCCTCATACCGCTACATGTTAGATAGATAGAACTACTATACATAAAGGTCAGTTTACGCACCTTTCTAAGATTTAAGCTTACATTTTCCTGACTGTTTAACTTAGGAACGCTGTTAAATAGAGATTCATGAGCTTAGATCTTAATAGAGTAAGGTATTCTATTGGTAATTTATCATATTTTGTGAAATGTTGCCTAGAAACTGCAACTTTATGGCCACAAGTGTTAAAGATTTCTTTTCAAAATTTTCCCTCAAATATATGTATCTATTTTAGTTTAAAATCTTCTGATCATTCAAAAGTGAATAAATAGAAATATTCTTTCTATTTGCATTTGCAAAATATATCCGTTTCTTTAAAAATTATTTTAAACCATTGTAATAATGGTCATTATAATTAATACAATTACACTTTGTTTTCTAATGTAAATGCTGTATATCCATGTCGATTTCTTTAAATCGGAAAGAATATTATTTGAATTTTATGGAATAAAAAAAACTAAACACCTCAGGAAACTTATTTACAATTCACCAAACATTGTATTACGCGGATAATTTATGCTGTGGCCTCAGAAGGACATGACGCGTCAATATACGATCCATAAACGTGTCCCAGTATACACTCACGTAACACTATAACTTGCTTATCACTGGAGCCAGACACAGTTCTCGCTTCCCTCCTGTCGCTGTGCTAAATGAAACACAAAGGGGCCCAACGAAGTCACGTGACGAGTTTACTGGTGTTTTACGTTTTCCAGAGGTCATTTAAAGAAGATGGGTCATAAACCAGATGAATCATTCCACCTAAGTCCGTCCTTGACCTACATCACATGTTTTGTGGAGAAAGGTCATTTGGCAACAAAGACATTGGAATAGTAGAGTAGTATCATGACATACGATATTTTATTTCATTGATATTAACGCCCAGTGTAGGCCACAGTGCGCTCTTTAACCAATAATGATTGATGAAAGATAATGAGAAAGGAAGGAGGGGAAGAAGGGGAACCCTGGTACCGGCATGTAGCCTACTGCTGTCGAAAAGTACCAAGGGGACCATAGACTTTCCCATCCGAAAGGACGGTGTAACATTTACTAGTCATATAGGTTCCTCCACTAATCTGGACTGCCGAGCACTTGACGAGAAGAACTAAGTTCATAAGGCTCAACCACAACCGACGGCATCGTGATTGTAATCGTAATCCGGAAATGGTTTAACATTTTAATTTACTTGGTTCTAATGGCGCTGTTCACAAAAAAATCGTAGCGTCATAATAGATTGTTATATTAAATCATATTTCTAAAATTGCGATCCCGATTAAATTTGCGATGCCGCCAATTGTGGTTGGGCCTTTACACAAACTTTCAAACCCTCCAATCTGCTCTAACCAACGGTAACTAGAGTTTCAGAGGAGAACGGTCACCCTCTTCCTGACCTAGCCCGAGGTTGCTTAACTTCGGTGTTTGTATGGGAACCGTGGCTAAACCGTTGGCTCATATGATGTTTAAAATTTAATGTACGTAGGCCTACATATAGTAGTACTATTTTTTATAGTTTAACTAATCATTTAACAAATATGTCATACACGTCAACAAAATCAGTTACAATCAATTACGTCATTGAAGGAATCATTACGTCATTGAGGGAATCCAGTTGAGAGGTTGATGGGTGTTCAGGTCGCAAAAAACCGGCAACTATGTAGGAGAAGAATTTGTGTAAGTTGGAAGCGGAAAAATGATGGAGGGCATTTGAGACGAAAAACATATTTTGAGAGCTCTTTGCGGGCACCGATCCCTCCGAGAAGGTCCCACCTCGACCAGATGGATTGGATTCCCGGTAACAGATACACCAATACATTACTTCACGAGTACGATAATAAGGGTAGATATCTGGAGGCGAAATTGAAGATGTTTCGTGTGCAATACATAAATGATTCATTAATGTCTTCAGATCTAGTCGCGCGGCAGCGCGCCGGGCCAAGCCACGCGACGCTTCCACTACGCGACTTTTATGGCGGGTTTACATAACTGACTAGTGACTAACGATTAGCGACTAAGCGAGCCCGTGACTAAGCCATGAGCTTCTTTCATTGTCTACGTTTGAAAATACTGCTCTCCGATTGGCTGTGACTAAGGTTTGTCTTGACTTGACTAAGAAGTTGAAAATATCTCAACTCCTTGGTCACGTCCTTAATCACGGCCAATCAGCACGCAGTATTCCCACTGTCGGCCAATGAGAGAAGCCTGTTGCGGCTAGTCAGTTTTATGAATGCGCTCTTAGTCGCTAATCCTTAATCACTAGTAAGTTATATAAACGCGCCATTACTGCACGCCTCGAAGTGTTGCTGACGCATAACCATAAGAGATGGAAACCTCAACTTTTCTTTAATCGGTGGGCTCTTACCTTACCATGAGACGCCGAATTTTAACTGTCACCCTGATATTGTGATACGTATGGAAGGTATTAAACCTTAAATATCGTTAAAAAAGTCTTCAGTGAATTTTCTTTACTACTACTCTACTACTACTATGGCTAGATCATTACTTGCTGGTCTGTGGGCTCCATACAATAAAGATATATACACCAACTTGTGCACCAATTTTGTTCACCTCACGGTGCATGTTCCTTTATAACAAAAGGTGTAATAAGACAGAATGCTGATCAGAAAAAAATAAAACCTCCAAACAAATCAGTTATAATTAGAAGTTCCCGATGGAACAAAATAATTTTGCGTCACAACGTTCTTGTCATCGATGAGGAGAATTGAGCCAATTTTCAATATTCTATCTTTGGCAGTGATCATGTTTAAAAATAATTAACTACTTAATAACTACTTAATTATTTAATTGTCTTACACTTAACTTCCTCTTATACCTTTTTAATACATCCACTTTGTAAAAGATTTCTTCTTTTAAAACAGGTAGTTAAAATTCCTCTCGTAAACATTGTTGGCGTTTATTAGCAGTGTATCTTTCAGCCAAAAAGGCAAAAACAGAGTGCGTGATATATCGTAGAATGATCAATACATATATGTCTAATATCTACAGGTGTAATACATAGTACTGTCTATTCCCACACCTCCATTCTTTTCAAAACACTGAATAAACCGAATAATACGATATTTTATTAAAAACAAATTATTACGATATGCAGTGGAAATTATTGACGAACATTAATTCCGGTTGAATCAAATGCATGTTCAGTATGTTCGGTTGCATAGCAATAATTGAAAGTCGTGGCTACAACAGAAGACTCCAAAGCGGTTATTAGAAAAGTAAAAGCCATCTGTATGAAGCAGAAAGCGACCTTCATTATTGTAAATACACAAACAAACCAATGAGTATAACAATCATATATACTCCGCACACAAATTATTGAAAGGGAAACTCCGATGAACTGTATTTAATTTACATAAATTTACATTAATTTACATTTATTTAGTGTTGTAGTTGTGAGAAGGGAGGTCATTGTTTCACTAAGCCCTGGAATCAAACACCAGTCACGCCTTCTTAATTAACTTCCGTACCCAAATATTGATTAATTGACTGTTATGTCCTTCTAATTGCAAAGTTGTTGTTTTTGTTTCTTTTCCTACTGCGCAAGTTTCCAAAGAAACTCTCTAGAAGTTTGACGCCAAGCACCAGATGTTAGATACATAACAACGGAACTAATATGAGTTCTTGACAAAGATGGCCACAGAGGGCGTCAGAGAGTGAGTAATGATGCGGCCCCCTCAACGGATTTCTAACCGTTTTTTTTTTTAAATATGACAGGAAGACTTCTTGAGGTAAATAAGTCAAATAGTGGGCAGAAGCAGTTTAGTAAAGGTTTAACACCGTTACATACATCATCAACTATAGACTAAAACATATTTTAGGTAACATCACGCCCTTGGGTGAAGACTGAAGGTGAGTCTCACCTTTGATAACCGTTAACATCAGAATGTTTAGTAATAGCTTAAAAACCCCAGATTGTATAAAAAAAAAAAGTCGTTACTAATACTTACCAACATTTAGTGTCAAATCTAAACGTTTAGTTCTAAAAAACGGATATTAAAGATTTCATGTATTGCAATCATTATGCTTAACATTAGGAAATCTAGATAATTATTAATTATTTTAATTGACTTCCAGAATAACAACCGTAATGATAAAAATATTATAACTTTCTTCATAGGGTAGCTGAATGCTGGTTACTTAACACTTTTTCAATATTGTGTATAGCGATCTAAGATGTTACTAAAAAACGTTAATTATCATTGTATACAAGATGCACGCTATGATGATGCAAAATATTTATATATATATCATATTTATATTATTATATATATTATAAAATAATAATTATGGCAAATTATACATTTTTCAAAAGATGCAAAATGTAATTAGGCTTTTATGTAGGACGCTGGTGCTGGATATTGTTTCGAATTAAAAACCTTCATGCCTTAATATACCCTGTCCTGTTTTGCGTTGTAAAACGATGCAACACTTCCAAAATCTAATACTTTATTAAGTTTAAATAAATCCAATGCGTTGTTTTACAACTGATGACCTCTCTCGAACTTAATGACCTTTTAACGTTGAAATGCAAGGCGCTAAATTACTTACCAGGTAACTATGTATTTACAATATTTGTTCTTGTCGAATCGTCGTATACCGTCCGTTGCTCATGTGGTTGGGGCTAAGATCCTATACGCGTACGTATACGTGGCAACAAGGGACGTGGTTTCGAATCCCGTATGAGGCATGAGTTTCTTGTAAATGACTTTCATCTCCATCTATCACCCCTAATCGTCGCTTACAGTGTAACATGTGTATAACGTGTTCTTCCAACATAGCCCAAATTGATGAAATCATTGAATATCGCATCATTTGCAACTCAATTCGGAAATGCACTAACCCACAACCAATAAAGGAAAACAAAACATGGGTTTCCGACTTTATTTATTCAACTGAAATACATATAATTTAACCAACACGCTATACACATTTCATTAAACCATCAAATCAGTACCGTGATTGTCATCATCCTCATAGTTAAGCATGTAGCCTACAGATTCACATGCATAGCGTGCATCGTGTATACAATGACAATTACCTAGAACTGTTTAGCACTTTATCATAACATAAACTGTGAGGACGAATACTACAACTATGATAATAACAACGCCGGCAGACTAGACAATGATTACAATTAACGCGGGTTAACCCTTGGAGCTAGACGTTTCATATGCCAATGTAATACCAAGAATTTGTTACGGATGGTAAACCTTGGTTCAAATAACGTTAGGGACTTTGAGGGTATATTATAGACCACGCGTTACCCTTTACGCCAAGCATGTAAATACCCAGACGGATGCTCATCGAACTCCCAAGTCCACAATGAATGTCCACAATGTTAAAAATCACATGTAATTCAAATGGGAGAATTATTCAATAAAACAAATTAATTGATCTGTAAAAATATACTGATTCATAACGACAAAATACCAAACAGAAATACTTAAAAAATATTCTTGCATTCTACAAACATTATGAAAGTATATGTTTTAAGTCAATTGCTTGTAGCTAGAAATTTAATTAGTACACCACTTGTTGAAGTGGGCAAGACAACTGGTGATTTTCGTACCCATGGGACGACCTGACTTTGAAGTTTACCTAACCTCTGCTAGGATGTTTACGGACGTTGCCCTTTACGATGATGTAAGTTATATAGTCCCTGTTTCGAGGCGCTTTTCTAACGCAAATCAAGAAACGTGTGGCCTTGCACGCAGCAGTCTACCGCTTAGTAGAGTGAACAAGGCTGCTAAGCCACGTCTGTTGAAAAGAAATTACTTCCATGTCCAACATCAGCGCTGAAAGTGTCACTGCTATACCGGTATCAAGTAGACTCTTCATGGAACAGTCTGTAGCATAGGAAAATAATATGATCCTATAGTTCCGTTGCATCGCCATGGATTATGTAATAGTGAGGTGATATATGTGTAGACTACTATAACCTAAATATTGTTGCATCTCGTTCTCATGCCTCCTGTATCGTAGTGATACTATAAGCGTATCTGTTGGCAGGCGTTGTCTACGCACATTCCAAGCGAGGCTGGTGTATTCCATGTAGTGGACAATAACAAGCAGGAACCAGGAAATCTCGCAGCGAATCCACTTGAAATAGACCGCGGGAGCGATTGGGTAGCCGACAAAGTGATCCTTAGAGTTTCTGTCTCTTCTTAGAATTTTCCAGCTCACATTGCTTGCTAATGCGACGGAACTTTATGTCCGAATTTTATGACATCAAAATCGGAGCCGACAACGCTTGGCCATGATATTAACTTGCAATATACTGTATAATGGATTGGTTCAATTTCTGCCACCGAAAATAATTAGTAGTAGCACAATTAAATAGTTTAGTTTCTTAATTTTCTCAGTTTTCGGGTATTTTGCAAAGTTAACAGATCACGCACATAATGTTCATATCTGGCTTTATCGCCAATAACTGAGATAATATTTATTTTATTTGTTGTTTAACGACTTACTCGACAACTTTGATCATAATGACGTCAGGGGGGGGGGGGGGGTTGGAGGAAAATGGCAAGTAGGAGTGATTCTAAATATGATTCTTCACAACTTTTTAAGGCACTTATATGAATAAAGAATACTTGCGAAAGCATACTTCACCCCACACTTAGTATATTATGAGAAAAGTGCTTCTGATTCGTATAACTGAGGTTTGGCACGCATTACATTGTAAATTTACTAAAATTATGTCCAGCAATAAATAAAACGAAATTTCCATTTAAAAATGTCCTTATTTGTGTAACCTCAACAGGTTGAATAAGGATAACAAACATAGTTTGAATTTCATTCTCAGCTTTGCTGATTACTTCCACCACACCTTTCGTGCGAGCTCGCTGTTCATTATACATGCGAGCGGGTGTACCCCGCTGCTTGCATGCTGGTGATCAGCTGATTGTACACGTGGGGGAGGAATGTCCAAAGGCCGTTCTCAAGATTCAATCGCATCAATTGCCCTCTAGGCTGCGGAGAACAACTTCATTGAGATTTGGTCGTTGAGGAAATCGGACACGCGACATTTGGATCTGCGTTCCGTGCGTTTAGGTGGTTCCACCCGCATTTTACATTTTTAAACTAAAGTAAGAAAGAACTATGTTCTAGCTGATATTGAAACCTTGTTTTAAAACATAATCGAAAATATTTTACTTATTTTTTCCGAGCGCCCGAGCGGCAAATAACGCGTCTCAAAATGCTTTTGTATTTCAAGTACACCTTGTAAGTACCGTTCAATAAAAGATTCTGATTCTGCGAAGGGTTATGCTGCAAGCGTTATTCTAGATCGTGATATACCGATACTTTTGAAATCATAATCTACTAAATCTTTTGCCCTATGATTTTTTCGTTTGTCGGTACAAAGTAAAACATAATATACCATTAAACCAAAAAATGCATAGAACAATATGCATAACAAACATAATTATAATAACTATAAAAATATAGTAGATTATGATTTTTATAAAGTATATCCAGACATTGAAAACACTTGCAGCATAAACGTGCACAAAATCAGTTGCCATTCTTGTACGGTATATACGGCATATATGAAATAAAAAAGCATATGTAAGAAGCATTATTTGCTAATGCCCGCTCGGGAAAAAATTATAAAAATATTTTCGATATTGTTTTAGCACCAGGTTTCAATGTCAGTTTGAACATGGTTCTTTCTGACCATATTTTAGAGAGCTTCATCGCTGGCGGATTTGTCAATATTATTATGTGATACACTCCAAGGGTTTAATCATGAGACCCAATTAACCGTATCCTTACATTGAAAGAACATTTATATTATATTCTAAATATGAGATGTTTGTTGTACTAAACTAATTGTATCAATGAACCATAACTTAAGATATTATTTAATATTAATATAATTACAATTATTTTACACTCCCTGAATTAAGATATTCATGAATTAGTTGAGAATGTTGAAGTTTGAGTCCAATTATACAATGCAATAGTGGCAAGTTTTTAAACACTTTATTGTATAAAAGTGAAAAGCATCGCTCATTATCTGTCATATCACGTTTTTCTTCATTCAGTTCATCATGACTCTAGTTTCAAGAAGATACACTGAGCTTATCTAAACATACTTTTAACCACCATATAATCATTACATGTTCTGAATCTATTTACATTTAACCGTATACATATCATGAAGACAGTTAACACGCGACACAAACTTAATAGTGGCAAAGTTTTCCATTGATTTGATTTGATTATTTGGGCTTAACGTCTCATATTTTTGCAACGAGGCTAATCGAGACAATGAGTGGGTGATATATGAAGATGAAATATGGGGCTGTTTGGAGAAAAAGGGCACGTAGGAGGGAGCGTGAGGAAAGAACAAAGGGGAGGAAAGGGGATTGGGGTGTGGACTGCACTTCGTCTGACTTCTCATCCTCGACCAGTCCGGCTAGGGTGGCCCTACCAGAAGCATACGCTTCCGCCGGCATAGCTCTAGGAATCATTAAAGCACGCAAACCTGCCCACCACGGTAAGGTAGCAGTCCCTGGGCAGGCAAAAAAGTTTTCCATCAAGATATACATTAACGTTATGGAGATTATAATAAAACGTTCCGTGTTTCTAAAGCACTATAGCTAGGTAAACAATGAACATATTATAAACACCAAAATTTTGTATTTAATGAGTGTGGTGTGATGCCCTGGGCAGCCAGACAATCGCGCAGGTATAATCATAGTACATTGCGATCTGAGTCAGCTCGATAAAGCAATTACAGCTATTATGGCGTCACATCATGGTTAGCTCCTCGCAATGCTAACTAAACAACGAAAACTTAAATGTTTTTTATTGCTTAGAGATATGAAAAAAAAATGATGCATAACGGCAATTTGGTTTCGTACCAGGGAGGCAAGTTTTTAAACACACGTTTGCAGTCACAACGTAACGTCAAAACGTGAATCCATCCCACTCGTTTTTGGTGGCTTGGAAAATATGCAAGTTTTTAAAACCAAAACGTACGTTGTGATCTAAATGTGTATTGCTGTTTATTCCCGTTGCAATTGTTCCATGGTGTTCATACTTTGTGATTGTAAACGTTCTGTGACCGATCAAAAACGAGCTTCGTTACGCCTAGCGCTAGCAACGACAACTAAACAAACTATTTACCAGCTGTCAGTTGTCAAACTTTTGTTATCCTCACAAGTGTCAAAAGGTAAGGTCTAGGCCTAGATTTCGTAAGTAAGGGCCTAGGCCTACCTCTAGAGCATGTTTTTATTAATAAATTTTGCATCCGAAAGTTGAAAAGAGTCTACGCGCTCCTTAAACCAATCTAAATCATTATTGTCTAAACCATTTTTGTCTAAATCATTATTGTCTCCTTCATCTGCGGCATTTTCAATCTCATCGCCAAACTACGTATTCAATTGTTTGTTGTTGTTCTGGTCACCACGGCTGTCTGAAAAGAAGCATTAACTGCCATCGAGTACAATTTAATCATGGGGGCAGTGATTTAAAACGTGAAAAATTACACAACCACGAGTATTTCGATGGCGGGAGGGAACGTCACGTTTCGAGACGTGAATTCGTTGGCGTTGTGGTTTAAAAACTTGCATTCTGCGCAAAACGTACGTTTTGATCGTCACGTGACCCGCCAAGCCACCTTTTTTTAGGAAGTGACTGCAAACGTGTGTTTAAAAACTTGCCTCCCAGCTAAACCATTCATTTAAAAACTTTCAAATATTTAATTGTTATGCCTTCTATTTGTATCTATTTATATTATTTATTTTTGTATATATGTATTATTATAATATTATTTGAAAGATTGTAATCCACAGTTTAGCTGTACAAAACCAAATCGGCGATATAACTTTTCCAATATCTTTGATCGTTGTCAAAATATCAATAAAATATACGGCAATTCACAAGTATGATCCCCTTTAAGGACGATGCACAATAGCCCGGGAACGATAACGGGAAAACTGTAATGTAAATTCCTTCGATGTACAATAGTCCGTATAACAGACGCAAACAAATAAAATGTTATCTTGTATTTGTAATTCTTTTAGATACTGCATGTGTAGTAGAATTGTCTGTCATAGTTGTGTCATATCCTTGTAATTCTCGCCCTCTTTTTTGTAGAGGTGCGGACATCCCTCTACCATCGTTATAATTATTTCATCTGTACTGCTTTCAATATTATGTTCACTCATGTTTCACGATGTGGTGTTATGAAACATTTATGAAATGTTGTTTACACTTTACAGTTTCAAACAAAATGCACAACCTTCGTTTGATCAGCTGACAAAAAGACAATGCCTTCTTGATAATAAATTCCATCAAGTTTAACAAGTAGGCTTGATTCTGATTGGTCCGTGTAATATGCGGGAACGCGAATGGCGAGCTTGTCGTTTTCGTTACCAGGATACGGGTACGAGAAGCTCAATTGTGCCTCGTGTCCTAAAGGCGGATTCACAATTGAAATAAGAGTTGAAATAGTGAAATAGCAATAAGGTTAAAGCGAATTGAAACATACAATATCAATGCTGTGGTTCACAATTGTCACAGTGGATTGAAATAGTCATAAGAAAGAATCAATTCCATTTCTTATTTCAACCTTATTTCAACTTCTTATGACGAACCAATCAGAGCTCGAGAAGAGAAGGCCATCTCCAGTCGAACCGGGTATTGTCGTTGTTGTTGTTGTTGTTGTTGTTGTTGTTGTTGTAAATGTCGTCGTCGTAGCATGGAGTTGTATCTTCAGGAGGTCTAGCTTCAATGGAACTTCCTGTTTCATTGAGGTACATCCGGCCGACGAGCGGCTGACGCCATTTTGTTCCTTAAATTACAGCCTTCTGGATGAATATGAGGTTGACTCTGATTGATCATCTATTATTGACTCCTCCAAGGCTGTGATCTGTCAAAACTGGTGACGAAATTAGCATCGTAGTCGCTAGCCCGGTTATTTCTCGTGGTGGTTTTTCACGCGACCGTCAAGCAATTATTATTCTACGGGTAGTCTAATGTGTATTTAACGTTTAGATTTTTGCACTCGAATTTTGAAAAATACAAAATTAATGTAGGCTCATAGACTTCAACCATTGATTAACTGAAGTGCTAGGCCCTAGGCCTAGGGCCTAGTCCTATAGGGCCTCCTAGGCCTAGGCCTATAGGGCCTCCTAAGCCTAGGCCCTAGGTCCATAGGGCCTCCTAGGCCTATAGTTTAACTTAATTTTAATATCGTTTTTCTTTAATCAAACACCAAAGAAAACAAAAACAAGGCGATTTGATATTTGTAAACATGTTACTAGGCGTAACATTTAACTCAAACAATAACGAAACAACAATTAACAGCTGTCCTTGACATTGACAACCAGGAACAAAATGCCTGCCACCCATAATGCATTGCAAATCTCACTGCACTTTATACGATCACCGCTTACTACAGAGCTAGACATCCAGTACCGTAGGTACTATTATAAATCCATGGTCGTAGGCTTCTTGCAAGCTTGCTTTACAACAATGAAACAAATGAAATGAATCGATTGACAAACATCAAGCTGTCAAACAATAAAATATTCTGATTTTGAAAACAAATCTTCAAAAGAAACAAGAGACATACAAAACTTTCACAACTTGGTTGCCCATCATTAAACGTTTTAACTGGTGAGCAGTTACTATCGCCATACCTCGTTTTCTTCATAATGTTGCAATTTTATTATTTTGACAGCTCGTTGTTTGTCATCAGTTCGAGGGCCGGGTCGGTGCTGGCGCTGCGCATTCTATAGGTTTGGAGTAGGCAGTGACTATGGCGTCAGATCCGGTCGAGAAGTGCTCGATTGTAACGCTCTCCTATGTTGAAATAAGGTACTACGGGTCTGTTGTGAACCAGTTCGTTGTTATTTCACTATTTCACGGATTCTTATTTCAACCCTTATTTCAATTGTGGATCGGCCTTGAGATAACACAGGATCCAACTTCCCGTTTCGTGGCCGGGCTGTTGTGTATCCTCCTTTATCCTTAATAAAAGTAAGTATGTATTGATGTTACGTTTACTACAGATATTATAAATACCCATTCACGAATTGATACCTTCCTAAAAAACACCGCCGTAAATTGGAATGTGACATTTATAATTCATAATAATATATTATATTTCTTTCTCAAATTAAAATTGACTATAACAGTTTTCTTTGAAGGTATTTTAAACATATGGTTCGAGCGAAAATTGTAAATTCTTACAGCGTTAGCTTTGAATCTAAACATTTCATTTGTAAGATATTCCCACGTTGCCAATGACCGTTTTATTAAAGTCATCGAAATAACGTCTTTAATGAAAATGGAGAACGTTCTGAGAGATATTCGAGAAAAACTCAACTTAAAAAGATTCGTAAACGAACATTGAATAACGCCCACATGACCGTAGCTTCTCTTCTAACAGCTTTGCAAATGCGCACAGAAGCATCTCCTAAAAAGATCTTTGCTAGAGTTAGCTACTAAATTCTATTCGTTGCACATCGCCGGGGTCGTCGCAAGGGAATCCAAAATAAGGGGGCGTTGGACTGTTGGACCGTTTAGGTGACGTAGGGGTTGGTGGGCGTTTGGATCTCCAAGAGGGCCGACCAGTATGAAGATAAGAGAATAGATAGAAGAAAAGTTATAAAGGCCACGCGATATGATTGACTAAACGAACGATAAGAGAGATGCACTAGAGCCCTCTTTGTGGGCACCGATCACTTCGAGGAGGGACCCTTCCACATGTCGGAGCAAAGTATAAGCGGTCTTTAATTCAATACTTAATTTTGAGCCTAATGTTTGTAACACTACAGGGTACATTACAACATTCAGATTTGAACTTTGTGGTTCCCACCCCAGAAGTCAGAAATACGCATCTTCCCATGTGATAGGTACTGTACGATACGGTACGAGAGACGAGTGAGGAGGGACCGGGCAGTGTTCATGATGAACGAGTGTAGTAAAGACATATCGTAAGCTATAGGCACCGAGATTGGCCACTGATGGCGCTAGTGAAAACGAATGAAGCGCTCCAAGTGGCAAAGTCGCGCAACAACCTGCTGAAGCAGCGTCGTTCTTCCTACGTCAATAAAGGGAAATTGTGAAAATTGTTTAATTAAATATGGGTTTTAAAATTTTCGCGCAGATTAAGAATCCCATCAGTAAATCTTAAAAAGGCAAGCCACCATTTTAATCAGGACACGTTTTAGACGTAAAAACAACAAATAACACACAACAAACACAAACAAAACAAGACAATAAAAGCCAAAACAAAAACACAAAACAAAACAACAATACAAAATAAATACACATCAACAATAAATACGAAACAAACGCCAAACAAAAAACAAGATATATCACAATAATATCCAGCACTATTTTCAACCGCGGAATGAAATCTTCAGCAGTTTGTTGCTAAATTTGGCCACATACAGCGCTGTATGTACTAACACACGGTGCCTATATGTATGGCGACCGGAAAAGGGGGCGTTTTTCGAGTTCTTGTTCGGGTAATACTGCGTGTATAAGGCACTTGAATGAAGATAAGTAGCCGTGGTTGGCATTAAATTTATAAACTATCGTAATTTCATTATTTTCGTGGAGAAGAGACGTCTCGTATTGAGTCAAACTACGCAGTTATATATTTTCCGTAGACTACTTCTCGAGCTGATTTTTGATACGGAGGTAAAATAAGTATAACTTGTTACTTAGTTGGTGAAAAGTTAAGTTGGCGACCATAGCTTTATCCTGTAATTACCGCTGCATACAGTTAATTTTCGCCAGCCAGTTGTCAACGATTTGGGAGTGGGGGCAACGCGAAGAAGCGGAAGTTCAACGCTACCCCAATACTCGTTGATTGTGTGAGGGGAGTGGGGACCAAATTTT
Source organism: Isoperla grammatica (assembly GCA_945910005.1). Classification (NCBI taxonomy): domain Eukaryota; kingdom Metazoa; phylum Arthropoda; class Insecta; order Plecoptera; family Perlodidae; genus Isoperla; species Isoperla grammatica. Next base: position 69,901,707 of record OX246738.1, read on the forward strand.
TTCCGCTATCCAAGGATTCGCAAGAGGGAGCAAGGAGCAGGGGAAGCCATTGGAACATCGTGCTGAAAACGTCGCGACGCCACCGCTGCCGGACGCCGTCCTGGACTGGATTCGCCTTCCTGGGACGAAGGGACACCCGGTCCTGTGGGAGTAAAGCTAAGTGCCTTTGTTGGTAGTACCGGGAAAACAGTCTGTAGCAAGGCCTTGTTGTGGCTGTAGTTTTTTTGTGTGTATCTTCCATCACAGAGTGTCAGTAGGTTGCGCGCTGACGTGTAGCTTGCCAGCAGATTACGTCACCGCATGTGAGCTGCCCGAGCAGCGGTCTAATAGTGATCGAGTGCGTTACTATTGTCATCGTATTGGTACTATGCCGTAATAACTGTAAGTCATCGTATTAGTATTATGCCGTTATAGCTGTAAGTCATCGTATTAGTATTATGCCGTTATAGCTGTAAGTCATCGTATTGGTATTATGCCGTAATAACTGTAAGTCATCGTATTGGTATTATGCCGTAATAACTGTAAGTCATCGTATTGGTATTATGCCGTAATAACTGTAAGTCATCGTATTGGTATTATTCCGTAATAACTGCAAGTCATCGTATTGGTATTATGCCGTAATAACTGTAAGTCATCGTATTAGTATTATGCCGTTATAACTGTAAGTCATCCTATTGGTATTATGCCGTAATAACTGTAAGTCATCGTATTGGTATTATTCCGTAATAACTGCAAGTCATCGTATTGGTATTATGCCGTAATAACTGTAAGTCATCGTATTGGTATTATGCTGTAATAACTGTGGGCCCTAGTTAGACGTTATAGAAATATATAATTCACAAATATATACCTTAAAAGCTATCTTTAGAATATAATGACGACCATGCCTGGACATTTTGTGGAGCCACGCTGGTGGAGGAGCATGTAGCCTAGCCCTTATCAATCGCCCAACCTGCCACCGACCCTAAGGCCTAGCGGTAAGTGAATAGGCGGACAGCTGTTTTATGAATTACTTGTTTACCAAACACATGTTTGAATACCTACTATTATATTACATCCAGTTATTTAATTTCTGTTAGAGATAGACTTATTCGTATCCATAATTAAGTGCTAGTATATTTGTTGAATGCACGTTACCCATATCGTGTCCCTAGGTAACGAGGTAGATCCTCAGTTCATTCGGCCTGCTTTAGTAACTACCTACATATTATTCATTATTACAAAACATTGCTTAGCATTAGCACTATTATTCATTATTACAATCCACTGTTTATCACTATTATTGTTAAAATAAATGTATTCGGCATCTATATTTTGTGTTAAATTAATAATCTATGTATAAGAGCCGGGGACTTCCTGGCCCCCCCCCCCCCCCCCCCCCCCCCCCCCCAGCAACTTTACAACTGGTCTTACCCGTACTACAGGGCAGACGAAACATGTGGAGCCCGCCTATCGTCTATGACGGCCTGGCAGAGGGGGGGGGGGGTGGGGGGGGGGGGCGGATGCCCAAGTATTGTATCTGCGTGGGGCAGTAAGGGGTCTGGGGCAAAGCCGCAGCCGCTGGAGGCAAACATTTTTTGTGGGTATTATTGCCGTCGAGATGGCCTTAGAAGCGATCTGAGAGTCCATTGGTTTGGTTTACTTGATGTGATATGAGATTGAGATGAGATGGGTATCCAGAAGTGGGGATGTAACCACCCCCGGCTGGGATACCTTACAGTAAAACAGAGCCAGGGATGAAATTACCAAAGGGGGGAAAGCCTCCCACTCCCCCTTCAATTCGCACCCTGATAATATTATCGTATGACAGAGGGGTCACCCAAATTTAAACAAACAGGCATAAAACATGTAAAACTACTTCTGGCCATTTTGCTTGTGATCTCATTCTACGTTGTTGAACATTATTATGGAGGATCCCTGACCTGGACGTCGAAGAGCGCAAAACGTACTCCAATGAACCAATCATAATAAGGCTGTGATTGGCAGCGCAGAATCTGATTGGTTCGTTGATGTGCGTTCGACAATCTATAGGCTTACTTAATGTGTCAACATTCGAGACATTAAAAGCTTAATCCCTCCATATTATATGTAATATGTCTTTAGTCACATCATTTGATATGCGACTAATAATATAGAATAGAAAAAATGTAAAAATAAAAACCTAATTTGAAATTTGTCTCGTGCAAGAACTTCCACGCTTAACTATTTGACGTGTTTGGATTGGAAACACAAGACTTTTTCCCTTGAAAGTTGTAAACTAGAAAATAAATTGCAAGTGCTTTAGTTTCTAGTTAAATTGTCTTTAACACGACGTAACTCATGTAAATTGTGTTACGAAATATCGTGTTTGCTTATTGCGTACAATATATTTAACGACTATGCAGATAATGAATAGATTAAGAGAACACTACAACTGAAAATATTGCTTGAAAGCATCGCGGCAGATGAGCCGGGAGTGGGGGAGTTCCCCCCCACCCCCTCACCCCCTTGAGTTGATACTCTCTTGTTGACGTGTTCGGGGACCCGTGAAAACCTTTTTACTCCCATCTGCCATTATATGTGTTCGTTTGGCTGTTCACAACCTGCTTTGGGCTGGTGCGCGAAGGCAGAAATTACATCATAAAAACATCGCTGACAGTTTTCCCAACTCAACAACAATCGATTACAAACGAACGTCAAATTTTGTTTTTTGTCGTTTAAAATGAAAAATGTAAGTTGTTTGCGAGCAGCCGGCGCTGCAATCAGGGGTCACATCTATGCCTAAACGGGGCCATTCGTCCGGCGTCAGCACTAATTCGCGCTAATAAAACTGCGGCCGCATGGTTTTATTACACTTTGTCAGGGGAAAAAATTAAAAACTGTCCATCAGCGAAGCGACGCGATGTTTGCTGAGGTTATTAACGACGTGTCCAGTGTCCACGGTCTGCACTCGACAAACTCTGTTATAGCTGGAGTTTATTTTGTTTTATCAAATACTCGTAAAAACAAGCCAACAAACTAATACACCCGTTGTAGATAAAGCTTTGGCTTTTAAATAAACGTACTTTTTTATATGTTTGGTGCTGCGTACACTACATACAGCAATACTGTATACTTCCCTTGATGCCAGAGTTTACACTGTTGGTAGCTCACTTTTGGCCCACTTCATCGGGCTAGGCCACTATTTCGTTACCGCGTTGGTTAGGAGTAGAACATATTGGAGGGTTTAAAACTTGCGTTAAAGCTTAGTTCTTTTCGTCAACTGCTCGGTAGTCTAGTTTAACGGAGGAAGCTATACATGTCAAAGTTGCATCGTCCTTTCTGATCGACGGTCCTCTAAGTAGTTTCTAGACAAGAGTAGGCTACGTGCCAGTGCCCTTCCTTACTTCTTTACTTAATCATCACTCATCAATTACAACGTATTAAATTTGCATTATAATGGTATCGTGGTCTCGTGCAAAAATAGAATTAAAAATTTATAGTGAGTATTTGTTATTTGTATCAGTTCATTTGGGATTTTCCTTAATCAATGATTTTTACTTTCGGATACGAAAATGTATCCGTATAAATGTATAATGACAAGTATTTATTTTATTTTTATGTTTTGTTTTCACTGTGTGCAAGTGCCAGTATTATAGACCCTGCACATTTAGAAACAATCTACGTATTCTATTCAGAATATATGTTTTTCGGGCTTCTGTTAATTTCATTGAGGGAACACGATATATTACAAACATTGTTTCGATCAATTTATGAATAAATCTGACAAATCATTACACATTCTAGAGTATATTCAGTTTGAATTTTAGAAGAATTTTAAGTGTTGTGTTTATATCGTAATCCAAATAAACATCAAAATTCTGATCTAGACTGTACAGTGACAACCTACAGAACATATAACATATCATGAAATGTTCGTAAAATCTCATGTTGTGTAGAATTTAAATGCAAGGCGTTAGTTATGTGCTCTTCTCCCTAATAAGTTCTGCCTAAACATTGTGTCGGCATGTTCACTTCATTCACCTCGTATCCATAAGATTACGCTCAGTAGTTAGTGGGTTTATCTGTCCGGCACTAGTAAACAAGATGGTTCGTTATGTGGGATAGTAATCACCTTTTTGTACCATCACGTGGTTTACATTATACTTGGGATGGAAATAGATTTATGGAAATAGCTTTCATTTGCTTTTCAAGATTATCATCTTGATCAAGGTCTCAAATAACCAATACTATCAACCAAGCAGTATTATCAGTAAAGTAGTCAATTATAGGTCAACTACGCGACACTGGTAGTTTCGATAACATATTTTATCATCCAGGAGTAACTAAAGGCATAATTTTCTAAAACATTTAACATCATTTTATTACCGTAGTTAGCCTTCGTAATTTGGTTTATTGGAAAATAACAATACATTGTTCTATTTAAAAAATTAATAGTGATGTATTTTATAGTTATGTATACAGTATCGTATTGCTAGTAGGCCTATGTCTGTATAACTAGTATGCATTGTATACGTTTTTATACATGAGGATCTGTTTCTTGTCTGTACATCTTAGTTTGCTTAGAATTTCATGCAGTATTTAAGCATACTAAAACAATACATCTTTCTTGTCCATAGCACACATGAGTATTTTAAAATTCACGTACTGGTATAACACGAGAACACAATGTTGTTGTTTTAGAAATAATCTCTCAAATGTAATAATTTATACAAATAATAAATCAAGAGCTCAGGAATAACCAGAACTGGATGGTTCAAGTAATTCAATGTTGATTTGTTTAAATGTCTAAAGCTGGTAAAATAAACAAAACAATCTAACAAAAGGTGAAAAAATGGGACAAGCTTGTTCGTATGCCACATTATTTGTTAAAAGAGTAAATCCCCAAGCGATTTCGTAATTCTATTATTGGTGGTGTTGTAAGTCTAGCTCTTCACAACTAGTGTCCATGGTATTACCAAGTATAGTTGGGCAACGTTTTGCTTTCTTTGTGTTCGTTCGCTTTGTTTTCCTTGTTTATTGTCCACTCGTGTTTCACCTGATGAAAGCTAAAGTTCGTTTCTGAAAGTTCTGTTTGACGCTAAACACACCCGTTTAAATACAGTTGTTTTTCCCTCCGGCAAAAAGTTCATTACCTGAAACAACACAGACAAAGAAGTACAAACACGATTAATTATGTCAAGCGTAGTTTAATACGTTTTTACTACAGGAATTAACGAACCTGCCTTACAACAAATACGCGAGTGCTTTCAATACATTATTCAAGAACAAAGCATCACATTTCAGTTTACTCAATAAACAACGTATTTAAAGGTCACACTAATTCGGTCATTTATCTGAATTTAACTCATGCGCCTAGGGCGGTTACAACGATTTAAACGTTCAAAATTGAATTTTAAATTTTTATAATAGCATAGAATCGATATTCTATAACATACACATCAAAAAATGTTCGTATGCAGTAAGGCTATGACGGATACTCCCTCCTTCTACCCTCCAAGTACTTGACGGAGGGATACTTGGAGGGTAGTGGGTAGAGAGTGCGTGCTATAATGATTCACTAGTCTGGACTGGTTGTCTAGGTTAGAGTGTGCACTGCGGCCGACGCCATAAGAATGCACGTGACGGATACCCCCTCCCTCCTACTCTACCCTCCAAGTACCTGACGGAGGGATACTTGGAGGGTAGTGGGTAGAGAGTGCGTGCTATAATGATTCACTAGTCTGGACTGGTTGTCTAGGTTAGAGTGTGCACTGCGGCCGACGCCATAAGAATGCACGTGACGGATACCCCCTCCCTCCTACTCTACCCTCCAAGTACTTGACGGAGGGATACTTGGAGGGTAGTGGGTAGAGAGTGCGTGCTATAATGATTCACTAGTCTGGACTGGTTGTCTAGGTTAGAGTGTGCAGTGCGGCCGACGCCATAAGAATGCACGTGACGGATACCCCCACCCTACTACTCTACCCTCCATGTACTTGACGGAGGGATACTTGGAGGGTAGTGGGTAGAGAGTGCGTGCTATAATGATTCACTAGTCTGGACTGGTTGTCTAAGTTAGAGTGTGCAGTGCGGCCGACGCCATAAGAATGCACGTGACAGATACTCCCTCCTACTCTACCCTCCAAGTACCTGACGGAGGGATACTTGGAGAGCAGTGGGTAGAAAGTGCGTGCTATAATGATTCACTAGTCTGGACTGGTTGTCTAGGTTAGAGTGTGCAGTGCGGCCGACGCCATAAGAATGCACGTGACAGATACTTCCTCCTACTCTACCCTCCAAGTACTTGACGGAGGGATACTTGGAGAGCAGTGGGTAGAAAGTGCGTGCTATAATGATTCACTAGTCTGGACTGGTTGTCTAGGTTAGAGTGTGCAGTGCGGCCGACGCCATAAGAATGCACGTGACAAATACTCCATCCTACTCTACCCTCCAAGTACTTGACGGAAGGATACTTGGAGGGTAGTGGGTAGAGAGTAGTAGCTATAATGATTCACTAGTCTGGACTGGTTGTCTAGGTTAGAGTGTGCAGTGCGGCCGACGCCATAGGAATGCACGTGATGGATACTCCCTCCTTCTCTACCCTCCAAGTACTTGACGGAGGGATACTTGGAGGGTAGTGGGTAGAGAGTGCGTGCTATAATGATTCACTAGTCTGGACTGGTTGTCTAGGTTAGAGTGTGCAGTGCAGCCGACGTTAAGAATGCACGTGACGGATACTCCCTCCTTCTCTACACTCCAAGTACCTGACGGAGGGATACTTGTGAACCTAGTGTTTGACTTGTGACTTGTGACTTGTGAACCTAGTGTGTAGATGGAACTATCCAACACGAATGATACCTCGACGGTTACTTGGTGGGCATCTACCCACTACTATCCAAGTAACCCTCCGTCTGGCGGCCGCAGCCTTACGCCGGCGTATCGCGTGAAGTTGTTGGCGAATCAGGATGAGTTATGTCTTTCGCGACTCCTTCCATTTTCTAATAGAATTCCTCTCGATTTGCTCTTATGTCATATCCTTATTATTTTTAACGTCAGGGTAAAGCCTTGAAAACCCATCTTTAGTTCATGTTTTATATGCTAAGGTATTTCTACTATTATTATGTATAATTCCTGTCACATCATCTCATTAACAATGTTACTTCATAAGTTTATTCCAACCTAATGGACTAAAAGCATACGAATAACATCGACACGCTATCATGGTAAAAAGAGTGTTCATGTGGGCTTTCATTTTGATCATGTACTAATATTGTAACCTATGCCAATCAATTGAATAAAGCATACTTATTGCTTTGACTTTGAGTTAATTATCATCTATGTCAATCCAATGCATACTGAACTATTGTAATTGCAATACATACATGTCCGCAAACAATGTGAACGTTCGTCGGTCGTTGCTGCAACAAGAAGGCTTCTATTGCTAGTTGCTACACTAGATTGTGTAGCGCTTGCATGCTCACATACTAAGCTAACCAATAGCTAATTTATCGGTGCTCTTTGTATAATTAATCATAGTGCAATATGTCAATAAAATAATACTCATAGTAGTAATTCTACATTGAATACAAACATCCGAACAGAGCTTTAATGAGGTATGCATTATAGTTTTGTTTCAGACATGCGTCTACAATTGAATGATTGGTTGTATTTGTTTGTCTGAAGTGCTGTCACTAAGTTATCACTGTTTGGTGCGAGAATACAAACTTGAATAAATTATCCTGATCATTTACTTCTACACACATTTAAAAAAATATATTTATATTACTGTTCATTTAAGTGTGCAACGTTCTTTCTTTTTACTAGGGATGTGAAAACAAGTTTGACAATTTGCCATTTAAAAGTAGAGATACGTCAGTTTTCGTTATTTCAAAAACCGCAAATTTGCTATTGAAAAGTGAAAAAATATTGTTGCATGATCATAATGCCCAGCTTTAATTTTGTCATTTGCACGTGCCATTTTTGTCTGTATCACAAATGCCAGAGTGGTTTACATACAATTGATTTAAAAGAAAAACAAGGATGTACTTGTGAGGATCATTTTAATTTTGAACCGCAATTCCTCTTAAAAGTTAGGTAACAATAATAGCGGATTCGTTTCAACTTTAATAACGTCATAATTCGCGAAATGAAATCGATCTCATTCAGTCGCAATTCAGGTGATCTGTGTGCAAACTGACGTTTAAAGATTACTGAAACTTCTTGGAAAAATCACTAATTTTGTTGTCATAAGTTTTGCGCAGCTCTACCCATTTGAAGCAGTTTTTATTTTATAAATTGAAGCTCAAAGCTAAAGGTAGTGAGTGAACTTGTGTTCGTGCACGCCGAATATGATGTAGCATCATCTCTTCGCTCACACATATTCACCCAAAACTATAAAATGTGTCTACTAGCAATGTACCAGCACTAAACTCCGGAACGGGTGTAAATTCAACGAGTAAGATTACTCTAATTGGGAGATGGTGTGAAAACCAAGCGGGAATATTTTGTTCCATTGTTATGTCCCTCCGACCAAATCTAAGGATCTCAGAGTTAAAATCTGCGCCTGAAGCCTCAAATTAACACTACTAGATGTTTAGATTTATTTTGTGCAGAAGCTCCAATGTTTAACATCACAATGGAGGTAACATTCAATTTACAATGGGTTTCCGGTGACTGTCTCTATATGTATGGAGTGGCGCGGGCGCGGGCTTGGTTTCAAAGGAGAGAGGAATAGGCATACGGGCAATTAATCATGAGATCCTACTTAGTTACGAGTGGAAGTTGCACCCTCGATAACAGTTGGTGTTAAGGGGAATAGCGAGTCTCAAGGGTCTCCGTGCAAAATCAAAGGTTTTGAATAATGTCTATTGATCAAATGGTTGTGTGGAAGAGCGATACATGTATCGAACAACGCCATTTTGTCCATCCATGTATGTGTAGGCCTACAAATAAAGACTATCGATCTATCTATCTATCTATATATCCATCTATCTATCTATAAATTAGTTTCAAAACATTAGGTACGAAAACAAGGTGTTAAATTTTAAGGGTTTAAAATATTTGGTACGAAAACAACGTGTTAAATTTATGAAACAGGACAAATAAAATGAATAAAACAAGGAATGATCATTCAGACTTAACAAACTATCTATCTATCTATCTATCTATCTATCTATCTATCTATCTATCTATCTATCTATCTATCTATCTATCTATCCAAAGTGATCGGTTGACGTGTGCATCGGCTCCTGCAATTACTAAGTTTTTTGAGGTAAGGACTGGTGCAATATTTCTGATACTTGGTGGTTCTATTGAGTTTCAGAAGCTGTTTCTACTCGTTATATTATCTTTGTGATTTATTGTTTTGTGCGGAAGCTACACGACTAAAATTGTTTTCGGTTGCCTAGTGCGGGCTATAGCTTGCCTTGCTGTGCTCGAGGCTTGTTGGAGTGTGTGGCGGCAGGGGTTGACGTGGCTTGTATGCCCTGTGTGAGTGTATACCACGGTCGCTGCTAGCTGGGTAATATCTGTACAACATACTAACATGTCTGTTTCACCGTCTCTTGCTGTTGTCATTGATAATGTGGCAGAAACGTCTATTGATGACTATCTGCGTGGTGCCCTTGCTGTCGTGGAGGGTCCGCGGATCACCCACGCGTCTCGTGTTTCGGGGGGTCGAGTGTGCATTTTCCTGGACACCGAGGAGGCCATGAACGCGCTCGTCTCCGATGGTTTTATTACCGTAAAAAATGAATTTGTGCCCGTTCGAAAGTACTTTTCGGCGGCAACAAAACTAATTTTGTCAAATGTTTTTCCCTTTGTTACGCATGGAATGTTGGAAGACAAAATACAACGTTTTGGTAAACTTACTGGTCCAATCCGCGATCTACAGTCCGGATCAAAAATAGCAGGCTGTGCACATGTTAAATCATTCCGCAAACTTGCATACGTGCTTATACACGATCTTGAGAAAGTTCCGGAAGCCCTCCACTTTGAAGTGGAGGGGGTAAAAGTGGTCGTGTTTATATCCATGGACGATATAAAATGTCTAAAGTGTAACGGTAGGGGACATATATCGAGGAACTGTAAACAGAATATTTCTCAAAGCACGAGTGATTTCCCTCGCCTCCCGTTGGCTCCGAGAACCTTCGCCGGGGTAGTGAGCGGCCCAGTGGCCTTACGCCCAGACCCCGACCCTAGCATCCCCTTTGAGTTGAGCCCTCTCACGCCTCAACCACTTGTCTTCTCTACACCGTCGGTGTCGACGTCATCTTGTGCTCCACCAACTGTGCCAGCAACTTCGCCGCCAGACCATGTTACCGTTCTCAAAGTGTCAGCTCTCTCCCCCCAAGCGAGAGCCCAGCAGTATGCTGACTCCCTCGAACAGGACGCTCTCAAGAGATCTACATTGGAATCCAAGTTGCCTTCGTCTGACGCCCGCCTGAAGAATTTAAGGATAGACGATGAACTATCCGAGAGCGGCTCTTTGCAGTCCCAAGACGCGGCAATGGATGACGATGCCCTCAATGACCTTCTCACGAACGTGGGTGAGTGTACCAGTGACTTGTCGCCGGCGACGCTTAAAGATTTTTTAGTTAAATCTCGGCACTTCAAGAAAATCCTCCCCATTGTCAATGTGTTCTGTACTAATGTTGACCTATTCTACAAACAACTTGAGCAGGCTAGTCAGAATACGCCGGATAAAAATCTACAAAAACGTTATGGGAGAATACTAAAAGCAATGCGTGCTGAGATGGGAAGTGCGCGGTCTCATCCCTCGCAGTGTTCTTGAACTAAAATCACTTTACTAACGACAACAACATGGTGAATTTTATGTCATTAAACGTCAGAGGTCTGAAAAACGACATTAAACAAGTCGCTTTGACGAACCTACTTTCTCTTCAACGAACTGATATTCTTTTCCTACAAGAAACTAATCTAGACCAGCCCCCTGAGCATCACTTTCTCACAGAGAACTTTGTATATGCAATAAATAGCAGTGTGCAAAATAGCAGCGGCACTCTCATTGCTTCCAAAACCCCGTTCGATTCTATGTGTGTACTCGTCCCCGGATATGCACAATGCGGCGTGGTTCAACTAGAAGGAAAGCTATGTCATTTGATAAACGTTTATGTGCCTCACGACAATACTATCGCCACCTCCGTTCTTGTTGAGCTAGAACGCTACGTGGAGTCTGTCCACCATAGCCACGTCATTGTTGTAGGCGGTGACTGGAACATGACTACTCTCCCAATTGATCGCATGGGATGCACGGAAACTAGACGAACTTTATCGGTGAGATTAGCCACACTTCTCCAGAGACTTAATTTGCAAGATGTATGGCGGGCGTCGAACCCAGGGTCCCTTGAATTTACGTACGTTGGAACACACCGAGCTCGTCCCCGTGCTCGTCTTGACCGGCTGTACGTGAAACAGTCAGACATTGGTTTCACAGCCGGGTCAAAGATTCTACCCACATTTTCAGACCACTGTTGCGTATGCTTCTCTCTGCACCTTCCCCATTGCATCCCCCGCAAATCCCCTTATTGGAAGTTCAATAACGAGCTTCTCGCTGACTCAGTTTATACCCAATACATCATGAATATAATATCTCATTTCAATGACAAGAGGACCGATCAAACTGACCCCCGTGAACACTGGGACAGCCTAAAGGCTGAAATACGTATTGCTACACAACGATACACGGCGCACACCTACTATCAACAACGCCACACGAGGACGGTCATAGAACGGCGCTTACGAGACCTTAAGTCGAAATGTCAACTGACACCGTCCGATTGCATAGAAATTAATGCGTGCGCAGCCCAAATACGCAAACTGCATTACAGTGAGGCACGAGTGACGTCAGCTGTGGAAAAGGTGGAACGTTTTCATTTTGACAGTGTTCCGTCACCCTACTTATTGCATCTGCATCGAGCCAAAATGTCCCCCGCCCAACTATCATGTTTGCACATAAACGGAGCCGAGACGAAGGACTCGACTTTCATTCGAAATCACACGCGGGAGTATTTTCACCATCTTTTCTCGAGCCCTGGTGACAACAACCTCGATGTCCCACAACTGTTCTCGGACCTACCTCAACTAACCGATGAAGACAAAACACGCCTGGACGCCCCCCTTACAGCGGCCGAGCTGACAACTGCTCTCCAACAGCTTTCTGTGGGGAAATCCCCTGGCCTTGATGGATTAACAGTTGAATTTTATCGTCACTTTTGGAACCACTTGCGTGATTTTTTTTATGCTGTTGTGGACGTAGCTATACAATCTGGTTCGTTACCACGGTCAATGCAGCTATCCGTACTTGTCCTTGTCCCCAAGAAAGGTGACAAGCGTCAGTTAAAGAATTGGAGACCCATATCGCTTTTAAATACCGACTATAAGATTGTTTCGAAAAGTTTATCAAACAAACTCAATTCAGTGCTACCAAAAATCATTCATTCTGATCAAACTTTCTGCGTGGAAGGGAGATCGATTTTCTCAAACTTGCACTGTATGCGGGACGTTATAGATTATTGTAATCGACGCCGCTTACCCCTCGCCATTGTGTCACTTGATCAGAGCAACGCCTTCGACAGAGTGGAGCACAACTATATTCATCAAGTGTTAAAGGCGTTTGGTTTTGGCGATCGTTTTTTATCCATCATTAAAACATTATACACTAATGCGCGTTGTGCAATACGCGTCAACTCCACACTAACGCCTCCCTTCCCTATTACACGGGGAATCCGCCAAGGAGACCCGATTTCTGGTCTCCTCTATACAGTGTCTGTAGAGCCCTTTCTCCGTCTTTGTCGTACAAAGTTAGCTCCATATGGCCTACAATTACCCAACTATAACCAGCCAATTGTTACATCGGCCTATGCTGACGATTGCTACGTACTTCTTACAGACAATACAGGGTTTCTCCATCTTGAAAATGTATTAGATGCGTACAGTCTTGCGTCTGGGGCGAAGCTCAACCGTGATAAGACGGTAGGTTTGTTTGTTGGCCCGTGGACTCAACGAACCGACACCCCTCTCAACTACTCGTGGCGAACCGACGGTCTGCACGTGTTGGGGGTATTTCTGGGGAACACGACGGCATGGGAAGCACAAAACTGGACTGGTCTAACAGGTAAAATTCAAAACTGCGTTGATAAATGTGCACAGAGGAAAATTGCATCGACAATTCGAGGGAGGCGAATTATAGCCAATCAATTGTTTGGTTCTAAACTTATTCATGTTCTGACGGTCCTTCAACCACCAAATGGTTTCATTGACAATGTCCACAGGATTCTTATTAAGTACGTGTGGGGAGGCAGACACTGGTTGCATCAAAACAATGTGTTCGCCGAACCTACTGTTGGGGGAATTGGTTTAACCCACATATACTCACGAGTAATGACATTTCGAGTTCGTTTCCTCGTCAACTATTTGTCACACGAGGCGGAGCGAACAGCCACACATCATTTGCACGAGATCAACTTCCAACAATACTCCCCAACTGTCCATGACTTAATTCTACAACCAATAAGAACGGACTGGCTGGGACGAGTACAACCATTTTATAAATCAGTGTTACAGGCGTGGGACTTGATATGCCCTGCCGCGAGCACTTCCCTACAAGAAGTTCTCCGCGTACTGGACACGACAAATCGAAGGAAGTTGTACCTAACGTGTAAAAAGAAGATACTGCCTGGTTCACAGTTACGCAGGACGTCGGTTTTGGCCGATGTTCCAGTCCTTTGGTCCGCCATCTACGCCCTGCCGACGGCAGGCGGTGACGGTGACATTATGTGGCGGCTTCTGCACGACGCGGTCCCTACCCCCGTTCGTCTCCATCGCTGGGGCCTTCGTGACTCTCCAACGTGTCCACGGTGCGACGAGGTAGGCACGACTTTGCACGTTTTCTTCGAGTGTCGACGCGTTTCTCCCCTGTGGGAATACGTCGACCTCATCACCTGTCGCCTTCTGCGGATACGTCAGGTGACTTTCCGACAACGTTTAACCCTATTTTCGTGTCCCGGTGATTCACGGTCTGCGAATCTGAGCAACTACCTGAACGTACTCGCCATTTCAACGATACTCCGGACCCTGCACAATGACGACCATCCACCGTTTCTGGACTTTTTTCAACACAGACTAAATTACAGGTTGAATATAGAATATTTAAATGCAGTGCGTACGAACACTTTGGATATGTTCCACGCACTGTGGCAACACAAACACGTGCTTTGTTAAGTCTGAATGATCTTTCCTTGTTTTATCCATTTTATTTGTCCTGCTTCATAAAATTTAACACGTTGTTTTCGTACCAAATATTTTAAACCCTTTAATTTAACACCTTGTTTTTGTACCTAATGTTTTGAAACTAATTTGTATATGCACCTGCTGAATTGTACTCGTTAACTGATATGTAATTATTTGTATTTGTGGACCAACTTGTTCGAATAAATCAATCAATCAATCAATCTATCTATCTATCTATCTATCTATCTATCTATCTATCTATCTATCTATCTATCTATCTATCTATATGATAATTATATTGATAAATATTGATAATATTAGAAACGTGGTTATACTATAAGGTTCATAAGAACTAAGAGCTAACTAAACTTTGTCCGAGGCAAAGCTGAGAACGCCGCAGGGCATTTTTTGACTGCATTCATTATAAGTTATTTGTACAGCCCGAGTGCGACCCTAGTTTCCTTAAAATTGTTGGCTCCTAACTGTCAAAAAGTAATCAAATGTAATCATTTGTTTGTTGTGTGGACGCCTATTATTTGACTAGATGTTGGGTTTCCAAGAAATGTGCGCATGGTGAACTTCTGTTATAGCTTCCAGTAATGAATTTGGGGATTTCGCCCCATGTTTGTGCTATAGTGAGAAAGTAGGGGTGTACATCATTTGTGAAATACCAAGACCGACGAAAGATCGACTGATTTTCTTGTTCTCAACTAAGCCACGGACCCACTATAACACATAGATAATGCTGCTAAGTAACCATTAACCATCATCATAGCAAAATCGATGATAAAACAACAATACAAAATTGCCTGATAAACTCTTCCTCGTAATAGTTTCTTTCATTGCCACCTGAATTCATCTAGAGTCTCTTTTGAGCACTACTACTATTCCAATGTCTTTTAATTTTGAGTGGTAAATTACTGCTGTTGTTAAGAAAACCAATAGTAAATTCTTCTATTGGCTACCAAATAACAACCGCAATGTTTAAAATATCTTAAAATTCTTGAACCCTGTGTTTAGCTTTTACGAAGCTGAATGTTGGTTATTAACAACTTTTTAAAAAATGTTCTGGCGTTCTCAAGATATTAATAAAACATGTTCGTTTTGCCGGTTATATAATAGTGAGACTACCCCCCCCCCCCCCTCTCCATCCCCCCGGTAAAGGTCATCTGAATTAAACCAGGTTCTGGATATAAATAAATAGAGATGAACCTTGATAGTAACGAGTAAAAGACCGTAACGATATTCTCATAATTGAAAGGAAGTTACATCAAAATAGAAGTTCAAACTTGGAAACAGCTTCGTCACACAGCCCACCGAAACGGAGAACGGTACGACGCATGTCACGATTATCACACCACAGCCTGCTATGTCATTGTCGTGTGTCTCAACAATGGTGCCAGGGGATACAAATTTGACATCAAATAAAGTATTTTGAATTTTCCAAATTCATTTAATCGTATATAAATATATAATATAAGCCTTTAATGAAACTTCCAATTAAAGGAAATTGTATTTTTATTATTACAATATACCTTTCCAAAACGAATGAAAACTATATTGTATATTATTAAAGCCAATCCATAAAGAAAATTAAAATTAACAATAACGGTAAGGTTTTAACCAATCCTGTTGGCTGATAAACAACAATGGGCTCTCATAAGCCAATACGATTGGTAACACCTTACTGTTAGTGTTAGTTTTCATTGTAGATGGTCTTAAGTATGCAATATGCTCAATTGTCTGTCTAAAACAATGACATGGCCACTATGTGTAGGAACTGCTATACCCAATCTACGGGAATTTGGCCGCCAACAATGTCTGTGACGTCACGTGAATATAAAGAATAGATACATTTACATCCTCGTGTGATTTTATTTTTCGTAAATGTTTTAATTTGAACATTCGTAAAATATTGTATTTAGCATCAATGATACAAACATGATTTAATTCTCCGTTAAGGGCCTTAGGAGATTCGCAATGCATAAATTATTTGTTTTTTGTACAGAATGAGCCTTAAGCTCTAACCACGTTCGTAAAGGGGATATAATGTTAATGGTGTAACATGCAATGGTTGTTGCATTTTATGATGTCTCCCCAACACTTACAGTGAGTGTTTCATTCAGCAAGGTGATACATATCGAGCTCTAAGG